>CM050436.1:2685828-3018328 GCA_027564155.1 Gymnocypris eckloni scoliostomus
ACTTGTGTTAATGTTTTAACATGTTGTTAACATATTACAGCCTACACATTATTATACTGTATACACATTTTTTCTGCTAACATGTTTTAATACATTGCTAGCATTCTGTTAGCATGTTTTAACATGTTCCTAACATGTTGGTAGCATTTTAAAAGTGTTTTAAGATGTTTAAAAGTTAACACATATTGTTAAAACGTGCTATTATGGGATGGGACATATGTAAATATTTAGCCAATAGCTTTTAGCTTGCATCCCAAAACCAATCCTCTAAAGAAGCTAAAGCTAAAGACGTGGTCACAACCCCACTAACGGCAGCCAGCAAGTTGTTTGAGCTGTTTTTGGTTATCTGTTCTCCTTCTCCTATCCCTGTAGATACATCAAGCCATGGCCTCACCTTCTGAAACACATCTTTGTCATCGATGTATTTGAAGACGGTGATGAAGCTGGTCAGTTTGTCCTCCACTTCATTCTCCGTCATTCCTTTCGCAGACTTCTTCAACAGATTGTCACAGTACTTGGCCAGCTGTGCCACAGCACGAGAAACACCGGCAAAGAGGAGAAGGAGTGTTAATGTTCATTCAGAGCTTATTTGGTCATCCCGATCTAACAGCGGAGGATAAATAGTGATTACACACCAGCTCAGGCGCTTTGCAGATGGATTTGGGCTCTCTGTAGTTCACTACTGAAGTCAAGGCCTGGAAGGGGAATGAGCAATACAATCACAAACCACAAACTCAAGTGTTTCTACATGCACTCTGATCCCAGATACACCCAACGGGAATACAGGGAGAAGGGCGAAGCTGGCAGGGTGGGGATATGGGGGGGCTTAGTATATAACATAACATTATAGTCGTATATTACATATTAAAAATGTCCAGAATTGCATCTAAGTATTGATGTTTTACTATCATTATGCTATTTAACATATTATAAAATATTACATATATTTATTTATGATATAATATTCCCACAAATGCATTTGTATTGTTTCTAAGTATTGATGCTTTTAATATCATTATGTTGCATTACATTATATATTAACGATTTCTATAATTGCATTTGTATTATTTCAATGTAATTGTGTTTTAGTTATAATAACTATGTTTATATGAATAAATTCCATAATTACATATGTATTATATCAAAGTATTGACGTCTTTACTATCATTATATCACATTAGCTAGTAATAATGACCATAACTACATTTGTATTGTTTCTAAGTATTGATGTTTTTACTATCATTATGTTATTTATATTACATTACACTATATATATGATTGCATTTGTGTTATTTTAAAACTAATTAAGTTTTTATTATCATTATATGTTTACAAAATCATAATTGCATTTATAATATTTAAAAATACTGATGTTTTTACTATCATTCTGAAATCTGGAAAAGAGTAATACACTGCTCAAATAATTAAAGCAACACTTTTTAATGAATAGCATCAAGTCAGTTGAACTCCTGGGATATTGATCTGATCGGTTAAGTAGCAGAGGGAGTCGTTAATCACTTTCAGCTGCTTTGGTTTTAATGAAATGAACAACAGGTGCACTAGATGGGCAACAATGAGACGACCCCCAAAATGGTTTTACAGGTGGAGGCTGTTTTTCCTTTGGCTAGGGTCAGTGCCACTACTGATAGCGTGAGGCGATGCTTGGACCCTACAGAGGTGGCACAGGCAGTCCAACTCCTCCAGGTTTGCTGTGTCTCCCAGCACAGTCTCAAGAGCATAGAGGAGATACCAGGAGCCAGGCCGTTACTCAAGGAGAGCTGGACAGGGCCGTAAGAAGGCCCTTAACCCATCAGCAGGACCGTATCTGCTGCTTTGTGTAAGGAGGAACAAGATGAGCACTGCCAGAGTCGTACAAAATGACCTCCAGCAGGCCACTGGTGTGCATTTCTCTGACCACACAATCAGAAACACACTTCATGAGGGTGGCCTGAGGGCCCGACTCTGGTCCGCTAGTGGGCCCTGTGCTCACTGCCCGGCACCGTGGAGCTCGATTGGCATTTACCACTGAACACCAGAATTGGCAGGTCCGCCACTGGCACCCTGTGCTTTTCACAAGTTCACCCTGAGCACATGAGACAGACGTGAAAGCGTCTGGAGAAGCTGTGGAGAATGTTATCACATTGTTCAGCATGACCTGTTTGGTGGTGGGTCAGTGGTGTTCTGGGAGGTCTATCCATGGAGGGACGCACAGACATCTACAGGCTAGACCCTGACTGCCATTAGGTATCGGGATGAAATCCTTGGACCCTTTGTCAGACCCTACGCTAGTGCAGTGGGTCCTGGGTTCCTCCTGGTGCACGATAATGCCTTGCCTCATGTTGCGAGAGTATGCAGGCAGTTCCTGGAGGATGAAGGAATTGATTGAATGGGTTCACGCTCGCCTGACCAAAATCCAATAAAACACCTCTGGGACGTTATGTTTCGGTCCATCCGACACAGCCAGGTTGCACCTCAGACTGTCCAGGAGCTCAGTGATGCCCTGGTCCAGATCTGTGAGGAAATACCCCAGGACACCATCCGCCGTCTCATTAGGAGCATGCCTCAACATTACCAGGCATGCTTACAAGCCATACAAACGACTGAGTACCATTTTGAGTTTGACTAGCCTGCTGCATAATTGTTTCACTTTGATTTGGGCGTCTTTCAATTTAGCCCTCTTTAGGTTGATCATTTTCATTTCCATCAAACGACGTAGCATCCTTTCGTTCCCAACACATTACCCAGTCCATATAGTACAGATATATCCAGCATGATATTTTTCCCCGTTGAGATCTGATGTGTTCAAAGTGATCCTTTAATTTTTTTGAGCAGTGTATAACGAGTAAGTGTGTCTAAATGTTTGCTTGGCACTGTATATATACACATGTAATAAAATGCAAGTATACCTTATCAAGCGCACTCATGAAGTGTTGGTCCCCATTCAACACTGTGTTAATCAACTGGACAAATTTACTATGAACCTCCAACACCGACTCCACAAACTGGGTCGGCATCTGCAGGACAAAGATCAGAGGAAAACATCTGAGCGCACTGCAATTAATGCTATGCAAATAATTATGCACATGAAGCGGTTTTATTTAGCTATACATCCACACTTACGTTTTCCTGAGAGAGGTTACTGGTGGCTCGGAGACCCTCATCGTGGATGTGGACCTGGAGCTCTTGGATCATGTGAGGTAAGCCGCTGGACACGGCCCGCAGTAGCGTGTACATATTCGCCATATCTACAACCAAACAAACATCAGGACGTCCTACAGTTACAACATGCGTGCAAACATAAATCCATAAGCCAGTAGTAACGGTTAACTAAAGTGCTGACCGTCTCTCTTCTCCTGTCTGATGATATTTTGACACTCCCCGTGCAGGAACTGAAGGTGATCGGCCACCATCCTCTGCTGACATTCATGGATGACTTTGGAGTAAGAGCTAGGGTGCAGATACTTCCGACATCTCACCTCCTCGTCTTTCAACCGGCCTAAAACCTGCAGAGTCAGAGAACATCAGCCACTTGCCAGCAGAGTACAATAGGCTTCCTTTATATCACACAGCAAAATAAGACTGAATGATCAAACATGTTTACGTAATCGTTCTAGATGCAAAAGATGGTGATGGACAGGTCATGCAGCTAAATGGTCATCTCACCTTCTCCATATACTGGGAGCAGGTGGACTCCTGCAGTAGATTGAGGCTTCTTGTTTGTAATAGTCTCCGGTTTTTGTCAGGAACGGCCCCTCAAAGATTTCCTGATAAAACTGGGTAAAGGGAAAAAGAGGGTGTGTCCTTCAAACGAGACGCATGATAAGCATGTAAATATGTACACAAATGTTTGCCGTCTGTAAGATGTTTTTGAAAAAGTCTCTAATGCTCACCAAGGTGATCAAAAAAACAGTAATACTCTGAATCACGTTTATCATTTAAACTAGCTGTTTTCTATGTGAATATCTGTTCAGATGTAATTGACCAAATCTGTATTTTTGTGGAAACTGAGATTCAATGTTTTGCAGCATTAGAAACGTCTTTACTGTCACTTTTGATCATGATGCATGCGAAAGTTGAATCACGCACCGGTTTGAACAGTAGTGATTAAAGGTTGCAGGGTTACGCGTGTCATCGGATACTTGCTGTCAAATTAAAATTTCGATTCAAACTTCATGTGCTTTTCAATATCGGTTTCGCTACATTGACGTTCACACCGACCAAAGTTCTGCGCCCACCATCTGTGATCGCTAAACATGTTGCAACAGAGGTGTCACCACCAACATGACATTCATTTAATAGATCGTTAAAGATCGCGAACATGACTCAAACACTAACGTGATTCTATTCCTAAATTAAATTATTTCTCTGTTTCATTCCTCAACCTTTGAGGTGTGCGATCACAATGTGATGCTTCATCCGCGCAGCAGTGCCACCGCTGATCTAAGCACCTGCTCAAACTGCAGTTTTGTCCCTAATAAAGAAAAGCCTCTATTAAGACGCTGGAACCGTGTGTTTTTTTTGCATCAAATCAAACAGGGAGCTTTTCAGACGCCAAGATTGCAGCTTTTTGCCTCAGCGCCAGGCGCGAGTCAAATGAGCGCGAAAGATAACGCTACACCAGCCAAATGAGCTTCGGTAAATATAGGCTATCGTGCAATGGTTTGCTAAAAAGAGACACGGGATAAATGCTTGATATCATTATCTAATCACATTGAAATCGAAACTGGGAATCGAAAAGAATCGGAATCGATAAAATTCAAACGATACCCAACCCTAGCTAATAGTGTATTTTATTTACATAAAATATTACTGAAGTTCCATAATTACACAATGTAACATATGTCGGCAGGAATTCAACTGTCTCTACAGGTCACCAGGGGGCAGCTAAAGAATCAGCGTCTCTCTAAAGCCCCTCCTCATCAGCGCAAAAGCGCGATTGCTCGGGTCACAGAACAAAGGGAAGTGACCGAGGATATTTCCAAAGACATTCTGTTCATTTCATGACTTAAAACCATCTACACAAGAAACATATGGATATTAATGTTGTACTCTTTCTCTCGTATGCTTGTGTGAATATGAATTACTTAAGAAATGTGGGTGATTTTTAATCGTGCCTTAAACTGTAATGTGTAGGTTGTGCCAAATGCGATGTTTAGTCTCTAAAAGAAGCTGGCATCGTAAGTCATAAGTGGTGTTGATAACCGTTAAACTTTAGCATCCTGCATGTTTATAACAGATATAAAAGGCCTGTATATATCTTTCACGGAATGAATGAAATATCAGATAACGCAGTCAAAATCATCAGAAACCATGGACATGGGCGGGCTTCGCCCATACGGACACACTCTGATTTCACCAGCCGCCCGCGGGCGTGTGTCCAAATCAGACTGTTTAAACAACACGCCAGCAGCAACCTCTCTCTGCTCTTACTCCTACCCTTCATCGCTTTTCCGTGCAAGGACGACCTGGAAGCCAGTCCGCTGGACTTTGGCCTTGACAATCGACTAAAACCAACCATCTAGTCGAATTCAAAGGATAGAAGGGGTCAGAACATCACAGAACAACGAACTCGACGACCGCAGATGAGAGAAGAGCTTTCCCGTGACGTCATGCAGCAGCTTTCCAGATATATCACGTGTTTCCAAACGAGAGCCACTGAGAAACACAAACCAACCCACGTGGTTTCCGAAACAAAGGACCGAAGCAACACGTTGAACTCACGCGGGAAACGAGACGAGATCCAGCCTGCTTAAACCAGCCTAAAGCAAGTAACACCAACAAAATCTCTATTTCTAACTGAACTGAGAAATTGATCTGAACGCAGTAACAAAGCATAGGCATTTGTCGTGATCTTTTCTGGTTGGGTTAAGTGTTAAAACAGCTAAGAGGGCTAATTTTAACTTCCTGAATTGATTCACCAAAACCCATGTATGCATGTTTGTGTGTTATTAGTTAATCCATTTATGTTAGAATAGCAGTATAACAAATAAACCTTGTTTCATTTTATAAAGAATTGTCTCTGGAATGTGATTTTTAAGTATTTTATCCTTCTTGCCACAAAGATAACGCTGCCTAAGCTTGAATTTGAGAGATTATTAATCTCGTTTTATTGTTACCATGGCCACGGGGCAAGAGAAACAAGATTAATAAGATTTACTGTTGTTAGTGATCGGTGGACGAGCACTTACTAAAGTATAAATTAAGTTAGAGATTAATATTACTTTAATCAAAGCAATATTTAATCTTTAATAAATAATTCCCGAAGCTGAAACAATAGCTTCATTTAAAATTGCATTACACAAACTAACAAAAATGATCAATTACACATGAAATAGTGCCTAAACAGAGACGCTCACCTTTAGAGGAAACTTCTTCTTGTACTGTTCAACATGAACAAAGGAGTTGATAACCCCATGGAGTACTTTCTGATTCGGGTCCTCCCCACATCGGTCGCTTTGGAAACAACATTGACATTAAATCTGCAAATGTGTCCTCAAACACTGCAGACTGGAATACAATCAATAGAACTGAACCACCACAGCAATCAATGCAAGGTATTTGTGTTACCAAAGACTTGTGGCACAGATAAGTGATTACTTTGTAAATGCTTTTTCAGTAATACACAACATTAACAACAAGCCAATGTGCAGATGAACGTGAAGCTTGTATTCTTCTACAGCACTTGTACAATTCATTACTATCCCTTTAAGCCAGTGTTAGATAATTATCTAAACTCTTAAAATAGATTTAAACAATTAACTCAACTCAACCTTTATTTATAAAGCACTTTCAACTTTGAACCAAAGTGCTGTACAGAGAAGGATAAAATAAAATAATAATAAAAAATACAATAAAATAAAAGTAACTAAAGTAACATACACAGCTAAAAAACAATTAAAACTATCCAATATTGTATGAAAAGAAAACATAACAAAAGAAAGATTTCAGGATAGAGTACAATTTTATTTTGTGTATATTTGTTCATTAAATTGTATCTTTTCAATCTCATTTTGATTTTATTATTTGTATTAAAGTAACCTGAACACACTTCTACTGTTGTAAAGTTGAACTCACTTCTTGATCTCCTTCAGTAGCATCCCGATCAGCATCGGCTGAAGAGGCTCAATCATTAACTTCCGCCACATGTCAAGAGCAAGCTAAAAACATACTCAAACCATTATACTGTTTATGAAAGAATAAACACAATTTGAAATGTGCATAGCTTAACATCCAATCAGTTTACGTCAAAACAGTTGCTATGCCTCCAGCTTGTGTCGTAAGACTCTGGATATAAACCATGCATACCTCTCCGATCTCCATTAAGGGCTCGTTCATATCCACTCCTCCATATCCATACTGCAGGTCTGCTTCGGTCAGCTTGTTCTTCTTAATAAACTGTGTGTTGAGGTACCTGTGGGGAATGGATGAAAACACTCATTAAGGAAAATCCGTTGCTATTATCTGAGATGAATAAGTGTGTGTTGATGCACAATAAAGCCACGGCTGACGTCAGTTCAATAGCTGCTTGTTTTCACAGCTGACCAAGAGCAGCGGGACAGTGATGGGTTCAGATGAAATCAAGCAGAAACAACACCTTGTGCACTCAGAGCAAACCATCAGAACCAGTAATAATGAAATGCATGATTTCAAGTAACAAATCAAATATTGTCTCTAAGTGTTGTGTAATATCCCTCCCCACAGTATTAAAGTCTAGTGAGTGTATGTTCACAATGCATTCTAATGCACTCTTACCAGGAATGTATTATGCACACTGTGCACTGCATGTAGAGAATAACTGGATTACCTACTATTACGTTTGCCAACATGTGCAGAATACAACAGACACACTTATCCCACGGTGCAATGCTTCACTTGCCATTTCAACAGTTCCTAATGAACCTAAAGCAACATCAAGGGAGATTTGAATCTCTCTTTAGAGGCATATTCGTAGATTAAGGACTGCAAAACTACTCTATTACTAGAAGTATTTATCTCTGATATGACAACTAGATTGAACTACCACTCAAATGTTTGGGATCACTAAGACTTTTTTAAAAGGAATTAATACTTTTATTCAGCGAGGAAGCATTAAATTGAACAAAATTGACAGTAACAAAACATTTATCAAATGTACAAAAGCAAATCAGCATATTATTATGATTTCTGAAGATCATGTGAAGACTGGAGTAAAGATGCTGAAAATACAGCTTTACATCTCAGAAATATATTACTTTTTAAAATATATTAAACTAAAAAGTTATATCTTAAATTGCAATAATATTTCACAATATTAACGTTTTACTGTTTTTTTCTTCATCAAATAAATGCAGGCTTTGTGCGCAGAATAGACTTCTTTCAAAAATGTTACAAATGTTACAGACCCCAAACTTTTGCACGGTAGTGTGTACTAAATACTAATATATACTATCCCCTGGTTTCACAGATAAGGATTAAGTCAACACTGTAAAAAATGACTGTGATTTTAACGGTAAAAACTGTGTAAATGCTACCTCAAAAACCTGGTAAATGGTTAACGGTAAGTCTCTGTAAAATTTACAGCGTTGGATTTCAAATTTTGTTTGAATTAGTTTTTTTTTTCTTTGAAATAACTGTTTCTTCTTAGTTATTTCTTAATTTCAAATGTATAAAACAGATGTCAGTACTTCAACAGGTTGGTATATTAACATTATATCAGTTAATGAAATTACGGTATTTAACTGTACATTTAAGTTAAAACCGTAAACCAAAATGTTGTTACTGTATTTTTTTACGGTAGAACCACAGCTACCGTTTTTTTTACTGTAAATGTTACGGATTTTTTTTACAGTGTAGTCCAAGACTAAAATATAAGTCTGAGATAAACTTGCACTGACTGATGCACCCCAGTAATGTTTTTTTTCTAAGCATGATTATAAAAATGACTTAAATGTCCTAATTGAACTATGGTCTAATCCTGGCTTAGTCCAAGCCCTGTCTGTGAAACCGGCCATATATGTTACTACTTAATTGAAATCGAATGGCTTTCTTAAACTAAAACCCAAGAAAGTGTTAAACTAAGATTAAACGTAAAATATCAATCCTCTAATTCTTTGACATCCACTCAATCATGATAGAAACACTTTCAGGCTATTCTTAAATAAGTATTCTCCAATCAAAGATCATACCAGCATTAACACAAACACCATTTATCATCCAAAAACCCTAAAGTCAGCGCAATGTGCTTGCTAAATTAAAAGTGAACTAGCCGTACCAAACAGAATAGTTTCCAAATACAGCGGGTTTTCCTCATGAACTGTATGATTGTCTCTGCACATTAAAGGGACACTTCACCCAAAAATGTTCAATAGAAGAAAGAAACTCAATATCTTGTGTATATGATGACCTAGCGTTCATTTTTGGGTGACAACATTCTTCAAAATATCTATTGTGTCCAACAGAAGAAACTCGTACAGGTTTGAAACAAGCTGAAGGCAGGTAAATGATGACAGAGCTTTAGTTTTTAGATGAACTATCCCTTTAAACTTGGCAAGGAGATTGTAACACTGAAAAATATTGCACACATCGTCTTTAATTTCCACAAGAGTTCGCTCTGCTACAGTAGCTAAACTCACCTGTATAAGCAGTCCATGTACTCAGCACCTTTGCTGTATTCCTCCCAGTATCTGTGATACATCCCCAAAACCTTCTCCTCCGACTCCAGGACTCTCTGTAAGACACACACCGTCTTCAATGATGCAGCATATGCACAGTTAAACAGCGATGACACTGACCGCTCTTACCTTGAACAGCTGACGGACGTGATTTTCCAGAAACACCTTTGTCTCAGTGTACAGTCTTTCCCCTAAAGGCTCTGGATACGCAACACACAGCGCATAGATGTCACTAAAACTCAGGTTAAGGAGACGTTAACGCAGGATATATGAAGTTACACTAGTTCAAAAGTTTGAGGTCAAGACGATGCCATAACTTACAATTTAAAATAAGTTTTCTTATGTATTTATGTGATCAAAGCAGTATTTCAGCATCATTACTCCAGTCTTCAGTGTCACATGATCTTCAGAAATCATAATAATATGCTGATATTGACTATAATTGTTCTTTAATGAATGGAACTAGAACAGCATTTATTTGAAAAACAACCTTCTGTAATATTTAAATCTATTTATGGTCACTCTTGATTACTTTAATGCTTCCTTGCCGAGTATTAATTTATTTAAAAATCTTTCTGACCCCAAACTTCTGAGTGCTGATGTACTCAAGAATCGTACAAATATGGCTTCACACACTTATAAAAGATTTGTTAAACAATCTGATTACAAGAAACAGGAAAAAGGGGGGAAAGAGGAAGCAACAGTTTCATTGCACCAGGACAGATGTGTCTCTAGAGCTGGACTCAGGATACGAGAAGCGGTCGTTCCATGTTGCTCTCTCCACGTAATCAAGCATCACCACCGCTCTGATTGTCGTCAGGAGCTTGTTCCACGTCTCGTCGAAATCCACCACCCGCGGTTTTAAGGACATGGTGCGTGGCTTCGGCTTTAACTGGGGGAGAAGGCATGGAAATCAATTCATTATAGCAGTAGTTCTCAAAGTGTGGTGCGTGAGCTTCCTCCAGTGGTACGCAGAGGAATCTCAGAATTAAATATAAATCAGGCCGCGTGTCCACCAAAGCAATTGTTTTAAATGGGAGCGTCTTTTTCATGCTGAGCACTCGGGCGTTTTTTTCTTGGCACCGAGAATTTAAGAATGTTAGCACTCATCACTGTCACTCTTTAGTCAGCTAGCCAATCACAGTGGAGGAGGGTCGGGACTAATACCGTCACACCCTGCTTGTACTACGACTGAACAGCAATGGAGAAGTTAATATTGCTTGTCTCTGAGTATTTATGTCTTTACCAGATGGAATTGCCGGAGTACAATAATATTGTTATGAAAAATAATGCTTGGAGAAACATTTCATTCGCGGTGCGTCTGCCATATTAGTTCAGCGGATATTCCGTATCATAGCAACCGCAGCGTCTCGAAAATACGCTGCCCTCTCGAGCGCTCACACCTGGGTGTTTTCAGCTGGCTTTGGTGGACACGGGGCCTGATTGTTGTTACTTGCAGCTACATATACAGCCTGTGTGTTTTTTATCAAGTACTTTTTTATTTAAAAGTTAACTAAAAACTGTACTGTGCTTAAAGATTAAATGAAAATGTATTGTAGCTACTTAAAGTTAAATAAGAACTACTTAAATGTACTTAAATGTACTTTTAAACATTTAAAAGTACTTAAATGATAAGTATGATAGATTTTCATTTAATCTTTATTTAAGTACAGTTTTTTTAACATTTAAGTACAGTACAGTTTTTATTTCACTTTTAGGTACAATATATTTTAATGTAATAATTACGTGGAAGTAAGCACGGTGCAGTGTTCATGTTCAAACTGTGTATTTACTATATTTTAAGAGGCTGACAATAAAAAATATCCTTACAAGGATTAAAACTGACTCGTTTTTTTATATTTTTTACTGTGTATAGTGCTACTGAAAGTGAAAGTGACGTGACATACTCGGAATTTGTGCTCTGCATTTAACCCATCCAAAGTGCACACACACACAGCAGTGAACACACACACACACACACACACACACCGTGAACACACACCCAGAGCAGTGGGCAGCCATTTATACTGCATTTTAATGTTGGTCATAATGGTGGTACTTGGAAAGCCAAATATTTTCTGAGGTGGTACTTGGTGTAAAAAGTTTGAGAACCACTGCATTATAGCATTCTCATTAGTGTTGTTATTGTTGACTAAAACTAAAATAAACAAAGCCTAAATAAACGGTAATAAGTTGACGTTGAAGTACTAAATTTACTAAAAGTAAAAGTGAAATAAACTAAAAGCTACATTAATGAGAAAAGCACATAGAATTTTCTTTTGAAAACTAAAAATATATAAAAATACAAGCTATTTAAAAATGTAAGCGTCAAAGATTAAAAGGGGTTTTCAAGCATCAAAGTAATAAAGCTTCACATTTAAACAAGTAAACAATGAGTACAAATTAGTGATTTCTGCAATTTTGTCTCATTTTCTGTATTTTTTAAATGTGTGTGTGGTATAACTGTATTATATATAAACCTCTCTGTTCTCAATGTTTATCGCTAGTATCGCCTAATAAAAACCCACAACACTTGTGTATGGTGTGTGATTTCACTTGACAGGTCTGTCTAGAAGAGTTAGAACACATGTGTATCTGGCTTCTGCACTAAACAACCATAAACCCAGAACCAAACCTCACTAACAACAACACATTCAATGATACATCAATCACTAGAGTAACTGAATGTCAGATCAGCAAAGATCTGAGTATAACCTCAGTGTCAACATCCAATATAGCTGTCAAACCACATCGAAGTATACACATCACCTGATTAACACAGAAATGTCTCCATAATCAGTCAAAGCTAATGAGTTTACATCACCAACAACCCCACATCACAAATACTTGATCTAAAATAGAGTCACCCCCAATCTGCAGAGGCCTAGATACACATATCCATGACATAACTGCATGAAAACAGAGGCTGCTGGGTTATTATAAGCGCACGCGATTGAATAACAGCCGTGTATTGTGGTAAACAAACACACACGCGCGCGTGTTTACAAGAGATCGGTGTGTGTTTGAGGCAGAAACGCAGTGTTCTGGAGCAGAACCAGAAGCTAACGTCTGTGCTAACAGGAGCGCTGCTCATTCACACACACACCTGAGATTAAGAAAGCCCTGCTGAGCTGCGAGTCTCTGGCGGTCCACAGGCTCGGGTGTGCCGGGTCTGGGTGTGCTGTCCGCGGGTCAGTGTGGCACGGCTGTGGGTTTGAAGAGAAGCTGTCAGGACGCTGGATTCCTCTCTCTCCCTCTACACCTCTGCCATTGCCTCTCGCGGACTGCACCACTGCGTCAGCTGGAGGGGGGGACGAGGACGGTTAAGGATGGAGATCGTTATTAGAATATTTAATCTACGTGAGACGCTTAATATAGGTTTATTTGGGACTTATTTATAAATTATATATAAATTCAATATGCTGTGCATTAAACGAATGATAATAATGTATTGCAGCTTTTACCAGACTCCCCCTTTTATTGGTGGTATGACCGAAAAGTACGGCAGCCGTTGGCGGACATTAATCGTGACAGAAGAAGTGTGAGATGAGATGGCATTATGAACTCGATTTTGGAGATGGGAATCGAAAGTACTTTAGCAATTCTGATTCCTCCTAATGATCCAAGGGCCTTAATATGTGCACTAACAATCATTGTAGTACTTTTCAGAAAGAAAAATGTTCGGACAATACTTGCTTTTTGCATTTACTGTCCCCATCAAGTCTGTTGCCAAATTACATTTAAGTTTTCAACTAAACAAATAGCCTACAACGAACCAGAAATACATTTTATTCCGTCAAAAGGCCTTTATAATGGCTTTCCACAGTCATTTTAAAGATAGCATGAATTCATGTTCCTTTAATAGGCTTATGTGTGGCCTTCTAACCTTAATAACTGAACTGCTGTTTAAACTCAATTGTGAAATGTTTTGTTGAACACAAAGATACAACTAAGCAAACACAATAACAATAATTTTATCAGCCAAGGTTACACAGCTTTTGTGTTTTTGTACATTGATAAAAAAAAAATTGACAGAGATAATAAAAAATAAGATGAGAAAAAAATACACACATATATAAATATAAATAGACAAAAACAGAAGAAAAAATGTATGTACACTTGTGCTATAGATGATAGAATAGGAATAGAATAGAGTGAGATGCATGGATGTTCTAGGACAGGGGTGCTCAAACTCGGTTCTGTAGAGTTTCAGCTCCAACCCCAATTAAACAAACCTAAACCAGCTAATCAGGCTCTTACTAGGCATACTAGAAACTTCCCAGCAGGTGTGTCGAGGCAAGTTTGAGCTAAAGTCTGCTGGACACCGGCCTCCAGGACCGAGTTTGAGCACCCCTGTTTTAGGATGTAGGTGGTAACAAATTAATATAAGGTTATAGCACATATCTTTATCACACAATGGGGGAAATATTTAGCTGTAAATTGCCTGAGAGAAGAAACGGTTCTCGTGCCTGGCTGTCCTGGTATTTGGGGCTCTGTAGACGGCAAAAGTTCAAAAAGTGATGTGAGGGATCCAGAGTGATTTTCTGAGCAATTTTCCTCACTACAGTTCTTGAAGGTTGGGCAGGGGAGCACCAAAAATCCTCTCCGCAGTCCGAACCGTTCTCTGTAGTCTTCTGATGTCTGATTTTGTAGCTGAGCCAAACCAGACAGTTATTGAAGTGCACAGGACAGACTCGATGACACCTGAGGAGAACGGTTTCAGCAGCTCCTGTGGCAGGTTGAACTTCCTCAGCTGGAGAAGGAAGTACAGCCTTTGTTGGGCCTCTTTTACAATGGAGTCAATGTGAGTGTCCCACTTCGTGACTGAATGAATATGATGGAGTGCAGGGGGGTTTCTCCTGAAGTCCACGATCATCTCCACTGTTTGAGCGTGTTGAGCTCCAGGTTAAGACTGCACCAGACAGCCAGCTGCTTCACCTGTCTGTAAGCAGTCCTCACCGTCCTGTATGAGGCCGATAAGTGTGGTGTCATCTGCAAACTTCAGGAGCTTGACAGAGGGGTCTTTAGAGGTGCAGTCGTTGATGAACAGAAAGAAGAGCAGTGGGGAGAGAACACAGCCCTGAGGTGCACCAGTGTTGGTGGAGCGGCTGTTTGGCATGAATTTCCCCAGTCTCACTATCTGCTGCCTGTCTGTCAGAAAGCTGGTGATCCACTGACAGATTAGTTTGGTCTGGAGGAGTGTTGGGATGATGGTGTTGAAGGCCGAACCTGAGTCCACAAACAGGATCCTCACATAAGTCCCTGATTTATCCAGATGCTGCAGGATGAAGTGCAGTCCCATGTTGACTGCATCATCCACAGACCTGTTTACTCGATAAGCAAACTGCGGGGGGTCCAGTAAGGGTCCAGTGATCTCCTTCAGATAAACCAGAACCAGTTTTTCACATGTCTTCATGAAGACAGAGGTTAGAGCCACAGGTCTGTAGTCATTAATTCATATTATACTGTTAACGCCATCAAAAACAGCCAGAAACATTGTAGTTGCAATTGATGATCTGACTTTCTCAGACTGTGTTAGAACTGCGGATTCTGCAGATTGGCTTTATACAACATCAGGAAGATCAGGCCCTTTCTTTCTGAACATGCTTCACAACTCCTTGTTCAAGCTCTTGTTCTGACCAAAAGTGCTTCTACTATGGCATCGTTGTGAAGAACCTTTTAATCACCTTTATTTTTAAGAGTGTCTGCAGGAAAGTAATGGGAGTTACCAGATTGGGGCGTTTTTAGGCCATGTTACCTGATTGGCTGACGTCATAGTGACGGTAGGTTTAGTGGTGGGGTCAGTTATAAGGGAACATCATTTTCATTGCATGATTTAGAAACAGTTTAAAAACACCCACAAAGTCAGAAACGACAACTTTTGCTCTGCAGAGACCTCAATCTCGCTGGAAGAGCTGTTGACGGGGACACTATACTGTCATTAAGCACCGTCCTTCGGATGAGACGTTAAACCGAGGTCCTGACTCTCTGTGGTCGTTAAAAATCCCAGGATGTCTTTCGAAAAGAGTAGAGGTGTGATCTCGGCATCCTGGCCAAATTTGCCCATTGGCTTCTGACCATCATCGCCTCTTAACCATGATGGCCCCAACCTGGTTTGTGGAGGGCTTTCTTGTGCAATATGGCTGCCGTCTCATCATCCCTGTGGATGCTGTTCACTGGTGGTGGACGAGGAGATCCCCCTCACAATGTAAAGCGCTTTGAGAGCTTAGAAAAACACTTTATACTGTACATGTAATGCATTATTCCATTAATATGCCTATTTGCAAGACAACATGCAAGAAAAAATTAAGAAATCAAATAATGTTTGGGCTGACTTATAATAAAAACACTTTTATTTCAACAAATCACTTTAGATTCAACAGATTCTTTAAATTTAGCTTTTTTAGAGTATTTAAGAACCATTTTCAAAGGACTACATGCACTTTTGCTTTTTTATTAGGTTAGGTACAAATTACTTCATTACTGAATGTTAAAATTATAACTGAAGGACTATATATTTACTAATAAACTAACACCTGACAATGATGCCTGATGTGTGTCTGTGTTGATATAAGCACCTAATTCAGCAATACTAACATTATTCATGAATTATATTGGTATTTCATTGACAAATTGTGTCTTTCATTACTGCAAACTGCATTGTTTACATAAGCACCTGAGCTATAGAAGTATAATATCATTAGTAGTTAATAATAATGGGCCACATCCAAAAATAGATCAATCTAGTAAACAATGGTAAATAATATAATGCATCTAAATTCTTTTTCAACTTTCTGTCAAAAGCGTGTAAAGATGGTGTTTGCCTAATTTTGTGTGAATCATACAGACAGCCTCGGAAGACTTTGAAAAGTATGTTTTGTCCAAAAAACTCAAAGTTGCTGCGGGATGCACTATGGGAAGAAGCAGGACGGGAAACCTTGATTCCTGGTATTCATGTGGATGTTACTGCACTTGAAACACCGTCTAAAGAAAGGTGCAGACCACATACACCCCTTCATGGCAGTGGTCTCTTTAAGCGGGATAATTCACTCGGACACACTGAAGAAAATGACCAGGAATGGTTTGAAGAACACACTGCCAGACAATCTTTTAGGAGGACAAGTACGACAGCTTGTCACTGGGGCAGTACCTTCACAGGGAAACATTTTGCATATTTACATTTAGCAGATGCTCTATCCAAAGCGACTTACAGATGAGGACTATCGAAGCAACCAAAATCAACAAATAATATGTAAGTGCTGTGATAAGTTAGCCTAATGCAGCATGCAAGGGTTTTAAAAAGAAAGAAAAGCTACTGGGATTGAGTTGGGCAGGTCACCAGATGGGAACAGTTAATGTAAAAGTCTGTGAAAGTGATTTTGTGCCTCTTTGGGATGGTACAGTAATGCGTCGTTCACTTGCAGAACGCAAGCTTCTAGAGGCACATAAGTCTGAAGAAGTGAATTTAGGTAAAGGGGTGGTTTTGTTATTATTTATTACATTAATGCCTTGAATTGTATGCGAGCAGCTATTGGTAGCCATGTGTTCTTTTCAGCTCATTAAAGACTAATCTTGCAGCCGTAGGCTGTTATGTTCCCTTAAGTAGTAGGCTAATTCTCTTATGGTACTATTTTGAGCCCTTAAGAAGGTATAAAGTTGTCTCTTTGAGGGCACAAAAATGAAATGTTCTGCCAGGATATTAATTTTACTAACTACTATGAAGTGCAAAATTCAAAACACAGGTAAAACACAAATTCCTTCATTAATACGGTACACTGCAGGATCTGCTTCTGATGTCTTGGTCTAGTGAAGTCCTTCTTTGACACATCTGAGCAGTTTTTGCAGCACACGAGGGACCAACATGATTTTACAGACAGGTTTAATGTTGCAGCTGATTCGTTTAGCTATAGTGCTGTGTTATTATTACCATGTTACGATTAGCAAGCTGACAAAGACCAAAACTTGGGCATCAAGTTGAAGATGTGTGTCATCTGTGATGTCGGATCAGTGTGCTGTATCATGTCAAATATGACTATGATAACCTAAAGAAGCTTTTCATGTGTATAATACATATCTCATATCTCCACTTGTCTTTCTGATATTTGCTTATAAGAACACCAGCACACCAAAACACACCCTGCTGAAAAAAAACAATAGAAAATGTAATGGATTTAATGGTAAAATGGGAATTGTATTGGCTTTAATGGAAACTATAATGATTTCTACTGGTATGTGATGGACTCTATTGGTGGGATGTTAAATCCTGTTGGAATAATGCCCAAAACACACTGCAAAAATGAATTTTGTAATGGTTTTACTGGTAAAAGCTAATGGTTTATAATGGTATTTTAATGGAAACCATTAGAATTTATGTGATGGTTTTTATTGGGCTTCTATTGTTTTGTTAGGAGGGTCAGTCAATAATGTAAATTATGTAAAATAATGCAAATTATTTTAGTATTAGCCTTTAATTTTCTCAGTGTTGTACCCACAAAACATATTTGGGCTCATACACAAAACGTATCAACATGTCAAACCACCAAAAAATACATCATTCTAGACATTTTTAACAATAATAACAAATAAATAACTTATCTTTCTGATGCAACTTTTTAGATTATGTAACCACAATGTGTGGCCCATCACATAAACAATACTTTATCATCATTTCAAACGTATCACATTATAGTTTTATGATTGAAATAGTTTGAAAAATGGTTGTATTATCGTCATTTCAAATAAATGCTTCGTGTTTGATTAATTTGTTATAATATGTCATGGCATTTAGGTCTAACGTGTACTTGTTTTAAGACATGTGATATGTTTGTGGCGAGATTAAAATGAACTTCGCATACAAAAGCGTATTATATAAAGATTTACATGGTCTAACTCTTGTGTTTTATTATTTATTCCGCGATTGACTTTTATTTTGAAAAGTCAGTATCGCATCCGGCCGTTTCCGGGTTGTCAGTTCGTGTGGACGTGCATGATAACTGTGAGATGAGACACAGGAAAGGTGAGGCTTCTTCTGCGTGAGTTGTACAGATGTGTCTCAGTGTTGTGGCACAGCTAATGTTTATTTTCTCTTTCATCTGCATGAGTAACAGCTAATGCACACTGTGTGCAGTATCACGTAACTACATCGAAATGCATCTAAAGGAGGCGTTCAGCTTTGATTTTGTTATCATATAGACATTACATGATATAATAATCACAAATAGATTGTTTAGAGTATTGCCATCTCTTTGAACATGTACCATGGTTTTGTTTGAAGTATTTTCCAGTTCCTTGCTAATACCACATGATAATGCTAGTTATTAAATGTCAATAGTGTTGTATCCTGGAGTACAAACATGTATTTTCCTCTAGATTTTGAGTAAGACATGGATCTGAGCATGACGTCACACAGTGACCCGGATGAGGCGGGTGTGTTCTCATCAGCAGCCCATAGCACTGGAGCACAGGGGTCTGATTTAGGAGAAGAGGCGAGGACGCTGGATCGGACCCCGTCAGGAGCTTCCTATGAGCTGGGTGAGAATGCATTATACCTTATGAAAATCTCATTCAGGCATTGCAATATGATAACCTGTACATTTAGATACCGTGCCACCTACTTGTGAAAAGTACAAACGGACCTTGACTTTGATTTCAGTTGGATAACCTATAATAATAATAATAACTGGATTCATTTTTTATCTACTTTACTACACTGCAACTTCACAGATACAATATGTGACCCTGGAGCACAAAACCAGTCATAAGGGTAACATTTTCTAAATTGAGATGTATACATCATCTGAAAGCTGAATAAATAATATTTCCATTAATGTATGGTTTGGACAATATTTGAAAATCTGGAATCTGAGGGTGCAATAAAATCTAAATATTGAGAAAATCATCTTTAAAGTTGTTCAAATGAAGGTCTTAGCAGTGCATATTACTAATCAAAAAATGCATTTTGATATATTTACGATAGGAAATGTACTAAATATCTTCATGGAACATGATCATAATATCCTAATGATATTTGGCATAAAATAAAAATCAATAATTTTGACCCATACAATGTATTTTTGTCTATTGCTACACATATACCTCGCTGTTTATGACTGCTTTTGTGCTCCAGGACACTTATGTCATCAGAAATGTTCTGTTTATCTGCCAAATATACTAAACATGTATATATTTGTTGAGAGAGAGAGACATCTAAACAGTTGTTGTCCTCTCAAACGTCTCCACAGATGACCACGCATTGAGTGTTTCTGCCAGAGCGAAGCCTTTCCAGTGCTCTCAGTGTGGGAAGGGCTTTTCCCGAATACAGCATCTGTCCGAACACGTCCGGATTCACACAGGAGAGAGGCCTTTTGAGTGCTTGCTGTGCGAAAAGACTTTCAGCCGGGAAAGAGACCTGAAGAACCATCAGATCGTTCATACGGACGCGGAAGCCTTTCACTGCGCCATCTGTGTTAAAAACTTCGCCCTGCTGTCCTCCTTGAGAAGACATCTGCGTGCATATCATCAAGGTACAATATGTTGCGTGGGAATACGACATTAGAGGGGGGTTACAACGGTCATGGGGGTTTTAGGCCCAAACTGAAGTGGACTGCCCTAACGGTGCTTAAAGAGGAGTTCACATAAAAATTAATTTTGCTAAAAATAGATTGATTGTTTATTGGAACAGATTTGTTCTGTGTCTCGTTAATGGATGCTCTGCAGTGAATGGGTGCCGCCAGAATAAGAGTCCAAACAGCTGATAGAAACATAATAATCTGTATAAAATACATATCATAAATTAAGTTAATAATACTTAAAACACAAGTCCATATATAAAAAACAAAAAGCATCTTTGTAATAAATCCATCATTAAGTCATTTTTAACTTCAAGACTTGCTTCCGACTAAAATATGAGTCCATAATATTGCTTTCTCCATTGAAACGTCATCTAATCTGAATCAGGAGATAAATCTGCACAGATCAAGCATCGTTTATAAACCAAACAGCTCTAAACTAATATGTGGCTGGATTTTGAAGTGACAGATAACAGAGGAGGGACTTTGTCACTGCTGGAAGCAATATTATAGATTATGGACATGTATTTTGGGATGGTTTAAAGTTAAAAACATCTTAATGATGGATTTGTTTCTTACGAATATGCAGCTTTTCACTAAACAAGACATTGATTGGTGGATTAGAGTGGATTATTGTGTTTTTATCAGCTGTTTGGACTCTCATTCTGACGGCACCCATTCACTGCAGAGCATCCATTAGTGAGCAAGTTATCTGTTCAAATGAAGACAAAAACTGAAACGAAGTATTCTCTCTTTATGCAGGTCAAGATGTTAGCACGGAGGGTAAGTGCTTAATTTGTGTCGAATGTGGGAAAAACTTTGCATGTCATCTGGAGGAACATGAGCTAACCCACACCGGAGAGATTTCCCACCGCTGCCCCGACTGCGTCAACAGCATCGCACGTCTATCCAGTCTCACATCTCCTGAACAGACCTCTGAATCTGGGGACATGAACCGTTTGGACGCTCATGACAGTGAGAGGCCTTGCAGTTCTGTGGCCTCTGAAGATCTGCACAAGCTCTTACAAACCCACAATAGTGACTCTCACTCTCTGGAACGTATAGATAATATTGAGAGCGATGCAGCTAATAAAAACATTCCTCAAAGCCAAGAGGAGGAGGCTGGGAGAGCTCCATCTCCTTCATCTGAGCCCTCTCACGACTCTGCTGTAAAGGGTGAGTCTAATAATCACCAAAACCTTACCATAGTTTCTACCAGAATACCATATCCCAGAAATCTCAAAGTACAAAATCACACTGTACTTTGTACTTTCACACACATTGTGTAATTGTCTCCTCCCAGGCATCGAGGAGGCGTTTGCAGCTCAGCAGCAAGCGTGTGATGAAAACAAGCCGCATCAGTGCAGTCACTGTGGAAAGAGATTTCATAAGCAAGCGAAGCTTCGGATCCATCTGCGCGTTCACACCGGAGAGAAGCCGTACCAGTGCACCCAGTGCGGGAAATACTTCAGCCAAGCCATAAACCTCAGAAAACACCACCGGACTCATCATACGGAAGAAAGACCATACCACTGCACACTGTGCGACCGGAGGTTTTCTCTCTCCTTCTCGCTGATAAAACATCAACGTGTCGCTCATCCAGGTGAGATTACGTTTGTAAATAAAGCTGAGGAGGATTTGCAGAGCCCCAAAAATATGGATGTTTGTGTAACGGATGTATGCCAGTAAGGGCTGTGTGTAAACCTCACTCCCCTGACCTCAAAAAGAGGCGCTCTAGCGACTGATGCTGGAGGCTGTAGCCTTTAGCCTCCTTGGTAGAGCGCCCGCCTCCCGCACCAGCATCCCGGGTTCGAGACCGCTCGGACGAGTTGTGATGGTGCGGACCCGGTGGGGGGGTTACATTGGTGCCGTGACCCGGATGGGAGTGAGGTTTAGGGGGGTGAGTGTAACGGATGTATGCCAGTAAGGGCTGTGTGTAAACCTCACTCCCCTGACCTCAAAAAGAGGCGCTCTAGCGACTGACGCTAGAGGCTGTAGCCTTTAGCCTCCTTGGTAGAGCGCCCGCCTCCCGCGCCAGCATCCCGGGTTCGAGACCCGCTCGGTGTGATGGTGCGAACCCGGGGGGGGTTACATTTGCTAAATCTTACCCCTTTGAAGTTATTTTGTTGCACCATATACTATTCAGAAGTTACCAAAACCAGAGTTTTTCAACCCTTTTGATGACTTGGGCCCTCACAAATGATGGGAACCCCTTCCTCAAATGGAAAGGCATTTATTCTGTAAAAAATATCTATAAAATACTTTCTATTATGTTTCTTTTTATTTGTTAGTAGAATAAAATAAATGTATTATGAACATTATTATTAGCATTAGTCATACAGTATCTCACAGAAGTAAGTACACCCCTCACTTTTCATGTGACAACACTGAAGAAATGACACTTTGCTACAATGTAAAGTAGTGAGTGTACAGCTTGTATAACAGTGTACATTTACTGTCTCCTCAAAATAACTCAACACACAGCCATTAATGTCTAAACCGCTGGCCACAAAAGTGAGTACACCCCTAAGTGAAAATGTCCAAATTGGGCCAAAACTCTCAATATTTTGTGTGGCCACCATTATTTTCCAGCACTGTCTTAACTCTCTTGGGCATGGAGTTCACCAGAGCTTCACAGGTTGCCACTGGAGTCCTCTTCCACTCCTCCATGACGACATCACGGAGCTGGTGGATGTTAGAGACCTTGCGCTCCTCCACCTTCCGTTTGAGGATGCCCCACAGATGCTCGTTTATGTCTGGAGACATGCTTGGCCAGTTCATCACCTTTACCCTCGCAAACCTTTTGACGTAACCAGGGTTTTGCGTAGTTCAGAGTGACAAATCGTACCGTAATAAAAAAATATCATAATATTTACAAAACTGTGAGGGGTGTACTCACTTCTGTGAGATACTGTATATCAATAGTTTTAAACTTTTTGACTCCAAGGCACAACAACATTCAAAGACCCTTGACTTTTCCAGTCGTCTGATAATGATTACGGATAAGGATTTTTAGAACTATTTATACATATATATTTATTATATACATGTATGTTATATACAAATAAGTTTAAAATATTTGCATTCAGTTGTTATATAAAAAATTATTTTAGCGCATAACTATAAAACTATATTTATTAAAAAAATGCCCATAATATTTTCTTTATATTTTCAAGGTAAACAAAGCATGTTTTTATAATTAGGCTACCTCTATATTTAGGTTTTCTAAGACTGAATCCTGGTTCTTTAAAGAAAAACAACAGTTAACTCAAAATAAATACCTTAATTTTTAACGTAATGCTTATTTTGTCTTATTTAAAGTCTTTTTAAGGCCTCTTCAAGCTTGCTGAGAACCTGCTGCCCAGTTTGCAAACCATTTCGTTTAAATAACCAACAGCATTGCTACAAATAGTTTGGTTTAATGTTATCAATGTCATTGACAATCCTGTTGATGCATTTCTTTTAACAGAGCATTTGAGTGTTGCTGAAAGAAATCGCTTTACCTGTCCATACTGTGGAAAAATATTCGGGCGACATCAAGATATGGAGCAACATAAGCGCATTCACACCGGAGAGAGACCGTTCCGCTGCGCCGTGTGCAACAAAAGCTTCAGGCAGCGTTCGGTGTTGATCGTGCATCGGAAAATTCACACCGGAGAAAAGCCTTTCGAGTGTTTCGTATGCTTCAGACGGTTTTATGGTTCAGGAGATCTGAAGACACACATGGGGACTCATACCGGCGTGAGACCTCACAACTGTCCTCTGTGCTCCAAAAGCTTCCCTCGGCCCAGCAGCCTGCAAGCACACATGCAGTCCCATCTGAACAAGCTGCAGGACGGAGATGCCGTGACTGCTGGAGCTGATATGGAGCTTATTCCTGATGACATGGAAGGAGTCTGTGGTGCTTCTGCTTCGTCGCAGCGATCACCAGGGCTTTCTGAAGACAGTATGATCTTTAGTTGTTTATCTAGGGCTTGGTTATATAAGCACGTGTGTGATATTGTTTTAATATGTTTTCAGAAATGAGCACAGGGGAGTGTCTATCAGAGACTGAGAGATTCAGTCCATCAGTGAATCAAGACCATGATCAGAGCTCCAGCTCAGAGCCGACAGATCATCAGAAGCCGTATCACTGTGCCATATGCAACAAAACCTTCTCTTTCGCAATTTCCCTGAAAAGACATCAGCTCATATTTCATCCAGGTAGGATAAATTATTTATTTTATTTACAGGGGCAATGCACATTAATAAACTTAACTGTAAACGTGCCAGAATTAGCCCAAAAGGCTATTTTTCATCTGTAGACCCTTGACAGAATGTTAAAAGGTCACCCTAAAACAAAGACAGAGCATCACACATATACACATCATATGGAGAGAGAAAAAAAAGTCAAAATTATATATATTACAGAAAACAAAAATCACACACAATCAGAAAATTCGCTACTAAAATACAAAATATAAGTGAATTATCTAAAACAAGGTAAACATGAGAGAAAGCGAAAAAGAGAGAGAGAAGAGAAAGATGGCAACAGGAGAGAGCAACATAGCCAAGAGCAATTAGTACAAGGAAGTCTATTGTCAAGAATACAATACTAATGTTGACAGTGCTGAGTTGTTAGTAACCATTTTTTAAGATGAGACTGAAAAGAGCCTAAAGTATGTAATCGTCTAATTGTTGATGGGATGGAGTTCCATTCCCTTGCAGCTTTGACTGAAGTTACTTCTTTTGAAGGGAATAATACAGTCCCCTCGTTCCCCACCCCTTGTAGATCGGTGAGCAGTTGTTCTAATATTCACAAACTGTTTTAGTGGTGAAATTAAGCTATTCATAGTCTTAAACAGCAGACAGATATGTACATATTTGATCAAGTTATCCCAGCTTAGCAAATTGTATTTCTTTAAAATTGAGCAATGATGAAACTGAACTGATTTCTTATCAAGAGTTTTTAGTGGTTGTTTATACAAAGACTCTAGTGGTTTCAGAGTAGTTATACTGGCGTGCGACCAAGTAGTTAAACAGTAAGTAATATGAGAAATAATCATGGAATGCATATATATCAGAGCGGCGTCAGATGACATATAATCACGAATAAATCTAAAATTTGATAAACTAAATCTGACCCGGTTACAGACCTTTTTAACCTGCGCCTTAAATGAAAGTTTGGAATCAGGATAGAACTGCATGCATTAATTGCATGCAAAAAATGAAGATATAGGATTGCATTGTTCCAGCTTACAGAGGTCATCCGCGCCTTTATTCCAAACCAATTCCATTCATCTGCTGAGCACAAACAGAGATATTTTGAAGAATGTGGATAACTAAACAGTTGCTGGTCCCCACTGACTTCAATATGTTTCCCCCCCATACTGTGGAAGTCAATGGGGACCAGCAACTGTTTACTTACCAAACATTATGTTGGGATGGTTACAAGGTATATTGATATTTATACAAATATAGAGTCATAGTCATTTGACTACTATTATAACAGGGTTGACATTTTAATTATTTGATGATAAATAGGCAAAAACTGTCCTTGGAACTAAGTGTTAATTAGAAACAACATTTTATGTTGATAACTTCAATAATCATTTGTTTACTATACAATATCCTGGTAACAGGGTTGACTTTTTAATTATTTGATGATAAATAGGCAAAAAAACTGTCCTTGGAACTAAGTGTTTATTAGAAACAACATTTTATGTTTTGATAACTTCAATAATCATTTGTTTACTATACAATATCCTGGTAACAGGGTTGACTTTTTACCAATCGATGAATAATAAGCAAAGATACTTGTCTTTGGAGAGTTCAGTTCCTGAAAATATTAAGTATTTTACAGTATTGTTGTGTAAACTATAGCAAGGTAACAGGGGTGAGGTGCTGATGATAACAGGACTGACATCAATTTCTTAATCTTGACGCTACAAATGTTATTAGAAAGATAATTCAATGCTGATATTTCTACCAATATCCACTTTATTGAAAAGTAATTTGTGTACTATAAAAATCCTCATAACAGGGTTGGCTTTTTAATTATTTGATGATAAATAGGCAAAAAAAACGTGTCCTTTGAACTAAGTGTTTATTAGAAGCAACATTTTATGTTGATAACTTTAATAATAATTTGTTTACTATACAATATCCTGGTAACAGGGTTGACTTTTTAATTATTTGATGATAAATAGGCAAAAAAAACATGTCCTTGGAACTAAGTGTTAATTAGAAACAACATTTTATGTTGATAACTTCAATAATCATTTGTTTACTATACAATATCCTGGTAACAGGGTTGACTTTTTAATTATTTGATGATAAATAGGCAAAAAAACGTGTCCTTGGAACTAAGTGTTTATTAGAAACAAAATTTTATGTTTTGATAACTTCAATAATCATTTGTTTACTATACAATATCCTGGTAACAGGGTTGACTTTTTAATTATTTGATGATAAATAGGCAAAAAAAAAACGTCCTTGGAACTAAGTGTTGATTAGAAACAAAATGTTATGTTTTGATAACTTCAATAATCATTTGTTTACTATACAATATCCTGGTAACAGGGTTGACTTTTTAATTATTTGATGATAAATAGGCAAAAAAAAAACGTCCTTGGAACTAAGTGTTTATTAGAAGCAACATTTTATGTTGATAACTTCAATAATTATTTGTTTACTATACAATATCCTGGTAACAGGGTTGACTTTTTACCAATCGATGAATAATAAGCAAAGATACTTGTCTTTGGAGAGTTCAGTTCCTGAAAATATTAAGTATTTTACAGTATTGTTGTGTAAACTATAGCAAGGTAACAGGGGTGAGGTGCTGATGATAACAGGACTGACATCAATTTCTTAATCTTGACGCTACAAATGTTATTAGAAAGATCATTTAATGCTGATATTTCTACCAATATCCACTTTATTGAAAAGTAATTTGTGTACTATAAAAATCCTCGTAACAGGGTTGGCTTTTTAATTATTTGATGATAAATAGGCAAAAAAAACGTGTCCTTTGAACTAAGTGTTTATTAGAAGCAACATTTTATGTTTTGATAACTTCAATAATCATTTGTTTACTATACAATATCCTGGTAACAGGGTTGACTTTTTAATTATTTGATGATAAATAGGCAAAAAAACTGTCCTTGGAACTAAGTGTTTATTAGAAACAACATTTTATGTTGATAACTTCAATAATCATTTGTTTACTATACAATATCCTGGTAACAGGGTTGACTTTTTAATTATTTGATGATAAATAGGCAAAAAAAAAACGTCCTTGGAACTAAGTGTTTATTAGAAACAAAATTTTATGTTTTGATAACTTCAATAATAATTTGTTTACTATACAATATCCTGGTAACAGGGTTGACTTTTTAATTATTTGATGATAAATAGGCAAAAAAACGTGTCCTTGGAACTAAGTGTTTATTAGAAAAAAAAAATTATGTTTTGATAACTTCAATAATCATTTGTTTACTATACAATATCCTGGTAACAGGGTTGACTTTTTAATTATTTGATGATAAATAGGCAAAAAAAAAACGTCCTTGGAACTAAGTGTTTATTAGAAACAAAATTTTATGTTTTGATAACTTCAATAATCATTTGTTTACTATACAATATCCTGGTAACAGGGTTGACTTTTTAATTATTTGATGATAAATAGGCAAAAAAAAACTGTCCTTGGAACTAAGTGTTTATTAGAAACAAAATTTTACGTTTTGATAACTTCAATAATCATTTGTTTACTATACAATATCCTGGTAACAGGGTTGACTTTTTAATTATTTGATGATAAATAGGCAAAAAAAAACGTCCTTGGAACTAAGTGTTTATTAGAAACAATATTCTATGTTTTGATAACTTCAATAATCATTTGTTTACTATACAATATCCTGGTAACAGGGTTGACTTTTTAATTATTTGATGATAAATAGGCAAAAAAACGTGTCCTTGGAACTAAGTGTTTATTAGAAAAAAAAAATTATGTTTTGATAACTTCAATAATCATTTGTTTACTATACAATATCCTGGTAACAGGGTTGACTTTTTAATTATTTGATGATAAATAGGCAAAAAACGTCCTTGGAACTAAGTGTTTATTAGAAACAAAATTTTACGTTTGATAACTTCAATAATCATTTGTTTACTATACAATATCCTGGTAACAGGGTTGACTTTTTAATTATTTGATGATAAATAGGCGTCCTTGGAACTAAGTGTTTATTAGAAACAATATTCTATGTTTTGATAACTTCAATAATCATTTGTTTACTATACAATATCCTGGTAACAGGGTTGACTTTTTACCAATCGATGAATAATAAGCAAAGATACTTGTCTTTGGAGAGTTCAGTTCCTGAAAATATTAAGTATTTTACAGTATTGTTGTGTAAACTATAGCAAGGTAACAGGGTGAGGTGCTGATGATAACAGGACTGACATCAATTTCTTAATCTTGACGCTACAAATGTTATTAGAAAGATCATTTAATGCTGATATTTCTACCAATATCCACTTTATTGAAAAGTAATTTGTGTACTATAAAAATCCTCGTAACAGGGTTGGCTTTTTAATAATCGATGAAGATTATTTGTCTTCGGAGAACACAAGGATAGTTTTACAGTACTGTAATACTATAGTATGATAACGGGTGAGTGATGATGGTAATAGGACTCGCAGCTATATGACACTAAAAGTGTTTATTAGTGTCTTATCGTTATTTGACAGGGACAATAGACAGTCAAAAACTGCCCCAGAATTTGCCACAGAGCTAAATTTCATTCGCTGTCCCTGAACAGGAGAGTACCAAAACAAATTATGTAACAAAAACATTGGTATAATACCATATACAATAACCCCCCAAATATATAAAAGATGAAGAGTGTAACCCCCCACATATAAACTACAATCCAAATGTATACTAAATATCTCTCTAAAACCTTATTATAATCCTTGTAACAGGGTTGACTTAATTCAAGAATATTTGTCTTTATAGAATTCTCTTCCTGAAATTATAAAGTCGTTTGTAATAATTGTTACAATACTACAGTATTGTAACCGGGGTGCGTGATGATAGTGATAGGATTGATAGCCATTTCTTACCCTTGGTGCTAAAAGGGTTTAATATTAAGACATTTCTACAAATATTCACTTTTCAGTAGTTTGTTTACTATACAAAATCAATGAAGAAAACGTGTCCTTGTAGAGTTAACTTCCTGAAAGAATTACGAATTGTTTTCTGTAATACTACAGTAACAGGGGTGAGTGATTTTATTTATTTTATTGGTTTATTTAATAGGGACCATGCATATTCATGAGCATTGTTGTATAAAAATACACCATGTAAATATGCCAGAATTAGTAACAATAACTACTTTTCATCCGCAGTCCCTAGGCAGGTAACATAAGGACAGCCAACAATAATACAACATTCATTCACTATAAATGAGAAGGTACACATAATGGTGACATATACATTGACAACAAAACAAAAACTCCAACAATGATGGACAAGACATTGTTCATCTACACTGCATTCAACTTTAACAATGAAAGTGTGTGGATGATAAATGTGTGACAGTTAAAAACGAATACAGCTCTGGTTTTCTAGAAGCCACTGTTTTAAGTGAGTTTTAAAAGTGTTGAATGTCTCTTACTGGGAGAGGCAAACTATTCCAGAGTTTACCGCCTATTATTGACAATACGTTTTGTCCAAAAGTGGTGCGCCTAAATGGTATCACACAGTCCCCATTTACAGTACTACCTTTGGAAAAAGCCATGCAGCGGAGGGGGGGCAAGATTATGTAACACTTTATATACCAAACAAGCATACTTGAGACGGTTAAAATTATCAAAGCTTAAAAATGTATGTCTCTCTAAGACATCACAATGGTGGAATGACAATGCCTTTTTATCAAAGGCTTTCTTAGTGATAATGGTAACAGGGTTGATGGATAACCTGGTGTCCCAATTGTGTAACTTGGTTTTGTTAATATGGATTCTTCTGTGTGATTTGAACAGATCAGCATGTTGATAAAGAGGGGAAGTGCTTCCCCTGCTCGTACTGCGGGAGGAGGTTTGGTCGACGCCAAGGCTTGTTACAGCATGAGCGAATCCACACAGGTGAAAGGCCCTTCAACTGTCCCACCTGTAACAAGAGCTTTCGCCAGAGATCGGCTCTGGTTGTGCATATTAAAACACACACTGGAGAGCGGTCTTTCCTGTGCTTCGTGTGCAATAAGAGCTTTTATACCCCTGGAGACTTGAAGAAACATCTGGAAATCCACACAGGAGTGAGGCCACACAACTGCCCCGTATGCTTCAAGGGGTTCGGGCGTCCCAGTTTCCTCCGCGCTCACATGCGCAGTCATGAACGTAAGTTTAAATGGCAGTCCTGAAAAATTGACCATCCAAACGTTTTTAATGATTAACACTCTTTGATTTCCAGAAGCTTCAACAAAGAAGCCAAGTGTAATGGAGGAAGCAACAGGTGCTCCAAAAGCTGAAGTGCAGGAGAAGCCGTTTGAATGCACTCATTGTGGGAAGAGATTCAGTCAGCGTTGTTTGTTACAAATCCACCAACGCATTCACACAGGAGAGAGACCTTACAGGTGCTCTCAGTGTGGCCTGAGCTTTCGCTGGAGGAGAAACCTGATAGCCCACCAGAGCAGCCACCCGGGTGAAAACCCTCTGCAGTGTTCAATGTGTGATGAAGCATTCGTCTCTGAAGCAAGTCTGAAACATCACCAAGATGCGTTTCATTCAGGTCAGACATTAGGAGATGCTAGGCATGCTTTGAAATAAAGCATATGTTCTTTACATATGTCTTACTTATCAAGAAATGTATGCATTATGTTAAAAGTAAATATATAACTATAATTATTCATTATATATTTGTTTTCTGTTAAGTTGAAGCCACAACGCCTGACAGTACATTTTGGATTGAAGTAACCTTTTCTTTAGTAGAGAATTGGTTTCTTTTTTATTTAATTAACCCTCTGGTTGTGTTCGGACTCCTGTCACACTTGTGGCCAAAATGACCAAACAACTGCTTATAAATCTGTCATTATGCTATATTATCACTAAATATTGGATTCAATCTTTTTGTCAACTTGTTTTCTTTCACTTAGGACTGGTTTTGTGTTTCTATTTGCATCTGATTAATCGTAAGCCTCATTTATCCGAAAGTAGGCACCTCATTTTTTGAGTGAAAAAAATTATGAAAATTGTAAAAAAAAATAATGAGAAGTACTTATACCCTATGTGAACAAAGTCAGTAAGTTTGAGTCCAATGCGATAACGTTAACTAGTATTTTCGGGAAAAATAAAATCTTTTTCGGGTCAATTTGACCCGAACACAACCAGAGGGTTAACATTAAAAAAGAATAAAATGAATAGCAGATTATACTGTAATTCATGCATTTGCATTTATATATTATTTAATGCGTTGTGTTCCAACTTGCCCAGTTTGGCAAAATCTATATTTTTCAGATTTGCAAGTGGACCCTTGGCAAACGATTATATAAACTGTAATCGCAATTAAAGGACATAATGCATCACATGCTCAATTTTTTAATAAAATGTGTTATCAGTGGTCGTATTTATTTAATTAAAAATATAATTTTATAGTAAATATATAATCATTAAATTAATATTTGATTAATTTCAGAGGTCGCTCATACATGCAGTTTGTGTTTGAAGACATTTACCCAAGCAGCTGGTCTCAGAAAACACGTTCGGTATGTTCACGAAGGCGAGCGACCGCACAAATGCTCCGAGTGCGGGAGAGGATTCGTCAAACTCTCCGACCTCGCGCGTCACCAGCGCCGCCATCATTACGACCGGGGCGACAAACTCTTTCAGTGCTCGCAGTGTGAGCGAAGCTTCAAGCAACCCAGCAGTCTGGTTCTGCACCGACGGACACACGCCGAAGAGAAGCACGAGTGCCCTCAGTGCGATAAGATTTTCAGTCAGGCGGGACACCTGAAGGTCCACCTGCGCACTCACACCAAAGAGAACAAACCCAAATTTGAGTGTCCTGAATGTGGGAAGAGTTTTGGCCAAGCTAAAGATTTAATGGTTCATCAGAGGGTTCACACCGGAGAAAAGCCGTACCATTGCCCACAGTGCAAGAAGAGCTATCGACAGTTTGCACACCTGTCCGTACATCTGCGAAGTCACACGGGGAGAAACCTTACCAGTGCCCCATATGTCTCAAATTCTTCGCTCATTCCTCCTCCATGAAAAAACACCTGCGTGTAATGCATGCAGGTACGGCACGGGATAGTTCATCCAGAAGTTAAAATTCGGTCCGTACGACGTTCTGTTTCCATCTAATTTAAGATGAATGTTTTCCAGAGGGGAAAGATGTAGGCGTGCCAAAGGAAGTCGTGAAGGTCACTGTTGGCGTCGGCCCGTCGAACACAACTGTAGAAGTTAAGCAAGAACCAGAGTCTGGCGATGAATGCGGTAAGTATGATTGTTTTAAACTGCAAATCTTCAAAAAGATGTGGATTTTGATAACTGTTCTCACGTCTTGAATAGGTGAGGGAGAAAGTAGCTTCCAGCTTCTTCAAAACCAAAGACATAGGTCATCGTAAAGATGACAAACTTATGGGTATTGCAAGGAACGTCAGACTTTACAACATTGATGTTTTCATATAATGTTTTCCTATTGTTGTATTTGTTGGGTACAATAATAGTCCTCTTTGTCTATAAACCTGACGCTATGCATGAACACTTAATTTTAATCAAGTTTTTCTTCGAACTAAATTCTACATCATGCACTCTTCAAAAATAATTTGTGTATAATAATAAATCATGGTAACAATGTTGACTTATTTAAATAATGATGAAGAATATTTGTCTTTGAAGAGTTCACAATATGAAGTATTGTAACGGGGTTGAAGCGTAACCAATTTCAGTGACTTTTTTTGTATTTGCACTCATATTCACAATATAAAAAATAAATAAATTGCATGTGGAAATCTGACGATAACACACAGAACATGTCTAATTATTGCTTCTTGCAATATAACTACACTGGTATGTGTTTGCAGAAGTGAAATCTGAAGAAAACGGCTTTGCTATAATGGATGAAGTGAAGGCTGTTACGGTCTCTTCAGCTCCTTCCAGTCCGTTATCATCTGTGACGTTTAAAGATGAAAAATGAATGTGGATGGAAACTAGGGTTTCTCACCAACTATCTGCCAAACTTCAGAGCGCGTAGAAGAACCTGCAGCATCAACTAGATTACTGATGACATTTTGTTTTAAGTAGAATTGTATTCTACACTTACTCCAGAAGCTGGTCTCCATCCATGAAGACTCCAGCTTCCCTAATTGTAAGACAAAGGACTGTGATCAACAAGAATCCCCACCACAGCATGGACTGGGGTTTAGTTGAGCAGGGAACCACGACATCTTCCTTTTTAAGGAAAACAATCGCTATTAGTGCTCCTGATCAGAACTATCCAATCGAAATAACTTTCTGGAGGCCTCAAACATAACCTACATATTTTTAGATTTGTTGTGATATACACAAACTTTGCCAGATTGAAGATCTTAAATTCATAGTAGAGAGAAGCGTTGATATTCGGCACCTACCTTTAGCAAACTTAATCAGAGAAATATCCATCCTTCAGACTGGCTAAATCATGAACATACACATAGGACACTGATGTAGAAGATCCTTCGATTCTGTCTTACAGACTTCGGTTTCAAACCTGATCAAACTCACCTGCCTGTAATATTCATGTAATCCTGAAGACCTTGAGTGGCTTCTTCAGGAGTGTTTGCATTGGAGCTAAACCCTCTAGAATTGAATAACCCAGATACGTTCCTGTAGAGTTGTACACATTCAAACTGTGCTTGTCACATTACCTGCCCTTTACATTTCCATCAGTTAAATGCTCAAAGCTGCACTTTACAGTTTTGAATCCATTCCACAGATTTCCCCCTAAAGTCAGTGTTGAAAATGTACAGTCTGCAGATCCTGGATCTGCTTAGAAGCCATGCAAATATACATCGTCCAACTCACTTCACTAATATTATGTTGTGTTACTGCAACCACCAAAGTTTTTGTAACCATTTATTCCTTGTATACGTGACATCTCATAATAGATGTAAATTAAATTACTTAAATGTTTAGTCTGAAAAAGCTACCATTTTTCCCTATTTGTCTGCTTGTTTTAATGTCAAAGTCTGGTTATTTACTTAATGGTGTAGTTCCAGTATCTTCCAGCAGGGACACCGAAACCAGCCAATCCTTAAAAATTCAATCACAGAAAAATTCTGGGAACAGTCCCAATACAAAAAAATAAAATGCATACTACTCAAACCATTTCTTCCATAGAAAGATACGGTAAAAATGTATAGTATGCAGTTCGAAATCAGCACCCGTGTCCGAATATGCCCCTCGACTATACAGTGCGTAATTCAGTATTCATAAAAACCCACATTACGTTTGCAGGGAATCTGAAGTATGTATTCAATGGAAGTTCATTCCTCATCAAGCAGTACACAGACAGTGTGACTTTGGACACACCTATTGTCAACAGCGGTTGATAAACATCTCTAGACTTTCATTGCCCAGCCCATTATAATCACAGACTGCAGAACACAAACGTATGCAGTAAAGTGGCAGATTGCCTTTGGGAGAAAAGAAGAAACACAATCCTGCCACACCTTTCCTTTAATATATCTTTATTGCTTGACGTTTTGATACAGAACAGCTTACATTTCTGATTCTGGAGCACTCATTCGGAGAACAAGAGTAGTGTACCAAAATATTTTCTGGTGATTCTGGATCCATTCAAGTCCAGTAGAATTATTTTTGGGGATGTAGCAGCGACACAAATCTCCCTTTTACACCAGTCAGCATGTCAAACAGTGACAGGTCTCCATTCCTCTGCATTTTTCCAAACGGGGAGAATAATAAAAAAGACAAACAGGGAAAGGAGAACATGTAGAAAACCCATGAGTGGAATGTGGACTTGATAACTCCACCCTGTTCATTTCAATTCACAGTCAAGTGCTAAAAAAGTAGTGATTGACGATTCAACATATTCAGAAATCATAAGTGAAGAGATTTTTTGTTGCAAGAAAAGTGACGATTTGAGAAAGCCTTTTGTATGAACCCTGAGAGTGAGACAGAGGGGGGCGGCAGGTGGGGTGAAACTGAAAAAAAAAACATTAAAGGTTATCATGCAAAACTACCCTACAGATTCACCCATAGCAGAAAAACAGTCAATTTCACAGTTTTATATGCAAAAGAATATATCAATGAAAACAACTTGTATCTCTGTCAAACTGAAATAATCATCATAATAATATAATAAAGATAACAGAAACAGACCACACATTCTACAAAAATGCATACAAAGATCTACATAAAGCTTTCAGATCAAAATGATTATTATCATCATCAAGGACCCAGATCAAAGCTGGGATGCTAATTATTGAATTTGAATCATTTTTATGCAGCATAGTTGTGTTAATACATGGCTTCTTCACCCGCACTGGGTCATAATAAATACATTAAAAACAGTCTGTGAGCATTCTTACCAGGAAACCAATCACTTCTGCACACAACCAACACAAAACACTCACATGAACCCAGGAAAAGGCATCGGGAGAAGCAGAAGTCCCAGAATACACGGATAGAGAAAGCGATTGCAATTGCATTCAAGTTCATCCAATACTACAAGTCGCGTGCCTGAGCAGAGATGTTAGATCTTCACCACTAGGGGGCGCACACAACCCGATATCCAAACCTGCTCCCCATCCCCACTAATGGGTTCAATATTCATTTTCCTTGTTTGCTTTCTTTTACTCAGCCTGTCATCGCACTTCGGTGCGTGCTGATCAACAGGCATCCGTTTGGGTAAACGGCTGCTCCAGGAAATCCAGAGACGTATAATCGAAGATGCTTACCAGTCCACACAGTCTCCATGCCCTTTGAGGTTTGCTTAGTTTGTGTCTGAGGTTTCTTTACAACATGAGTTCATAAAACAGAGATCCAACACTACGAAAGAACATGTGATTGACATGGGGTCCTCCTAATTGAGGATCGCTGCAGGACGACATCCTGACAGGAGGCAGCAGGACGACAGGGTTCAAGTACAGCATGAATTCTAGTTCGTGAGCCCGGCGGAAAGTGAGACACCTGCCTAAATGCTCACACGAAAGAGTAAGGCTTAAAAAGTGATTTGGAAGACCCTGGACACAGGTACACATTTCATGTATTTTTGTCAAGTACATCAGATTCATAACTCATGGGCTTCTTGTAATTCCTCATTGTGATTGCTTTTTATTGTATTCTTAAGTAGCTGAGACAGGGCTTGAGGGACATAATTCAAGAGCCCTTAAATCTAAAAAATTGCCTTCCCTCATTAAAAACCTTTGTGTCAAAAAAAGGGAACACTAATGCTAACTAAGGACATTGACACAATCAGCACAGCTGGACATTCATCTCCTGTTTTGGGCAAACATTGCCCATATACTTTACGCGACAGCTGCTGAACATCTTTCTGAGGATGACCCTCAGATTTTTTGCTTGGCTGTTTCCCCAAAACATCTTAACACGACGCACCACCCAGAATAACAGAGCTCTGTAATAAAACAATTACACCGGAAGCCTCTGTCATTGAAGGAATTACACAAAATGGCAAATTAATGAGGAAAAATAGCAACGAAGTAGCCCTATGGTGAACGTCGATTTGCGTATTCCAGTTATGCACTTGGGTGCAAGCCTCTCAGTAGAAACATGTCCTCTTATTAATCTCAGCCGTCGCTGGATAAGGGTATAAACTTGCTTTTCATAAGACGCATATTTCGCAGTCTCTCAACTGTACAATACGATATGCAAATTTGTTCATATATTGCTTGAAGTAGTTCTCTCAGGATTACACACACACAAAAAATATCATTGTAAAATACTATAAAAATCAACTTTCGATCATGATAAATGCTGATAAAGATATAGCAAAAAAAGTAGAAAGGCACTTGGAAAGAGTCATTGCTTATTTTTTCTCATTGTAATGTACTTTTGTTATATGGCACTGCTTCTTGTTGCAGCACATTTCAGCACAAGATAAGATAAACCAGGAAAGAGTCGCTCTTCACTCCACGCCAAGCAGTGGCGGCTCAGGGGTGGGCAAAATCTGCTCAGTAGTGGGCTTGGTGTGGATCTCCGCTAAGCCTTGGATGAATCCCTCCGACGGCTCTAAGTCGGATGCGGTGGGTGAATCCAATGCTTGTTTCTCTGCTGGAGGTTCTTTGGGTGACTCTGTTGCTGATGCAAGTCCTTTCTCGGAGGTTAGTTCAGTTTCCACAGAGGGTACACAATCCTCCTCTTTCTCCTGTGAGGTTGGTTCCTCCTTCACAGTGTCTGTTAATTCACTTTCGTTCTCAGAGGGTGGATTGGTGCTGGTGGGTGTGCACTCGCCTTCGCTTGCCGAACGCCCGCTGAAGCCATCCTCATCTGGTCCACCTGGGACCCCACAAGTCGAACCATCACTATCTCCTCCACGGAGTTTCTGGTGGATTCGCTGATGTCGGACCAAACTGTGCTTGAGGGTGAAAGTGCGCTCACATGTCTGGCACTTGTAAGGCCTCTCACCTAGTAGAAACAAGTCATTAAAAACATTTAGCTTTTAATACGAAACAAGAGCTCTAGCCTATGTTTTGATGATTAATTTACCAATCAAGTATGTTTTTAGGTCATCACCTGTGTGAGAGCGCATGTGTCTGGTGAGGTCCTGAAGGCTCCAGAAACGTTTATTGCATATGCTGCACACCTTTTTCCTCTTGTCCGGCTTGCTGCCAGGTTCTTCAGTCTCTCCCTCAGCACTCTTTGGTTCAGTTGTTGCTCCCTCTTCATCACTCCTCTCCTCTTTATCCTCTTCAGATCCACTCTCTACCACACTGCCCATTCTCTCGTTCTCTGCTGTGCCCTTCCTTGCACTCTCCACCTCTTCGTCTGTAACCTCATTCTTATTTTCACAAGGCACAATTTGATCATCTGATTTTGTGAGGCTTTGTTCAGGTCCATTAGTGGAGTCTGATGCTACATCCAGCTGGTGGACTTTCTCATGTCTGGTCAAGGTGGCAGCATAGCGGAAGTTCTTCTTGCAACTTTTGCAGGTTAATTTGGACTCCTCCTGAGGTGTTGCTTTGTCAGACACGTCACTTTCTGCTGCAGGGGAGGACTGCGGCTGGTCTTTCTCAGTGATCTTGAACTCCTTTGGCTTGGAAACAAAGGTCAAGTCAAGGGTCTTATTGCTATGGGAATTGCCATCCTCTTTTTCTGGGTCATTGTGCTTCAAAGACTCGAGGGCTGTTGGGTCCTCCTCTTCTTTGTGAGGAAGAGGCTCTACCACGGCTGCCTCTGTTGGCTTAGCTGGTGAAGGTTTCTCAGCATCAGATGCTACAGGCTTCTCAGGGTCTGATCTTGTGAGATCCATTGCTTCACTCACAAAAAGCTCAGTCTCAGATGTGCTCTCTGAAATATACATTGACTCATTACACTTTAGGTAATAAAGTGCAGTTTTAATCTCTATCAACAGAAATGCATATTTAGTCTAAAGTACATAAGCAATTTAAAGTGTCTATTATAAATTATTTTTAATACCTGAACTATCTGGTGAGCCTTCCTCTGCTTCCTTAGGCTTGGTTATTGCTCCATTGCGTCCAAGCACTCTGTTGGAAACACCATGTTTGCGTAAAAGATGTCGCTCACAGTTGGACTTGGTCGAGAAGAAGGCATCACACTGGGGACAAGGATGTGGCTTCTGACCTTTTAAAGGAATACAAAATAAAATCAGGAAAAGAAATGGCACATACTATGAGGGGTAAAATGGGAGGTGCATGCCTAACATGAGGTGTACATCAACACAGTAAACCCTACAAAACTTTACATGCAACACTCACCTGTGTGTGTTAACATGTGGCGCTGAAGCGAGCTGGCCCAAGGGAAAACTCTAGGACAAAAGGGGCAAGTCATCTTTTGCACTGAATTAGAGTATGCATTCTTCTTTCCTTTGGACTGTTGAACGATTTGCTGGGCTGGCAAGTGTTTCTCATCTTTCTCGTCACTAGCACCTGGCTGCTGCCCGCCTTTTCTTGCCAACTCAATTGTGTTTGTCTGAAGATAGGCGCTGAACTTGTTGGCATCAGTGGTTGCCAACATCCTCTCAACACTAGCAAACTCCCCACTAGACTCCAAATCAATACTTGGGTCTGTGGCATTCATCACAGGTTTCTGTTTCACTGTGCTGTTGGTAGGCCTTTTCCTGAACCTCTTCTTTGAGCGCTCTAGTGAGATCTCTTCTGTTAAAAAATCTGGTGATTCTCGCTTGCCATGTGTGTCAGAATCAGCCTGAAGACCATTAGTGTTGTCCCGTTTAAGAAGGTCAGGGGCACCAGAAACTGAGGAAATTATCTGAGCAATGGATGCTAGTGGTGGAAGCTCCTTCATAGCAGCAGAGGAAGGTTTAGGAAGCAGGGGTTTTAAACGCAAGAGCCTTCCTACAGCATTAGTGCTACCAGTAAGGGAGGACAAAGCAACAGGGACCTGGTAGCATCCAAGAGGTTGAGACTTCTCATCAATGGACTTCTCGGCCTGAAGAGCTTGTGCAAGTATGCTAATGGATGACTTTTCTTTCTTAACCTCTCTCGGCAATGTGGCCTCAATGTCTTTTTTAAGCTTCTTCACAGGATTCTTAGGAATAGAGAGGTCAATTGGTTCCATGTTAGAGTCATAAGAGACCGGTTCAATTTTGATCCCTGGAGATCCACTCATGCTTCCAGCACTGCTGCCCCCACAGCTTTTGTTAGAGAAGTCCAGAGGTTGATCCATATCTACATTGTAAAAGCTATGGTCCTCAACTTTGATAGGCTGCACTACAGTGCTAGGAGAAACCCCATTGAGAGGAGATGGATTTGGGCTATTTTGGGTTGATGCAGCTAGAAGAGTGATTATGTGCTCTTCAATATACTGCTCTTGGATCTCTGGATGTTGTTTCAGAAGGTGATGGATACAGTTACGCTTAGCAAGGAAAGCTGATCCACAACGCTTGCACTCAAATGGCTTTCGTTGGCAGCCATTGTGTGTGCGCAAGTGAATCTGCAGGGCTCTGAAAGTCTTTAAGTCTTCCCCGCAGAAGCGGCAGGTAGTTTCACTAGTGCCAACCTGCTCCAGTGGGTCTGCTGTGGACATGGATGAGGTAACATACTTAATGTTTTTCTCAATCTCCTTGCGATTGCTTTTCATGTGCTTTTTGCGAAGGTGTCGCTCACAGTTCGCCTTGACAGTAAATGGGTAATGACAGAGCCGGCAGACATAGGGACGCTCACCACTGTGTGTTCTAAAATGACGGATCAGCGTTGCCTTGTCTGGAGCAACATAGTCACAGATATTGCATTGGTGGGGTAGGATGCCCAAATGATATCGCATATGTGCCTTCAGTACATCAGAAAAGGCAAAGACCTGGTCACAAATCGGCAGGAGTACGAGCCTTTTTGAGATGTTCCCTTCTTTCCAGTGGTCTCTTCTAACTTGCCGTTTTCCTGTTTGATATGTCTTTCATCCATGTCCATTGGGGTATGGGCATCTCCCATGCAGTCAGCCTCCATTTGTATCCTCTCTGCCGAAGCGTGGTTGTTGGCAGAAGAGGATGAGGAAGATGGGGAGAAGTCCCGAACTGTCTTGAGAGGATGGCTGGCAGAGGGTGGGAGGCTAGGGCTAATACAGCCCAGAGAAGCTTGCTGGGTGTTCAATAGGGGCGGTGGAGTTGAAGCTGCCATACTGGTTCTGGGAGCCACCAAGGGCTTTGGCTTGAGTGGAGGCATCTGCTTATAGCCCGACTGCACGGCACTACAAGGCGCCTTGGATAAGTGTGGGAGAGTGATCTGGTCAGGAGCAGCGGTAGCTACTTTGATTATTTGCTGTATATCAGCGAGTTCCATGTTGGATTCACCATAAACGGGCTTCACTACCATACCACCATCTGGCTGCACCAGAAAACCAGTCTGGAAGGGCTGAAGGGACAGCAGTTTGAGAGCTTCTTGATGGGACAGACCATGAAGAGTCATTGGGTCTACAAGAGACAGGTTAACCCCTCCAACAAGGCCAGCTTCCTGAGGTACAGAACACTGATTCTGTTCCACGTGGATAACCCGAATGCTATCTAGCTTGGCCTGCTGAACATCCTCTTCTGAGGGGGCATGCTTAACCTGAGATATATGCTGCAAGCCCAGGGAGTCCATGAAGCTACTTTTCTCAGGAGTGGGATGTTCATCTTTCATAATTAATGGTGAAGTCTCTTGGGTGTCACTGGAAGTCTCATGCAAGGCTTTGTGCAAGTCCAGAGCTGAGCTGAGAGGGAATGCCTTATCGCATGTGTCACATACAAAGCGATGGAATTTTCCAGTACATCTCCGAAGATTGGTTTCACACCAAATCTGTGGGTTAAAATAAAATTGAAACTTAAAAGCTCTCAGATATTACAGATAAGATAAAGAATTTTTACATATTGTGCAGATCAAGCACAGAAAATTTGACCACAGCTGTTACCTGGGCAATCTGCGGGAACTTCTGGCATGAAAAGTCAATGAAAGCCAGATCATTAAAACCAAGAGGGATGGATGGGTTGTTCTGAATAAAGGGTTGTCCGTTGGGGTCTGTGGGTAGCTGCTTATGGGTAGCTGCATTGTGGCGGAGCAAACTTCGGTGTGTCCGGAACGAGATGCAGCATAAATCACATCTATGAATAAAAATACTAATGTGAGGTGTTGATTTCAAATTCACACACACGTTATGAAAGAATCAATCTGCATGTTATATATGCAATTATGAGACTCACTGCTTAAAAATAAATACAGCATCCAATCTACAGTGTACTGTGGAGACATCTGCACAGGGAAAATAAAGCTGGGATTTCCTAAGTGAATTAACTAAGAGCTGGAAAGTCAATGATAACCACACCCTTGCCTACAATGACACTCTTTCTGTGTTTGTAGGGTGCTGCATAAGACAGCTGGCTAATGTCAGTTACGCTGTGCATTGGTCTTTTCACATGCCCTGCCCTTGATCATGGTGACGACGTGTCCATAGGGACTGTAAGCTGCTTTTATCTCAGTGGACAAAGACAATGCAATGTAAGGCAGAGCATAGCAGAACATCCACCTGAGAAGCATAATGCCTTTACGTGAAAATAGGTTTAGGACCAATGCTTGAGAATGGTTTAAAAATGTGTAAGTTTTGCATGAGAAAGCCATGAGAAGCAAAATTGAGCTTGCCTGTTACAAAGCATTCAAGCACTGTTACCTATAATTACACTAAGCACTAACCATTCCCTGTCCAGGATGCTGTTGTTTCTATTGGCTATTCTGCAGTGGCTTCAAACGTGGTTCATCCAATCAGATTTTTGTGGGAACTTCATTTTTATTATAGCATGTATGTATGGGAGTGTTCGTCTTACTTGGAAGGGCTATTTGGGTAAGACAGATAACACATCTGTATCTTGAAAATAATTATTTTTCTATGCGTGTAGTTTTGCTGCTCTTAGAACTCTTCAGAGTGGAACCCAATTCACAGCAGTCTAGATCCTCTTAACTAGCACTCTTAGCTCTTGCGATTACACAGGATTAGTGCTAAATTTGCAGTACTTCCATTCAACAATAATGCTGCTCTGAAACACAATCAGACAGGCCCTGCCAACTTCTTTCTCCCAGAGCCATGCCGTACAGCTATCCATTAACTAGAGGAGGTTACCCATCGGTTGGGTGACTTTGGAGTAATATTCTGCAGTCTGACATCTCCAGGGATACAGCTCCAAACTTACACACATGCGTGCATGCATGAATGCACACACTACTACTAGAGATGTCCTGCAGAATGCATCTTCCTGAAGTCTCCTCCTGTGTCTCATTAAATTCCCCCAGCCACACAACCTCTGTGGTCCCTCCCTCCATTTTCCCCTCTTTCCTATTCGTACCACTCCCTTGCCCTAAGCCTGGGGGCCACATGCAGGGGGGGGGGGGATCTCTTAGGCCTCTCAGGAGTGGGACACGTCGACATGATTACAGTCATGTAGGTATGATCACTCTCAGCCAATAACGCTTCAGCAAAACAAACATAGTTCCAAACTCTCAAGGTCGATAAGAAAAAAGATATCTGAACCAACCAAATGCATTTTTAACATACACCACAATATAAAAGGAAAATCCCACTGAAACAAAATCCCTTTGCATAGTTTGTAAGCAAGAGGAGTTGCCCCGTCTGTATTCGGATGTGTTAAATTATGAGTGTTCCAGCACAAAGCATGCCACTACATCTCCCAGCAACTGCAGGGATCCAGCCTAAAGCCCCAGCTACTGGCGTCCCCCTGCAATACAACTCGCACCTCAAACAAAGGGACAACATTCCTGTCTGAGCTTAATGGACAGCTATAACATACTAAACGGAAAACTGAGTGAAGTAAGGGCCAGAACTGTTCCATTATCAAACCCTAGACTTTGTTACTAAGCCTGTCAATCCTGAATTAATCTCATGCGTCTCTTGTGTTTGTTACATAATCACATTGTTTTTGGAAGCAATTTTCAATTAATTTAATCTACTGATGTATGGGTTTGTACCTCAGTGTAGTGTCAGGATGGGTCTCCATGTGGACATCGAATTCATTTCTGCAGGTGAGTGTCTTGAAGCAGATAGGACAGGTCAAGACTTCTTCCTGTCCTTTGTTCAAACTCTGCTCATCTACAATGCTATCCTCTTTGACCTGCAGCACACAGGTCACCGTCAGATATTTGTAGCCCAATTTTGAGAGCACTTCTTGAGGCACTGGGTAAGACAGTGGAACTACCCTTACCCTTTTGCTGGTTGTCTCCTCTGTCTTCTCAATGTCTTCATCATGGCTTAGTTTGCGTTTGGCTGTAGAAGTACGTCGTCGCTTAGGTGGAGATAGAGTCGGACTGTTGGGGATGGAGCTGGCAGGGTCCTTCACGTGGATCTTCATGTGTCTAAAAACAGACAATAGAGTGTGCTGTAAAACTGCATTTACAAACAAACGGGTATCACAAATGATTCTGTTCTCTGCAAAACGCCTGGGCACTACAGGGTTAATGGTTATGGAAGAAATGAGTTTCTTGGGAAGGAGTTGCATCTTGAAGACATTTACAGATGCCTCCTACGTGTTTGATGGATGAGCAGTTCATGAATAATATTCTAGAGATTAGTGTAAGGGAACCCCTGTGCATCCCATTGGGAGCCAACAGAAATGACGGTTAATGGGAAGATACTAATCGTCTGGAAACTCATGCAATTATCCCACAGCCTCTATATGTGCATATGTGAGTCCAAGATGGCGGGTAGAGATCAACGGAAAAGAGAGTGGTAATGTTGCATGGAGAGGGCCAAAAGTTGATCCTCTGTTATCCAGAGAGATCTTGAAGAAACCAGTCAAGACAAGTAGGAATTGGAGGCCTAATAAAGATGAAAGTTAAACTCAAGTAAACGTTTCAAACCCACGGTTTCCCAAAATATCACTAATATTATAACTATATGACAAATACATATATATATATATAACAAATCAAAAGTTTAATGAAACAAGTCTGCTGGATGAATCCAGAAAGGGCTCTAACCGAGGTATATATCTGTGGACCTATAAAAGTTTATCTCATAAAAGTACTTTGGAAGTGTACATGCATGTGCAAGTGTAAAAAGGTCAGACATCCCATGGTCTAGCAGGTCTCAGTTTTCACTCTGGAGTCAGTGCTTTATTAATAGCAGGCAGTATGTTAGACACTCTGCTCTGGACTCTGACCTTGCCTCTGACCAATCACAGAAAACCAGCACTGCCAAGTCAGCAAACTCTGATTGGATGGAAATCATCACCACAGTAACCTCATATAGGATGATAGCTTATCCTCTGAAAAATACTAATTAGTGGATTATTGCTAGTACTTAGTACTGGTATGACTGAATCTGAATCATGCAGATGTGTTTAACTAATTTAAAACGTAATGTAAGCATTCCATCGCGCTCCCTCAGAGCACAGACAGAGGGCACTGTGGTGTCAGAAAGTCTCCTCTCTTCCAAACACTGTCATAGCAAGGGCACCCCCTGCAAACCTGTGGATGTTCAGTGGTGTAACTAAGACCTGAAGAGTTGAAGCAAATAAAAGCAGCCAATCAGAGCGCACACTGACTTTCCTCTGTGATCTTTCTCAATGGCAGCAGTAGCTTCCTCCTCCTCACAGCCCCTATCTAACCATGTGATGCTTTGGCACAAGATGGCTGCCTCTTTGTCAACTACATGGACAGCTTCCTTGGACATGCATGAGGCCTCAAAACTATCAGTCAGCTTTTTAAAAGGTTTCAAAATCAGGGTTCATTTCTAGAATAGAGAGAATCTTGACATTTTTAGGAAAAACTATGAGTGAACTCAATTCAGCCAGATATACTGAAATATACATTATGTAATTCAAAATTAAATTTCGGAATGTGCATCGTCATGCACTGTTCATGCAAATGACATCAGATGACAAAATATAGAAACTGGGCTCAACTTGGTCCAACACACTTTAGTTAGGCATTTTTGACAGGAATGAAAACAAGACTTGTACTCTTGTTTAAAAACATACAGATTGTTCAGCAAACAAAACATCTTTCCAGAATGCCATAAAACAGTTTTGACTTTTGAGAGTTACATGATTCAAGAATACCTAGGGCCTTATTATTTCCGCAATGTGGAAAATGTAGACGGAATCACAAACATCATCAAAAAACATTTACCAGAATTTATTTAGCAGAAAAATATAAATACACAGGACAGTATTTCCAAAAAAATATATATTTTAAATCAAAAGAAATCAATTCATTAGATATGCTTTTGATTATTACGATTAAAATGGAATAAAAATGGAAAACAGTATTTGGTAAAAATAAATAAATAAAACTGACTTTGGGAAAAATTTTAAACATTTCATATGGCATTAATGTAACTTTTGTTAAACTGTTAAATAAATTGATGTTAAATTGTGTAAGTTTCATGATTTCAATTAATTAGACATGCTTTTTGATTAATACAAATTTAATTTAATCATTAAAACTGTAGAAAAATTTAAAATGGACCAAAAAAAAAAAGAATTTGAAAAAAAAAAAAGAAATGAATTTGAGAAAAAATAAAACCGATTTCATAGGACCCTAAAGAACACCCTCGTAACTATTATTAGTAAAACTATACTCATACAAAAATATTGGAAAAGATGAGATGCTATCAGGACAGTAACAGCGGATGTAGTAAAACCAGATTCCCTTCACAGCCGCACTTCCATGCAAATCAACCTTACTGTAGTATTTCCAATTCCACCCTAATTCCACTTTACTTCTGCTTGCTACCAGATAACTGCAATTTACATAGCGCTTAAGCAAGGGGCTTTTAAGAGCCGTCCACACACGCTGATCCCCAATAGACACTTCACCATCAACCTTTGCAAACTTGGGAGGAAGTTCGTGTTTACCCCCTCCATCAGCAAGGCCTGCTGGGAGAAGATACCATGACCAGAATGGGGGAGGTGCTTTAAACTCACTCTTCACTTCCTGCAAAGCTCTCTCTCCTTAAACAAAAGCAACGGCTATAGAGCTGACGAACCCCAGCGGTAGCACACGTGTGAACACCAACATACACAAACAGACCAACGCCTTTTCATTTATCTTTGTGGTGCACTCATCGTTTGGGCAACTCTTCAGCGCAGGCGACGGCATGGTGAGGCCTGAGGGATGTAATCAACCAACAAGCTTTCACTTCTCTAAAAAGGCCAACGCATCTCTGAACAGTTCAGCTTCTCAAATGATGCTTTTACAAACGGATGTGGACATCAGATGTAACGGAACATATTCTGCGCTAAAGAAACCTCTAATATACACTATATTCTTTTGACAACCATCCAAATTACAAAACACCCTAGCAAGCTGTATAGCAATGCACTAAAGATCATTTAAAACACCTTAGCTGCCACACAGCAACCAACCAAAGACCTTACCAACTGTAAAATACCTTAACCAATTAAATCACCTTAGCAACACCATTGAAACCACTTAGAGGACTCTTGCACCTGCATAGCAGCACACTAGCAGCCACATAAAACACATTAGCAACCACCCAAAACACCTTAGCAACCACTTAAAACACCTTAGCAACCCTAAAATAACATAGTAACCACCCAAAACACCTTGGCAATCCTAGAACAACCCTAGCAACCTCTTTAATTACCTTAACCATTCTAGAAAACCATTGCAACAACTTAGAAGACTCTTGCACCTGCATAATGCACTAGTAACTCTAGCAGACTTTAGCAGCATAGCAACCACTTAAAACACCTTAGCAACCTTTGAACACCCCATAAATCTCTAAGAACACCCTTGTAACTGCACAGAAATGGACTAGAAACCACGTAAACACGGTAGCATCATCCTGGCAACCACCCAGAACACCCACGGTGGCACCACTCACATTTCTTAATGAAATTAATATCTAGTGACCACTCGGATCTGCTAAAATTTTGATCAGCATGAAAGCCACTATGAAATGACTGCCTATGGCTCATTTTGCTTGCTCACAAATAAACATTTATTAAATCCACCAAGATGCAAAGTCAGTGCTAAGCTTAGGTTCATTCAGTAGTTAAACAGAAGTTATCTCCCTTCCCTTAAATCACACACATGTACAGGTACATTTCAGTGGAGTTTGAATACTCAACGGTTCCACAAAGGTGTGCATGTACACTCAATCCTTAGTCAAATTAATAATTTGATAATTAGCTGAAAGAGAGCATTAAATCAGAACTGACTTAGATGCAATTGCACAATTCATAAATATGGATTACATTTAAAAAAGCTTAAACATTTTTATTCATTTTTTAATCAAAATGTAATAACTTTCTGCACCTCTGAAAAGATTTGTGCAACGTAATCAAGGCCTTGTGGGTGTAAAAAAGTTATTTATCTCATGATAAACCAATGTATAAAGTCCCACTGAATCTTATTTTCCTTAATAATTCATCACATTATGGTAGTTAAATGTTTGCATGCTGTCTTGAGAATCAATTCTGTTGTGCAAATCAACATCTTTAACCTAAGTGACTTTTTTTTCCAGATTGCAAGTCGTTTAGTTTGAACCCCCGACTGACCTGTGCATGTTGCCATTGGTGGTGAAAGTCTGATGGCACACAGAGCAGTTGTAGGGTCTCTCTCCGCTGTGCACTAGCATGTGTCGATCCAGAGAGCTAGCCGAGCTCAGAGACTTCCCACAGATACTGCAAGAGTGGTCCGAAGTCCCGCTATTGCTGTTGTGCTGGAGAGAAGACATTTGGGTCAGCTCAATAAGTTCATTAACATTACAGGCCAAGCTCTGAAATATATGGGCTCATCTAAGTGGCTTCTGAAAATGCTTGGACAGGTTGTGAACTTTCCGGCATCTTTGCTAACTTGTACACAGACTTTAGGAAATCAACAGGTAAGGTTACCTGGCGGATGTGCATGGTGAGCTGGTGTTGGGTGTGAATGCGCTTATCACACAGTGGACAGATGATACACCCGCCGTCATCTTTGGCTTCCTGAAACAAATATGAGATGAAATGCATGTAGTTATACATTGCTACAGCATACACAGAGCACTGTATTATACTATGTGGCAAAAGCTTGTGTTTTAAAGATTTGGCGAGGATAAAACTTTGACATCTTGTTGGCACAAAAGTTGTTTTTGAACACTTAAAAAACTAATATATTTAAAGCTTATATGTGATAAATAGTAGGTTGTCATCAACTTATTTACTTCATTTTATTTTATTCAACCTTATTTATTATTTTGGCAACTATAATAAAAATTTGGGGATATTTAATGTTTTAAAAAATCTCTTCTGCTCACCAAGGCTGCATTTATTTGATAAAAAATAGAAATATTATTTAATTTAAAATTTTCTATTGTAATATATTTTAAAATGTAATTTATTTCTGTGATCAAAGCTGTATTTTCAGCATCATTACTCCAGTCTTCAGTGTCACACGATCTTCAGAAATCATTATAATATGCTGATTTGCTGATCAAGAAACATTATTATTATCAATGTTGAAAACACTTGCGCAGCTTCATATTTTTGTGGAAACAGTGAAACTTATTTCAGGATTCTTTGATGCATAGTTCAAATGAACAGCATTTATTTAAAATATAACTAATTTGTAAAATGATAAAATGTCTTTACTGTCACTTTTGATCAATTGAATGATTCCTTGCTGAATAAAAGAAAAAAACTCATACTGACCCCAAACTTTTGAACAGTCTAGTAGTAGATACGCCTCAAAGCTCATGAAATAAAAGCCACACAATAAAAAATCTTACATTCAAGAATAAACAAAAGCTAGTCTTTTAGTATAAAGTCACACATTTAAGGAGCGTGGGTAAAAAGCCATATGCAGGCGGCAGGGAATGAGGCCTTGTCTTCCGACCTTGAATGTCTTGTCAGAACATGTTGTATGTGTGAGATACTGAGCTAAATTCACTCTGTTAAATAAACACTTGCTCAACCCCAGGAACTACATCAGTCACTGCTGCACGACCACAAAGCACATTTTTCTGCATGCATGCAGTTTTTTTAATACAGGCCACAATCGTGAATCTGAAGATCTCTGAATGTTTTTAAATCCTCCTGCAGTTTGAAGTTTGTGTATTTTAAGAAGAGCATCTTAACCGAGCGAGAACGGTTTCCTCTTTCTCCTTGAGTGGAAATCTGTGTAAACCGACACCTCACACACACTGCCTTCCTCTCCTGCTGTTGACAGTACGTCAGATTGTTAAAGGCATAGTTTGCCCAAAAATGACAATTCTGTCATCATTTACTCAGCCTCAAGTTGTTCCAAGTGCGAGTTTCTTTCTTCGGTTTCTGGTTCCCATAAGGGACAGACATCTGTTAGGTTACCCACAATCCTCAAAATACGTTCAACATAAGTTTGGGACAACTTGAATGCTAACCGAACTTTCATTTTTGTGCGAACTGTCTCTTTAACTGCAAACATCGCAGCACTGTTCAGTTCCTGTTATAACGGACCTGATGTGTCACATGACAGAATGCCTTGTATGCTTACTCATATGATGTCATAAAATACATGCGTAGCTATCTCATAATATATATAAAGGAAAAAAAACAAAGAGAAGGCGCATGAGTCATCACAAATCCATGACAGACGCCCATGTGATCTACAAACACACAAGCTGTTGAACTAGACTGGAGTCTTCAAAAACATCTCTAGGAAGAGAAGAGCACTTCCTTTTCCTCTGGTGGCACGCTGGCGTAGGGCTTGTGTTCCTTCTGTGACTCTTGGCTTCAGTTCAGGTCCAGCGAGCGCCAACTGCTCAAGCTGACCGTCTTTACCATTCTGCATGTTGTGAGGGGAAGTGTCATTCACAGACAACCTTTGCTTTTTGACCTTAATTGGCAGTGATAGTTTCGTCATATAAGGAAGTCCATTCATTTCATCGCCACAATTCTCTGACTCATACTGACCTACTTAAAGAAAGTCTATAGTTCATAAATCAGTTTAACGCAGGTCTGAAAGATAAAAAAAATACTTTAATTTATTAAGGATATATTCAATTGATCAAAAATGGTGGTAAAGCTTTCTATTTCAAATAAGTACTGTTCATTGCTATTCTTCCTAAAATCTTGAAAAAATGAATCACTAAAATATGAAGCAGCACAACTGTTTTCAACATTGATAATAATCAAATGTTTCTTGAGCAGCAAATCAGTATATTAAAATGATTTCTGAAGATCATGTGACACTGAAGACTGGAGTAATGATGCTGAAAATACAGCTTTGATCACAGAAATAAATTACATTTTAACAGATATGGAAGAAATGTGTTATTTAAACTATTTCATAATATTATGTTTTTATTGTATATATTTAATCAAACAAATGCAGCCTTGAAGAACACAAGAAACATCTTTCAAAAAGCATTAAAAAGGTTTGTACTCTTGAAAAGTCAATGATGATTCAAAAAGTGGATTTAAACGCTGTAAGGCATTTTCTCTCTTTTATTTCTTCATCGTTACAATTCATGGTGCACCTGAGCAAACACCTGTTAGCAATTTTGATGTCTTACTGGTTTTGTCTGAACCTGTTTGTGTTCAGCAGTACCTGTCTGCAGTGTTCTGTACTTTGGCGCGTCTCTTTATTCTCAGTTAATCCAGTAAATTACACAAGGCACTGTAAGCTTCTTTACTTTTCCTCAAAAGGAGCGAAAGAGGCCTGAGAACTAGACTACAGCCTCTCCAGGTGAAACTAAAACATCCCACACTCAAATTTATATTCTGCTCTCTAGATATAACTCATGCGCTTCGATGCAAGTCTATGAGATTTTATACCTAATATCTTACAGGCAACATTAAAACGGGTTTTTTTAAACGTGGAAGGAACATATTTAAGGGGGGGGTGGATGGCTTGGATCCAAAACTTCAGAGACTACCCCCCAGAGTTCCTCACAGGAGTGTTAAGGGGTTAAAAGCGACACCTGTTGCCCCACACCATAGTGTTAAGGGATGAATTGCATGCTCTAATGGGAGACATGTGATGCAGCCGGGCGAACAAAAGGTGGATTGAGATGCCAGAAGACCATTTGTCACTTTCCGTTTTAAAAGCAGGATGCTGCATCCATAAATGCTGCGTCCTTCCCACCTGTACTACTTTCTAACCACAAAAACATACGTATATAAGCAGCAGCTATTCATCATTTAGAGCTGCATCCCAGTTAACTTTAACCTTACATCTCTAGTGTGCAAGATTAGAATTAGTGTTACATTAAAAACTATGCAAAATCTGCCTACTCTAGATGAGTTTTTAAATACATTAAACTAATTAAAAATTATTTTAGGGTCATTAATATAGCTAGATGTTACACAACTTGATTGAGTGCAATGCAATTTTATGAAGTGGTACCAAGCCACAACGTTGAACTGTCTGGTTACGTGCTTAAATACATCAACTTTCTCATCAGCAGCAGAATACAAACTTCTGTATAATAAAAGCATGTGAATCGAAACGCATCCATTGCGTGGCTCGTCTGATTGGTTTATTTGTGGACTGAGTCAGTATGAGTTTGTTTTGAGATTATGAATCAGTGTGAGACATTTCAGTGTTGATTATAAATATATTTTGTGTTTTATAACCACAAATAGTTCTTGATTCTGACTGCAAAATACACTGTCTCTGCTGCACAACATACAAGGAAACATCTTCTGCCTTTTACTTTACTGTTATTACATATATAAATGTCAATCGCAGGTTTATGCATGTAAATTCGCTAATATCACATTAATCAAGTATGCATGTGATTTTCACTCTTATTCTTCGTGACCTCTTACCTGGTTCTTTCTTCCACTGCGGCTGGTGCTGGGGCTTTTGACGGACACCTTACTGGGCGTGGTGTGGGCGGAGTCTACGCTGCCGTTAAGCTGAGCTGCTTTCATCACAGTGCTCATCATGGAGTTAATGGGAGACAGGTCCGCCCCATCGGCTACCTCCATCTCTCCGTCTAATCTATTCTGTCCGTTCTCCCATTCATTTTCTTCCTCCTCTACACTGGTAGAACTCTCTGTGGATGTTTTCATTTCTTTGCATTATTTTAATGAATGATAGAATGATAGGTAGAAATATTGATGGATAGAACGATAGATGGGTAGAAAGACAGATGGATCTATAGACAACAAATGATAAATAGATGGATAGAACAAAAGATATAAATAACGATGGACAGAAAGATTGATAGTGATGGAAGGATGGATGGAAATGGTTAGAAGGAAAAATTGATGGATGATAGAATGAAAAATGGTCTGACAGAAAGATAGATGGATAGAGTAAAAAGAGTGATAGAATGAATGACAGATGAATAGAAAGAACGATGGATCGATAGATCAGTAGATAAACAAAACAATGATGGATAGAATAATGAATGATGAATGGAAAGATAGATGACAGAGCAATAGATACAAGGAATGATGGATAGAACAATAGATGATAGAAAGATAGATAGATTGATCAATAGATAGAACTATCGATAGGATGATATATGGATAGAAGAAACGATATATATAAAGATAGAGCAATGGAACAAACAATGGATGGATGGAAAGAGGAAAAGAAAGAGCGACAGACTAAGTGATATAAAATGACCTATATGACAACTGATGGATGATAGATGGATAGAACTAACAATGGATCAATAGATTGATAGACAGATTTATACCTGTGTGTGTTGTTTGTGTTCCTGTGGGGGCGGGGCTCTGGCGCTCATCGCTTTGCTCCGCCTCTTCCCTAGTAAGGGTGTAATTTGCAGACTCTGTTCTCGCCTCCTCTGTTGAATTTTCCATAACTATGGAGAAAAAAAAGAAAAAGGTTAGGCAAATAAACCAAGGACGCTTTGAGTGCTCTGGAAGAACAGCTTGTATCTTATGGTAACCTGACATTCAGAAAACAGCTTCCTTCCTTCTAAAGCATCTGGGGGCTAAAACGATTGGAAGAATGGAACATTTTAGTACGCTACACAGAGTACTTGATACAGTCAGTGGAACATAACGCGTGTTCTCTAGATGAGGCACAGTACACACATTCTCTTTGTGCTTTATGGCTCCAGCACCTGTTTGGAGAGCACAAGTGAGGGAGCGTGTCCGCCTGTCTCATGACCACAAGCGTATGTGTGTAAGAGTCATCATTAAACCGAGTGTGACAGCATAGCGAACTATGAAGCTTCATTCTGTATTCTCTTTCTAGCAAAGTTTAGGAAAAAAAACAGATCTAATTGGCTGAAACAACTGGCAGCATCATAGGTGTGGCCAATGAAGCCATGATTGGTTTCATCCAATTTTTGGACAACTACAGACGATCACACAGGAAAATCTCTGCTTTGGTGGGCGCCGGCATGGCAGATGGCTGTAGATGCTAATCTGGATGAGCAGGGGGGCCTAAGCGCTACTTTTAAGAGGGGAAGGTCATAAGGGGTTCATTCCTGATGGGAGATGCTCGACCTAAAAAGCAGCACTATAAGTGTTGGTTATGATTTAATAAGTGTGCTAATGACTAAAAGAGATTGATAATGTGTTAAAAGGAGGGAGGGAGAGTTGGAACGGTTGTCAAGAGAGATTTGGGAGGGGAAAAAGATGGAGAAAAGAACGAGATTCTCTCTTTGTTAATTGCCGTTTCCCATTCGCAGCCACACAGGAAGCTGCTCTGCAGTCTGGGCCACTTCCTCTTTTGGAGAGAGGATAAGGGAATGTGTGTCTGGGTGTGTGACGAGGCTGTTGGACAACAGGATCTGCTGCTGGCTGGACCATAACATGGTAGATATGATCAGGGGGGCCAACAAGAGACACGAGCCAAATGGAGGTAAACCAAATTCCTCCAGAAACAGCCTGCTAGCCAAGTACTGAATGCACTCGATTGGACACGTACAACTGCAGCTGAATGTGGATAGTCCTTGCTCCTCAAAATAACCACAGAAGGGGTTGACAAGCACAATCAATTCACTTTTAGTGACAACAAATACAAAATTATATCATATAGAGAGACCTCTGCAGACCCTGTGGACTGTACAGTAGGAGAAAAACGGTAAATAAAAACAGTAGTATGTCTGAATGCGTAGTTTTCTTAAAAACAATAGATGAATGGATGCCTACCCTGGTGGGAAAAAAAATACTAAAATGTATTTGAAGTACATGTATTTTGTTCCAAGTATATTAAAAATGCATTTACATATGTATGTGCTAAATCAAAATACCATGCGATTGCATACTAAACTGGTATGCTTAAAGTCTGCTTAATTGAAACAACTCATTTTGGGCTTATTGCACTTTAATGAAGTGGAAGTAGTGCTAAGGCCCAACTAAAGATATACTGAGGTATATTTGATTGTGCTTAAGTGGAACTATTGCAAGTATACTTCAGGTGCACTTTAAATATATTGCATTTAAATACTGATATTATTCAGAGATCATACAATCCTTATTAATAGTGATATTAAAACACATTTTAGGCATGCTATTGAGAAATGTGCATTGTGTAATAAAGAAATACTCCAAATAAAGTTTAAATGTATAATTTTGTATCAGTAAGCTTAACTTATATATCAATAAATATGTTAATGGATTTGAAGTATACTTAGTATTTTAAAGAAGTCTTTTTTTTACTACGGTAGGATGGCCAACTGCTTTGACACTTTACAATCCCATGAGGATTTATGAATGGCAGTGAAGTGACAACTAATGCTGGTAGGTCACATGACACTAGGCCTATTTACACTTAGCCACTTCAAGCATTTTCTGTGAATTGACCAGGTTTAAATACATAAAATAAGGCTGTCGAGGTGAAGGAATTTCCCTTGCGGTTATTTTGAGTGGCTCAATAGCGCGGTATGCGGTATTACCACACACACACACACACACACACGTGTTACGATGTAACAAGGTCATATTCATAAACCAATGAAACCAAAACTAAACTGCGTTGAAACAGGAAGTAAATAGAAGAGAATGACAAAATAACGGTCCACATAACAAAACATAAACCTGATAATAAGATCGTTAGTCCATTGTTATATATATAAATTACAGTTAGTTCTGATCCTCGAATATGACTTACAAGATCATTTTTCTGTTGATATTTCACCGGCGTGTTCTAGACTCGCTGTCAGTGCAGTTTCATTAAGAGACCGTCTTTGAGTGAGTCTTTAACCGTTCATTTAACTACACGTTCAAATGGCTGATTCATTCAAAGAGATATGTAATGAAACACGCTGTTTGAAATCATTTTAACTTTAAGCGCCACTTTTAAAGACTCAGCTGACCAGCAATGTGTTGATGCTAAGACAGATTTAGCTTTTCTTGGACATGAAAACCTGTTTTCATAAATAAACAAATCAGGCGCAGATGTAGTATGTCCAGATTACATTCATAGTACACACATTACAATACAGAACAAACATTTTCACAAGTTTGTTCCAATGTAATACCTACTCATGTGATTCCAGACAAACCATGTGTGTCAAAGTCATTAGGTCTCTTAATTAAATATCAGCTAATTTAGCATTTTTGACAAAGCAATTGAGTTCAGGTCATAACAATATCAAATTGTTCCTAAAAACAACACACACACACTTTTTGACGATTGTGATGTGTAAAAAAAATGCTTCCTATCTTTCTTTTTGAATTACTTTCTACTCAATAGTTACACTGCAGGAGTTTTAAAGTGCCCCTATTATGCCATTTTTAAGGTTGCTAATATTCTCAAAAAATTGCTTTACATTTTCCTCATTTCCAAATGAGAATCAGTCTCTCTAAACCCCTCCTTTCCGTGAGCCCTCGCTGCTGTGATTGGTCAGATGGCGCAGTCCTTTGTGATTGGTCAACCGCGTACAGCGCGAATGACAGCCCATGGGCGGACATTATGAAAATGTATTATTTTGTGATGTACGGCCATAACAGAATAAGATTAAAATTCCTGACGACTTGTTTAGGCGATTGCAAGCAGACTCCTTTTTTTGATAGACAATAACTTTATCGCGCACTGTCGGCTTCACAACTTTGCAGAAAGTTTGTTCACATACTGCTACATGACACACTGCATGAAAGGTAATATCAGAAAAGGCAAACTAGATTTGTATTAGTTTTCCCATGTTTTTTTGCTAGTCTAAATGCATCTTATGGAAGCCATAAACAAACTTCTCATCAAAGCTCTCATTAGTCAAGATAAGGCCGCTCCTCTGATAGGATGTTTGCATGATGGGCGGGGCGTTTTTGCAGGAAAATTAAAAGTTGATTAATGTGGTGGGAGACAGACTAGTACTACAAACAAGAAAGATGCTGAAAATAAGAAGTGAACGTTGAGAAAGGGAGAGGAGGGAAAACCTGTATTCGGGTGTGGAGAGTCGAGTAAGAGACTGTTGGGTTCTGTTGATGATTAGAGGTAGAAGGATTACACAACAGCAGGGCAGGGTTCGAGTTGAGCAAGGATTTGGGGTGGGGGTTTGGGGCGAGAGAGAGCTGTACTTGTCATAAGATTCTTGCTCTCTTGCCGGGAGAGATAGTGGGGGTGGAGGGAGTTGGGGGGGATGCTGTTACTACATCTGTTCCCACCCATCACTCTCACTTTCCTGCACACACACACACACGACAGAAAGAGCTTCTTGCACATCCTTGTTAAAACAAGTCAAACAAAAGACAAACGGTGGGAAAGCAGAGGTGATTTTGAGAGACTATGAAGAGAGAATATGTTATGGTCGTGCTGTGTATGACTGTATTCAAGCTTTTTGAGCGTTTGTGTGTCAGTCAGAAGCACACAAGAGTGGAAAAGTCTTCACACGGTGCCAAACCGAGCAAGCAAGAATGCCTCTGCTGCTCCCTCTCTCTCCGTCTCTCCATCTTGTTTCGTCTTCCATCTGTCCCTCACTGCTTTATCCTTAAATATCAGCTAAAATAATCGACAATGTGAATGCATACCTTTGAAAAAACAAACAAAGCTACTTTCAAATGGTAGAAAATATTTTAATAAATGCTAAATCAAAAGTAGTAATATTAACACTAAACTAACTGCATTTCTATGCAACCAAAAAGTGTTTCACAACAGGGTGTCAGTTAGAAAAAGCCACTAGCTTTAACCACTGGAAAATCTTAAATGAGGCATTATAAAATTAGCTAAAATATGGTCACACTTTATTCTCGCTATTAACAAACCATTAACTACAACTTTTACCTCAAACTCCTAATTTGCTGATTATTAATAGTTAGTAAGGTAGTTGTTAAATTTAGATATTGGGTAGGATTAGTGATGTAGAATATGCTCATGCAGAATATGCGCTTTATAAGTAAAAATAAACAGCCAATATGTTAATAATAGGCATGCTAATGAGCATCTAGTTAATAGGTTCTTATACTAAAGTATTATCTAAAATCATGACTAAACTAAAACACTAGGTATTCAAATGTTTATAGCTATTTCTGCAAGTGTGCATTTATGCAGGCCTTGCATTGCATACATTTTGGACAATATTAAATTCAAATCAGTCTAAACCAGACTTTCTTTAAAAAACAAAAGCTGTAAAATAAGCTAAAACAAATAAAAATTAAGGCATCTCTTATTTTGATTCACCCCAAACTGCTGTAATGTTACTATTTAATTATTTTATATTACTTATATTTAATTTAATTATTATTTTAATCTATGAAGACTACTAAATTCTATAAATAAATACATTTGAAAAAAGAGCAGAGAGCCACTGGTTTAAAATTTAAGGCCGACACACTCGAGATGCTACACAAATAAACAAAAAAACAAAAAGTTCGAAATTTTTAATGAATTATCAATGGCTTTTCCTTCCTTCTACACTACCACGAGACACAAATATGATACTGCCAAGTCCAAATAACACCTGGCTATTTATTAGAGAAGCATTCCTAATCTAAATTTACCTTAAAACTTGGGCCTCAAGCCAAAGCATCCATTCTACCCAAAGCTGCCAGCATACAATCGAGTCAAAACCTTGGGTAACCTTGTAAGATACCGACAGTTCTAGCTTACATTCGGTAGGAGCTCTTATACAGTAATTGGCCTGGCTTCCGGGATGCACATAACAGAGTCGGGTGGGTTAAGCGGCGAGACGGCTGTCAGACAATAGATCTGAGCCAAACTGCCAAAAGTGACGTGCACTTTAAAAGCAAACAGATATGGAGCGACCATAGTGCCGATTCTCAGTTATCTGGTGGGAGGAGGTCTTGAATGGCTTATATAAAGGGAGAGGATCAAAATATAAAATGATCTTCCTGAGTGGGAGACGGTTTGAAAAAGGGACTAGTTTGCCTTGTGGTTAAACTGAGAATAGGTCTGCAACGAGTCAAGGGGGTTATGACAGCAGTAAATCCAGTGGCCATATGTTGGCTGTTTATTACAGCCTCTAGTGTCTTCCTTGACATCACAGCGCTCAAAAGGAAACAGGAGAAATCCAGAGTCTCATGTGTGAAATAAGTATTAGGCAACACATAAATGAGGCGGCAGAGGAAGCTACAACTCCTGTACACTTACTGTCCAAAGCTCTTAGCGTAAAAGAAGTCGTTTGCATCTCTTCTCCCTACCAATCATATGTTTGAGCGACTGGGGCCTTTCCTCCGCCCTTCCACGTCCTGACTTGAGCTACACTAAACCTCACACTCAAATTACAAAGTCGGTGCATTCAGTCACCAGTTTATGGACTCGTGTGCCGTTCGCCAGCTTGAACTTTTCACGTTCGGTCTCTCTAACTCTCTGAGGGCAAAGATCAGGGTATCAGTAGAGCACTGTATTTACAAAGACCAAGAGAAAGGGGGTTGGTCTGGGGCCAAACTAGGACAGAGTGGAAGGAATATTACTAGTGCTCCCTGTCTTGCTCACGTAAATCACGCATTCGAAAGTCATCCGCCTTGGAGTTTACTGTTGGGTATTACACAAGCGATGGCTCAGAGGTGAATGAGCCTCTGAACTTTACGTAATGGCCTACTGAACCTGCATTGTGCTCGAGGCAAAACACAATGGGATGATATAAACCCTATTTAAAGTCAAAAGAAATGTCCTGAGGTACAACATTATCCTCGGTAGCATGTATCGTGTGGCCATATGAAAATCACCACAATCAACCAAGTCTTGTAACCTGATCCACAAGAACGGTGAGTTTTCAAAATAATTAAAAACACAAATTAAACGACAATGTGAGATGTGTCCTGTTAAAGTTGGTATCAATGGACCTTGCGATTGGATTGGATTGTAGTGTTGTTTGGTAACTGCTGTTTGTAGGGCTTTAATATTGATCCAACACTGCAAGTCAAACAAGTTTATACCAGATGCACTTTTAGGCAAATTAATAAACGGATGGAGAGCAGCGAAATGCAACAATGTAGAATGAAGAGGTCTCTAGACTTGTTTTAAGTCATGTCACGCTTAGACTTTTAGCATGCAACATTTAGTTGGAGTCTGCAACAGGTGTTATATGATGTCAAGGTCTACAGTGCCTTTTTAAAAACTTAAATTCAATGCATAGTAAATAATAATACAATCTACTTCACATTCCTGCGGTGCTGCAGTTTTAAATGCATCTTTTAATTCAGTTATGAGGTCATGCTGTGACGTATCAATCTGCTGTTGGTCACATGGCATCAAGTGATGTGAATTCACAGGTCAGAGTTCACCAAGTTTGAACTTTTGGCACTCAGCAAAATGTGAATTTTTTGCACAACTTTGCGTTTCCGGTCTGAAGCATTTGTATGCGTATGAATGGAAGTCACTGGAAGGAAAAGTGCAGTGTTACCCTTTGTTTGTCACCAGGTTTCCAATTAAGATTAATAAGACTTATATTTTTGGTTCAATATGAATCCCTACTAGAATATTTAGTGTTGCTTTGTTGTTAAAGTAACAGAAAATGGGTTTTGCAAAGCCTTTTCCATAATGTACTGATAAAAGTGACAGAATACACGATTAATGAGACCTCTGGTCCTGTGTGCTTCATTGCAGTTTGCTGTGATGAGTCTCCATCTGTTTCAAAGACATGTTCTGGTTTAGAGAGGACGGGTTTCTGGCATTTTTCAGACACGTGAAGGTGTTACAGAGAGTAACTTGAACTGGACTGACCAAAGAACTACCGTACAACGTACTTAAACCATCATGATTCTACAATTAGTTCCATGTGACCTAAACAACCTAATCTAGCAGTGTGAGAAAAACAGACCTCTTATTAAACACTTCCTCTACAAAATCAGTTCAATGCACCAAGAGCAGAACAGAAACAGATATGCTAAGCAAAAAATATAAAAACGGGTGGCTGTGCACTAACACAAGCATCAGAAGCGTCTATGCATTCATCAGACATTTTTCAATCTAAAACAAGCTTTGTATTGTCATGCTAAGAATAATTCTCCAACACGCTAAATTGATTATCTGTGCAACAACTCAAACAGGTTTTTGGAGGATGACAGACTGCCTCACCTCACAAAAAGGCCTCAGGCCCACACAACCATTCGTCATCACCACCAGCTCAACATCCCATTAAACACTCGAGTAAAACAGCGTATTGTACCATGATGGAAAAGTCTCACAGAGCAGAAAAGCGACATCTTTTGGTTGATTTGAGTGCGTTACTGACATTATTTTGGCGACGTCTAATGCCTTTTGTTATTGTTACATGCCCTGCCGGTGTGTGATAAATGGTTGGTCCTGTTCCGTGACTTTCAACAGATGCACCACAAGTCTGAGCACGGAGACTGCAGGCGCCGAAAGAGCGGCTTGAGAAACAGGCCACGACTCACAGGAGCGCCTCGAGTCAGTTATCTGAAAACTAATCATGCTCCTAGGAATACGCCAGTTTGAGCACATCCAAAGCAACAATCTAACAGCTCTAAGCATTTCATACAAAGAGAATAATACAATTGTGGAGCAGATGAATGGTAGTCAAAGGCTGCTTAATTCTGCTGTGTGTGTGTGTAAAAGAATGTCTGTCTTTAAGAAGCATCATACTTTCACCTAGAAAACACAGCTGTTTTACAGAAGAGAATGTTGACCTTTGACCCTGCTACCTGAGAACACTTCAGAACGAGAAATGGAAACGTAGCTAACTCTCATTTAGACTCGAACTGTTCAATGAACCACTGAGATGAATGACAAATACACTCAACAGAACATTAATGCAATATTTAAAGTGAAAAAACAATGAACAATATTTTACAGAATCTATCAATCTTGGTTGATGTGAACTTTAAGTTTAAAAAATTTTCAAATTATACACTGTATAAAATAAACCAAATTAATTAATATAATGTGGACAAACATTATTATAATTTACAACTGTATATAATAAATTATCATTAACCTACATTAATAAATTCTATAAAAGTAGTACCTTATGCATTAACACATTTTAAGTAAATTTTTTTGATGAGTTACAATAAGGCATCTTTTGTTAAATGTATAACAAACTAAACTAACCTTGTGTGTCACCACAATGGTCGTTTCTATCTTTATCTTTGACGTTTGTTCATTATCACGCCAGTACTGATGACATAATTTAAGTCAACTTCCATTTAGTTTTAAGTCTAGCCTTCATCTGGTATTTTGTCTTTACATCAATTCGCATTCTCTTTCTTCAAAAGCAACAAACACATTTTTCAGATATCTTGATGCAAAGTCATTCCACGACCGCCCTACCTGAACACAAAACGTCTCGTGTTTTCCACACAAGAGTCTTAAAACAAGACAACGCAACAGATCCCAGCTTATGCATGTATATGAAGTGCATGCGACGCCTGAAGAGCTGAAAGCAGATTAAAAGTTCAAGCTTAAAGGTTCCTGTGCAAAATAATAAACTGTGACTTGACAAATAGTAGATTTGCACATCTGTTTTGTTTACCCAACTTGTTATCAAAAATATCCAAAGACTATTAAGCTGCATACATGGCTAGCTTCACTGCTTTTCCAGTAATAGGCCGCATGCACACTGCAAAGGAGTGGAAGAGCTGAATTTGATGAATGACAGAGCAGAGGAATGCGAGCCAAGGATGTGTGGCATACTATGAAGTATGAGTTTGGCTGTGACTGTAAAACAGCGAAGATGAACAGACATGTGGATGAAAAGATGAAATAAAGAAGAGGAGAGATAAAACTCAAAGTTTCAGGTGAAACTTGTGGGGGACTTGATAAGCAGGCCAGTCATCCATGCTGCATGTGCAAACAGTGCGGATGCTCACGCGGACAGAAGCCTCGGCTCGGACCGGACGGTGAGGTATATTTACCCGTCCTCAGACCAGGTTGTGCTATTCTCCTGCCGTTCGGAGGATGAGGAGGGAGTGCACCTCGTGTGTCAGCAACCACTGCTCACACTGCAGGAGACCACAAACAGGGAGTTTAATATGCATGCCTGTGAGAACACACACACGAACACACACACACACACACACACACACACACACACACACACACACACACACACACACACACACACACACACACACACACACACACACACACACACACACACACACACTTTTGACCTTGAAATCTGTTATAAAGTAATAAAAGCATTGCAAAACCTGCTGTGTTTAATCATTGCCTTCATGAAACAAGCCATTCTTACAGACAATCTCGATCTCAGTGGCTGGAGTTTGACCTGCAGTCAGGGTACAATTTAACTCGCATCAAACAGGCTGCTTTGAATCAATACATGTTAGTAGCTCAAGTTCTAGAAATCACCCTTGATATGTTTGTTTAGAAAATAAAGCCTGGTTAAAACAACATACAGCACACATTAGTCAGTAGCTGTAAATGTTTGAGTATTACTTCTATTTTGGCTATATGGCCAGTGTTGCGCAATCATTCTTACAATGATTCAATCATAAAGACTCACAAACTCTGAACCAACCGGTTTGAATTATTCAAGCAAATCATTCACTGAATCACTCAGAGCAGCTACTGACTCACTTTCAGAGATACAGATTTATAGGTTTGTGAAATATCATTTCTTATTTTCACATTTTCAAAATCAGGTTTCCATAAAAATGTATATATAGTGATATAACACTAGCATTTTAAGGTTTGGGGGTCCATTTTGAAAATAAATCAATACTTATATTTTAATGGATTCATTAAATTGAGTCCAGGAAAGATAAAGACATTTATAAATGTTACAAAATAATTTTATTTAAAATAAATACCAGAAATAGAATTTCCAGTGTTCTACCCACATTCTGAGATCGATAGATGACATTATTCATTATATTATTAATGACTATTAAAAATTCAAAACAATAAAAAAATTTGACCCCTGCTTTTGAATGGTAGTGTATTGTTGTCTAGAATTCTTCAGAATATTGCAAAAATACATTTTTGCTTGTACAGCCCATTTCTATTTACTTGCATGTGATAATACCATCAGCTATTACTAAGAGGAGACCAGAGTAACTAATTTTAACTTGCAGCTGCTAAAAATATAAATAGAAAACATGCTAAATTACTTGTTTGTTAGAAGACCAATGCATTATTATTTATATTGTATAATAGTGTAGTTATAATATTTCATTACGTAATGTTTAAACAAATTCTGATGATTTTCAGCAAAAAAAAAAGCACAGGGAAACTCTGCATGTTCTGTCTAAGCCTGCTCCTAATAAACACAATAAGTTGTTTAGCATCATTTGTTGCATCACTAATCAGTGATTGGCCCGTTTAACGTCTGTTAGCCGTCCGCAGACAGGATGGAGGGATACAGAGATGCACAGACGAAGAGGAGGAGAGACTTACGTAGCTTTATCCTCTTTGTGCAGGAGCTTTTCAAAAGAGAGGAGACGTGCAGAGGGGGTGATGGGCGCGAGTCTTTAAATTAGACAGAGAGAGGGGACGAACTGACTGAAGACAGATGATCATAAAAAGTTCACAGGAAACTTTGCTGTTGGTGGTGGGGGATGGAGACAAGATGGAGAAACAAGCGAAGGAGTCATCAGAGGAGAGATGGAGGATTGGATGAGAGAGACAGGACAGAGATTATCAGATTAGTGGCTGGTAAGACTGCCTAATTGTGAGGCAAAGAGGCAGGTATAATGGCCTGGGTGGAGGAGACATTTTAGGTTGCTGTGGTCTTTAGCCACGCCAGTGTGTGTGTGTGTGTGTGTGTGGATGGATTTTAAGCTCTGCCCCCATCAAACACACCCAGCTTGCGTGTCTTCTCCCACGTTACACTGCTCTGACGATGATGACAGGATACTGACTGTATTCAGAGACTGTTATTGGCTTTGGTGTGAATCGCACAGTAGTCAGAGAAAAGGAGGAAACAAAAGGACACACAACGTGAGGAATACATCAGCAACGAGCAGGCCAGATTGGGTTTACACAGCCAGCATCCCTGATGCATTACCAGTGTGATTTAACAAGTGTATTTTTATTTTTAGTACAAATAAAATACATTTGTAGCAAGTATCTTCCATATTGCACCCAAGCCTCTGTAATAGAGATTCCATTCACATCTTTTAATGCCCATTTTGGCATAAAACTGCAAATTTGCATAAGTTTATGATAACACATTTACCAAATACACTACTGTTGAAAAGTTTGGGGTCAGTATGATTTAAACACACACACAACTTTGATCAGTTTTATGCAAGGATGCAAAAAAGTAAATAATTGTATACATGTACAAAATTTTTTTAAAGAAATGCTCATCTTTTGGACTTTATATTCAAAGAAACCTGCAAAACTGTATCACAAAAATATGAAGCAGCACAAACTGTTTTCAACATTGATAATACATGTTTCTTGAGCAGCAAATAAACATATTAAATGATTTCTGTAAAATAAAAACATTTGAAAAATCAGATTTTCCATCATAGGAATTTTTGCTATATTTTTGACTAAATGAATGCACCAACAGTAGTGTAGATTCATATACATATCAAAATAGTCATTTGATTGTGTCTGTTTTGTGACTTAATTTGCCGTCACTCCCATTCATTACTGAAGTGCAAAAGTTATGCCACTAAGTTATATGCTGTGGTTTGTTCAAATCTATAACCTTAAGTATGAGCACCAGTAATAGTGAGACTTTCTTTTCAATCATGACTAATTAGATGAGTCACTAGATTCAGATTTCAACAAACAGTTAGTTGAAAAAAAAGTTAAAGCAGTCACAAAAAATAGAGAGATGCCCTGTAATGAACCACAATTAACTGTTGCAAGTTACATTTCATTCTTTCGTGCCAGGAAACGGTTTAATTAAGGCTAAATGTATGTTTAATGAGTGCAGGTATTGGCTACATCCATTTTTGGGTTAAACCTGTTTGTGTACACACACTATGTTATTACCTCCGCCTCCATGTGTGTGTGTGTGTGTGTGTGAGAAAGAATGCTACTGCTCTGTTTCAGGGCTGGATGACAGGCACGGACAAGTGCAGGAACCGACGTGTTTGAGAGCAGTTGGTGCGCTAAGATAGCGCTGCTTTCTGCCTAGCACATCACCCCTCAATATCAGTTTCAATAGCGAGAGGCCAAGATAAAAACCTGTGAAAGACAGACAAGGAGATGGGACCTGATGCAAAGAGAGGAAGGTATAGAGTTTAAAAATAAGGGTTGAAAAAAACCTGAAGAATGAGTGGAGCATGCTAGGTGGCGCCGATAAAGAGAGAGGTGAGAATCTGGACAAACGGGACAGGCCAGTTTGCTCGTTTGCGGCTTGAAAGAACGCAGCGAGTTAACTGCTCACTCCCTGGCTTGTTTGCTTTGTTTCTACTAAACACCAGAGACACTGAGGGGGAGAGAGGGGGCGGAGGACGGGAGTTACCAGAACCTACACCACCCTGAGGTCTCGTATCCTTATCAATGCAAACCGTATAGCCTACAAGACTTAAACACACAGCAGGGCTGATACTAATTACTGCAGTTAGACTATGCCACAAAAGACACCAAGTCCTACTTTAACAAAACCTACATTCTACAGACATTTTATTTTTGTGGAGTTAGCAAGCATTCCCATCAGGAGCGGGCCTTAGGCCAAAACAGTCACGAGGAGATGTAAATGCATAGCCAACACAATGCAATAATGCCATCCCATTATATACTTCAAATTAATTCTTACTCTAATGAGGAGTAATTGACCTCCAATACTCAAGTGGGCGATCTGTGTTATTAAACTGACCGTGTCGACTACAGTAGGGCTGCACGATATATTGCATACGATTGTCATGCGCATCACATCAGTAAAGCCGGTTCTGTGATTAGTAATAAATCTTGGGTGGTGTTTGCAAGCATTCCCATCAGAAGCAGGCCTGAACACAGTCACGTGGAGATGTAAATGCATAGCCAACAGAATGCAATAATGCTGTTTCCCATTATATACTTAACACACATTCTTACTCTACTGCAGCATAATTGACCTCCAGTACTCAAGGGGGCAGTCCGTGCCATTAAACTGACTGTGTTTATAGAAAGTTTCCTGAATAACAACAATTAAACTATCTTCAAATGGTTGTTAAGCCTCGACTCAAAAAGCATGACCATAGAAGACAATTTGTACTGTTTGTTACAGCGCCCCTTGTGACAACATTGAGAATGCAACACATACTTGCTTCAAAGAATGCAAAGGCACTACCATCATAATAAAGTCTGAAAAACACAATGGTACCATCATGCTTCCATGTCTAAAGAAACATGGTAATGCCAAAAATATGGTACATTTCTAGTACAAGTGAGGGTGAAAGCACCTCAGGATGTTTCTCAATCATTCAGCAGAAGTGCCGGCAATGCAATCAAAGCAAAGACATAGCGAATTGAAATCATCTGACCAGCCATTGTGTGGCAACATGTGGAAACTCCAGCGAGGTTTGAGTTCCTTTTACAGATGATGGTTTATATTAGAGCAGAACAGAGAATAGCATTTGCTCATCAAACCAAAGGCAAAAGCAGACACGTCATCAGCCCCGGTTATTTTCTCAGCAGCTTAATTCCTTATTCATGATTTTCTGCTTCCCAGACGAATTTGCAAAGATGTTGACTTCAACCACTGAGAAGACAGCACATCCAGTTTTGTCTGCTGACTGATTTTTCATGGTAACACGACTCACAATAAGAAAGATGAAACTATGAAAAAAATGTGACGTATCAAAGGAGCAACTTTCACTTCAGCTTTGAGTGAAACGAGGGGTTCTGCAATGAAGTTGTGGCATCGGTCTGTGTGATCGACCGTTTTACTCTTAAACATCATTTAACACCTGAGTCAAGAATACATCATAACAGGCAACATGCTAAACTGCGTTGCGCAGGAAGTGGCTTTCATTTCCAAATCAACCCTAGCTGCTTCGCCTTGGGGTGAGCTAGCTTCATGCAAACAAGCTCTGTATCTGTGCGAGCATCTAAGATGCACTAAAAATGTTTCAAAGCAAGGGTGCACTAGAAGATTTGGTGCACATGTGTTCTTTGGATGTTTTAAAGGGGGTTGCGGAACCTCTAGTCCCAGCTGTGGTGCAAGCTCAGTAGTTCCTGGCTATTCAGAGGTTAAGGGATGATGTAAACAAGCATGCAAATTGAGGGGTCCTTGGCACCGGCAGACTCAACTGTCAAGCCTCACAGGTGCCTGCGACAGGGACAAGTCTTAGACCCTTCGTTCTTGCAGATGGCAGGCCTTTATTTGGGTCTAAAGGACACATATGGTGCCTCGGATTGGCCAGACTTCACAGTGGGGTACTGCAAGAGCAGTCGATTGCTCACATGAGCGAGGTCTGAGGACAGGACTGCCTAGCATTCAGGCTCCATATCCATGCAAATATGCATGGGCGGAAAGAGAAAGAACTGCATTCTCTCACAAAAGAGAGGCTGGGTTTGCTAAGATAGAGTTCTTGTGGCGAAGACAGACGCTGGCTCATGCTCGGTTTCTGTGGAGAGCCGTGGTGTGAGTTACAGAGGAGTGCAGATGCAGGGTCCATGCTGACAGATCAGTGTGCCATTGACAGCTGCCTGAAAAGCATACACTGTCCACCCTCATTACAGATGGTGTGTATGTGCACAACCGCTCTCAAAGAATATCGCTGTCTCCACCAATCCGTCCAAGACAGGGAAGCCATTTTAGAACGCTTCCTTGAGGAAGAAACAAGAGCAGTGAATGAAAAGAATCACAATGATGCAATATGCTACATGTTCATCCCAGGCTTACTACGGTTAAACAGTGCGTGAGGTGTAGAGGACTGGGTGAAAGGAGGATCCGTGCATCTAATCTCCTTCCTCCTGTTGTTCTTGTTGTTTTGATCGCTCCTTTATTTAGCAGACATGTTCCTGCAGGAAGACCAAGAGATCTTTCCCTTGTCCGACTTTCTAAGATGCCATTCTCTCTGACTGGCTTTGACTGCGATCCGTGGATATGAAGACATCTGCTTTGTGCAACTACAATTTTTTATTTGAGTGATTAAGGTCTGGGTTTGTAAGTTTTTCTTCAATTTTGTTTCAAATGTGCAAAACTGGAACTTTGATTCATCCGTGGAAAATGATCCTCTTGGAAAGCAGTCACATGGGAATTCCTCCTACCCCCATTCCCCTCTCTCAGCAGAGCTGGTCGGGCGGCAGCAAGGATGCGGTGGGCCCATGCCGTTCTCCTTTGACAGTTGTCTATCTGTGCAACAAATGGAACATTCATCGAGGGGCAGCAGTGACAGCTCGCCTCCATAAATCCAGAGGCACACAGAGGGCTTTCCAAACCTCACTGTGTACATGCCTCACATCAGTGACTAGAACAACTAAATTAGGTTTGGGTCCAGTAGATATACAAATCACATCTACCATTGTTCAACTTTTCCTTGAACATTATTGGTAACAATAAAGCACGCATCAACAACTCAAGGCAAAAAAGAATGTTCAAAGCATGCCTAAAGCTGACTTTGAGTTCAATTAATTCAAAGTGTCCCAGATAAAGAGGCGGGAACATCACATTTAAAACACATCAAGTCCTTAAACATCTACTTTTAGAAAGTTTCAAAAAACATTTACACTATTGTCAACATATGTGCCGTAACCATGTGCCAAAAACCAAAAAGTACAAATCTGTTTTGAGGTATTGTACACTTAAGTCGGCATGAATACAAGTGTTTTTTTTTTAATGAAACCAAAAAGCAGCAGAATGACTGAAGTTTTGGCTTATAAAGCGGTGTTAGCTAAACTGTGCTTTGCAAAAAAAGTATAGAGATGCTTCTGATAACCATCTCTCTTTTATGCACCATTGAGGTATAGGTGTGGCTGCCGGTTTCATGAAGTAGACTCTACATTCACTGAACACCTGAGAACACAAAGAGACAAGAAGTAGGAAGAGGAGGAGGTGCGTGGGGATACCTCCAGGCTTTTTTCGGTCCTGTTAAAGGCAAGCTCTTACAAGCCATCCTGAAAAGAGGCCCACAGTGCACACACATCCTGAAACTGATCTGAGTGAATGCAACCGTTACTGCAAAGGGATTCCATCGCGATTGCACATTCAAAGCGAACAAAATAACAAAAACCAACATCGATTATCATTCTGAAAAAATTGTACAAACATATTTAAAACACATTCTGTAGAGCAGTGCTTCCCAAATCTGTCCTGGAGGACTCCCTGTCCTGCACATTTTGTATGTCTCCTAATCAGACACACCCAATTTAGTTGTCTCTACTAACGAGGGTGATGAGTGGAATCAGGTGTGTTAGATAAGGGAGACATACAAAAGTGCAGGCATGGGGCCTCAGGACAAAAGACAGAACAATTTGAGTCACTGAAAATAATGTGCTAGCCAGTCAGGTTTTGAGGCTGGCGAGCTGCCACGGTGGGTTCTCAATCATTTATTTGGAAGACTAAGAGAAGGAAAACCACTGGAGGGGTGTTTGACAGAGAACTAGGCAGATATGCCTCTTACGGCATGCTATAATAGAGCTCTTTGTGAAGCCAAGAAGAATACAGCCTTCATCGAGCTGATGCTGAGAACATCTCTCTGTGGCTCATACGTGCACACATAAACAGACATGCAGTGACCATGCATGATTTGTGGCTGTCAATGCCGCCTTTTTCCCTCCCCTGAAAAAGCAGCTTGTTGGGTGAGAAATCTAAAGCAAGATTTGTGAATGCTCTTACTGGACCCAGTTCTGACGGCGATGTTATCATCAGTCCCTGTGCGTTACCTCACTCTCTCTTCTTTCACTTTATCACTCTTTATCACCTCCCCTCCCCTCCGGCCCCCTTTTGGCTTCTGTTACATGGCCTAAACTCCAAAACAAGGATGCAGGCTAAAGTACAAGGCCACAACATCAGCCAACTGGTGCTGTGACGGCCGTCAGCCACCCACTTTTAAGGCTCTTCCCCCAAAAGCCAACCCATGTGACTCCCTTCAGCCAATCACGCCCCAGGTTGCCAGCTGTTTGCTATTGTCGTTCTCCTGAGTGACAACCAGGCCGGCAGTTGCAGCAGGGGTCATCCATCACACTCCAGTGTGTGCTGAAACGCAGGGCTTCTCGGCTGAGCCGAAGCGACTCCCTAGCATCACATCACGTACGCCCCCTCCCCTGCCTGAAATAAGAGTCACATTGTTTTTTCCCTTTCGTACTGCTCCAGAGTTGCTGTGCAGGGCTCTTTCTACATAGGCGGCAGCCTGAGGACACGCTCCTACAAGGGAGCGATTCATCTAGAATGGGGGGTGGAGGCGAGCCCGAGAGAGTTAAAGTCACAATTCTTTCCCTAAATGTGGCAGCTTGGTGTTTAGCATCAGGCTGACCATCCTACAAAAGGCTGTAAAGGCCGTCTACAAAGAAAGAACAAGCCAAAAGCGAGAACTTGATGTGAGAGTATTCAATTCAATCAATGCATGTTGCTGTAATCACCAAATGCCATTCCACACAAGAAAAAGGGTCAATTAGGCTTTGAAACTGAAACTTAAAACATCAAATTTATGATTGAAATTAAAGCTTTGTTACACCTATAATTTAGCTAGCTATCATACAATGTAATCATTTATCATAACTCTGCAAATGGATGAAAAACTGTATTGTGGCCTCATATGCAATTCTTTAAAACAAAAAGTCAGCAATTATATTTTATAGTACTTATATAGTCTATTTTACACAGCCTTGTGGTTTAGTTATAGTGAAATTTCACAATTTTTTAATTTATGTTTTACTGTAATGCTGGTGAAAATGACAATTAGGCTAAATATCATGTCATTTGGAGCTCCGACCCTTCTACGTTATGTAGGAATTTTAATTGTGCATTTAAATACTTTATTTCTTACAAAGTATCTCAATACATATATTTAAACGATTATGTAAAACTCAGTCTCAATTTGGGAGTAAAGTGCACAAATGTACAATGTTATCCACTAGTGTTATCACGGTTCCAACATTTCTGTATTCGGTACCGATACCAGTGAAAATCCACGGTTCTCTGTACCAATTTTGGTACCAAAGCAAAACACAAAACATGCTAATTAAAAAAACCATTCATTTTATTAATGAAGTCAAACAAAAGTAAAATGTACAAAAATCAATGCCATTCTTTGTGCTTATTTAAAATGGTGTTTCAAGTTCTTCCACAAGTAATAAAAGTATGGAAAACAGAAAACAAATTTCACCCAAATTTTATTTATCTTTTAATTTATGAAATTTAAACACTTTTTTAGGTAAATAAAGGGGATTAAAATTAAAACATGGAAGAAATATTGTGATGTATTATGTATTAGAAAATAAAGTTGTATTATTTTTTTAAACAGCAGTAGTATCAAATACATTCTATTAAATATTAGTAGTCTAATATATTTCTGGCACAATGTGTATATGATATGATGCTAGTTTTACTCAAATTAAACGCCAAAATGCTCGTGAAGTGACTCTCAGATCAGTTCTGGAGATGTTGTTTATTAGATGAATTAATCAAAAGTAGTAATTACCAATTAATCAGTAACAATTTGAGTAATACTGAAAATAATGACATAGTATGAGTTTTGAGGCTGACAGCTGCCACTGGGTTCTCAATCATTCAAACTGGAAGACTCAAAAATGACATTCTGTGTTAAACTGTAAAGTCCGCTTTTACTAGGTTCGGCGATTCCATCCATGTTTTCTGCGTCATGAAATCATATTTTTTAGTACTGACTTGATACCGAAGTACCGGTCTTTTGACAACACTATTATCCACTAGACATCACAGTATGCTGTTATTCATGCTTGTATTGTCCTTTAAGTGTCAATTAGCTTGAAACCACCTTTAAATGACGAATCTGAATGACATCAGCTGGTACAGAAATGAAAGAAAGTACACAAGCCCAGCAGCAGTCAAAGGACGGACCGTGGTCATTACAGACCAAGCTCTTTTGTAATGCCATGACAGTCTGTAGAGGCGTTAGGGCACCAGCATTTCGCTGCAGGGCCGCAAAGGCCTCATTTCCATCTCTATAGGCCCTTCATGTTTGCCCACACATTGATAAAAGAGGGTCTCATCAGATGTAAGGCGGTACCAGAGTGGGTACAGATTGGTGGGTGGGTGACAGCCCTCAACATTGTGAGGTCCTGAAAGGATAAAAGGGGTTAAAACATGCAGGAAGAGACAATTACAAGTTTCAAACAAAGGCGAGCAGGTTTAGCCGAAACGGTCACGTGACTCAACAATGGAAAGAGTTCTGGTTTCCTCCACTGATTTTGAGCTCTAAACAGTGTTTTATTGGCGAGAGGTTCTTAGAGCACGACCTGATTAAGTATTTAATGTTTACCACTAACAAAAGAGTCAGATTAGCAGAACTGAGGATAACGTATCATGTCAAAAAAAAAATATCTGGCAAAGATTGAAACCATTTAATTCACCAGTTCTGATGAACAATCCCTAAATGTAGCACAATAGTTATCAGAATAACGAGAACCTGAAAAAACATCCAGTATCCACCGTTTCCTGTTCAGCAGAGGTTTAACAGACTCACACACGGCCTTGTGGGATAGGCCATTTCCTTAGCAAGCCATGAAACACGCGGTTGAATCACAAACACAGACGTGCGGCTCAAAAGTGACCAATCATCATCCTGACATCATCAGGCAAGGCTTTAAATGAAGTAACACCTGAAATCTGGGAACGAACATAATGTGACCTAAAAGCCAGAACAACACAAAAGTGCAACACATCTTGTGAGATTAATAAGGTGTTCTACAGGCAAATGTGCAACAAATACTGTGCCATTAGTAAAGTTTTCAACAGGATTTTCAATTTCTTTGTAACTTATCAGCAGCCCACTGACCTTGCTCAAAGATTATGGCAGAATGAAAGGAGTGCAATCTTGAGAAGACATTACAGGGACACTACCCACTTTATGACTAGTTACAACATTGATTGAGACCAAACAGACGTTTTGCACATCAAACACCAAGGGCGCATGAAGGACCTTTCATTCAAATGAGGAGGATTTAAGCTCGATGTGCTGAAGATTATGACTGTCTGTAAATATCTGCATGAGTTTCAAAAGATTTACGTAATTTCTAAACTCATCAATTTCAACTTGCACAACCACAAAATACAGGCTAGTAACCAAAACCCACGAGGATGAGCAAAGCAGCCATTTTGTCAGAGCCCTGACGTGCATTTAGTAAAGTCTGTACTTTCATATGGACCCTTGATCTGGTCTTCCCATGAGCCAATCAACAGCCTGGTTATCTTCTTTACTCTCTGATTAAGTTTATTATTGCCTCTGCTCTACTTTTCCCCAAGCATTGGTAACAAAGTTCACAAGTGGAATCCTAACTCCCTGGTTAATGATAACACTCTTCGGACAGAGACGTTTTGTGAGATGCTTCGGATGGATGGAAACTAGATGAAGGAAGTAGATGTGTCCACATGGTTTTCTGATGACTAACTCTAATGAAGATGCTTTGAAATGTGGAAGTTACCACTCATCCGCTATTATAATATAACTGACAGGCACAGACAGGTCAGATTATACTGCATTCACACAACAGTTTTTGGAGGCACACAGAGAAATCCAACCAGATATTGCCCAGGAGGAAAATTATGCCAATAGTAAGGCCCTATGAAATTGTTTTATTTTTTCTGCATTCCGTTTTTTTTTACTGTGTTTTAATGGTTTAATTAAAATTGTATTAATCAAAAAGCATGTCTAAATTTAACAGACATTTATTAAAAGTAAAAATACATATATATATATTTTTAAGGCCCTATGAAATGTTTTACTTTTCTCAAATTCAGTTCTATTTTATCGATTTATTTACCAAATACTGTGTTTTCCATTTTATTTCTGCATTCAATTTTAATGGTTTCATTAAATTTTAATAAATCAAAGGCATCTCCAATTAATTGACTTCATAAAAAAAAGATACTTTTTTATTTCTTTTTTTGTAGAAATACGGTGTTGTGTATTTACATTTTTCTGCTAAGTATATTCTGGTTATTTTTTTATTTCATTTTTCTGGTAAATATTCCCTAAACAATAATGTTTTAATAATTATTATTAGTATTAATACTATCAGTTACAGTTTATTCAAGTTAAGCAAACTTTTATTTTGATGGGTTGCTGTGAAGACCTTTAAGTTTCTGTTTGCATATAATATGACGATATTTTTTCTCAAATGAAATGGTAAAATGCTTATGAAGTGACTCTCAGAACAGTTCTAGAGATTATGGTCAAGTGTTCATGTACTCATATATTGACAGATGTGTCACACACTTTCGTGTGCGTGTAGTAAATGGAACCGTGTGTCTGTGCCATTCATTCACACAGAATTCATATTTAAATTATATTTTGTGGCTTAATATTCACAGACACTAGTCCATATTGTGTTTTCATTTAACTGTACTGAACTACTTTTGTAATATGCATTGTGCAGATTCCGTAACGTTGCGTTATACAGTAAATTCAGTTTCTATGACTGGATTCCACGATTCCATCCGCATAGCAGAAATCATAGGGCCCTACAATAAGTCTGTTTCACAACTCGTGAGAGATAGTTTCAGGTTTGTTCACTTGGTTAGTGAATCTCATGAAGCACTCAAGAAATGTCTAGGTCATGTTTCAGCCCCAAAGCAAAAGAAAGTTAAGCTAATTGAAAGCAAAATGAAAATGAAGCCTAATTTGGGACAACTTGATGGTCTTTGGTTTTTGTTTCCTTTTTCAAAATGTGTTGTATTATTTTGTGTGAAATTCATTTAAGTAGTTACTAACTTTTAGAGTCTTGATTTGTCTTCATGGTTTTTAACACGTCTTCTGGGTGGGTCCCTCAGAAATATCCAAGCGTGTAGGCTTGCTGTGAAATAGGTGTTGAAGGAGGGCAGCGGTTCTGTCTGCTCATTGTGTACACAGCCCCTGATGGAAAAGGCCAGGTTTCAGGAGAAGAAAGAGCCCTGCTCGCTGTCTTTGTGGCGTCTCCTCAGGGCGCTCAGCAGAGCCTGCCCCATTGACTCCTTGTTTCCCATGGAGCTAAACGGTGTACCATTAACCCCAGACCAGCGAGGCAGACACACCTTTACCCTTCACCTGACCATTCGAATTCGCACCCTAGACCTCTCTAACCCAACCCTCACACATCACGTCAGCCGGCTCCATCACAAAGACGCATTTATTTTGGAAACAGTAGCCAGCATATCAGCATCTCCAATCTTTTCTAATGCTGATGTCCCTAAACAGAAGGAGCGTGGCCTGGTGTTATTTCAAAATGGCTGAGCTGTCATCGAGGAGTGTGATGACTCGGTCAAGGATTCTGGGAGTTTTTTCTGAGTGGACCAGGTGTGGCTTTCGGGAAGAGTTCTTCAGTATCGATGCTGGCTTAACATCTTAGTGAGACCGTCCTGACTGGAAACGTCTGGTGGAAATGTTGGTTTCAAAGTCAAATATGACCAACTGTTTTGTCTAAACTTGCAGGTGCAAGCCTAGTAAAGAAAGTGTGAACCAGAAATGCTGGTGGAGTTTTAAAGCCTCGAGTTCTTCCTCCCTTCCTTGACTTCCCTCACTCCCCGTGTCTCCGCCTCCATCCCAAGCCCAGTCCAGTAATCTCATCCTCCCTTCCCCCCTACACTCATAGCAGCTGTGCAAAGGGATGCTCACAGGTGGAGGCCCATGTGTTTGCACAAGAGGTTGCAAGAAGGTGTGTGTCTAACTTCTTTACGAGCCTGAGGTTCAGCAGGACTAGGGGCATGCGCTCGAGTCTCTGTGGATACGAGGTGTGTCCTGTGTTTGCAGAACAAACAACAGCACCTCATGAGCAGAGATGGCAGGACATTGTGTGTGTGTGTGTGTGTGCGGTTCGGTTTTGAAGAAGGGGTGACCGGAAGCTTGTTATGCACTTGAATTATTAATTTATTATCCATCACTGCATAAACAGCTACTGGGAAGCTTGATTACTTGAGTTCAACATAGAGGGACTTCAAATATGAACCAGGGATGGACTGAAAATGAAGCTTTCAATACAACACATGGCACTTTAGTGAAAAAAGTTCAATAAAACTCACTGCTATGTCTGCTAGTGTTGTTATGGGATGGCTTGTCGTGATGCACTGAAATTATTTTATAACTGAAAATAATAACGTTTGGGTAATTGAGTAATAGGTTAATTTGGATAATTGTAGTGCATGCATTCAAAATGCATCATCAGAGAAGTTCTAATTAAATACAGATTTTGACCCTTAAAAAGTATTTAACCAAAAAATTATTTTTTGCTATTTCAATTTCAGCCAAAAACATTAGGTGCATCACTAGGTGTTTTAGGTGTTTCCCCATGTTACTGTCAGTTAATAATAAAAATAAGATACGATTTTAAAGTTAGTGTTGAATTTATAAAATTAACATGTTAGCTCAAGATATTGATTTTAACGTTTAACACAAACATATAAAGAATGTATCTGCTTGTCAAGTCAGAAATCACACGTCAGCTTCTGTTGCTGTAATTTCTGTAATCCTGTTTTTAAAAATACATAAAAAAACTGCCACAGTATAAAGGAGCCACACAAAAATGACACGAATACCATAAACAGATCTGCTCAACATGTCATGTTTGCAAAGGATTACATCTTTTCCCAGCATGCACTGCGGCCGCCAGGTAACATGTCATTAGGGCAGCTCATCCTTGCGGTCTATATTTGTTACCTGTCGAGGGTGGCAGACCAGCTGAGCAGACGGGAGCAAACCACCTCTTGGCTTTCGATTAGCGCCTGACATAAGAACACCAGATTTGCACTGTTTACAACGGCCTGTCTGCATGTCCTCAAACGTGTCAGATGCAGAACATCTCCAGCTCAAGATGACGATTAGTGCAACTCTATCATTTGCACGCTCTCTCCCTCACACGTAATCAGACAGAAACTGGTTGTGCGATGCTGCTGGTCTCTTTTTCTTTCTGCAACCACTCACGTCTTTTGTGTTCCACTCTTTCTTCCCTCCTCCCTCTTTTCTCTCTCGGCCAGCTCCACTAAGCAACAAGTGCTGCCTGTGAGTACCACCCTTCCCCCCCCCGTCCCAGCCTCCAGAAGCTAGCGCAAATCCTGCGAGCAACTGCCAGCTGACAAAACTGTTTAGTCAGCAAGAGAGAGAGAGAGAGAGAGAGCGAGAGAGAGAGAGAGAGAGAGAGAGAGAGAGAGAGAGAGCTTCAGGCTTGAGAGAGCCGAGACAGAAAACGAGCCGTACATCAGTCGGCCTACAGATATAGTTTAAACACTTATATTGAGGAAACAACAGAGAGAAAAAAACTTTATAAAAATGAGGCCAGTGCCGTCAAAGCCCCTAGTAGGTCTACACTGCAAAAAAAAAATACATTTAAACAAATGGCTTATCTTACATTAAGATGCATTGTGCTTATCTAGTAAATGACGAAGATATTTAGTATTGTTTCCAAGGGAAAAAATTACATTACATTAAAATGATCTGCCAGTGGAAGTAGCCTAAAATAATCTTGTTTTAAGAATATTTTACTTGTTTTGCACTCAAACTAGACTAAATATCTCACATTGTTTTGCTTATCTAGTAAATGCATCATAATTAGAAACAAGACAAATACTGAGTACGGTGAGCCTTTATTTGCAGTGTGTCCGTCGAGCTGTCTGAATCTGAGAGATGGAAAACAGCCATGCGACTAACTCGCTATTGTTCGAACACTTCCTTCATCTCTCCCCCTCCACCACAGAGAAGAGGCCAGTTTCACTTCCTGTCTTTCCTCTCCTCTTCTCAGCATGCTAGAGCTCCAGGTTTTCCTCTCCTCCATTGTGACATTCTTTCACATCGGTGATAGCCGTTGGGTTAGACTTTGAACTCTTAGCAAATACCAACATTATTTGCTGGTTGGAGTGGCTCGGGGGAGAAGCAGGGAAAGGTGATAAGACGGGCTTCAGTGGTGTTCATTGAGCCTCATGGCCCATTAGCCTGATGACTAGTTAACATGGCAGATGATTGGTTCAGTGCTCTGATGAAAGGTTCTTAACAATCCTGCAGCGTTTAAAAGCACGATAAACAATCACTTTAATGAAGCGTTTTGATAAAAGCTATTGAACTAGATTCAAATTAGACTTATAGAACACATTGATTAGTCTCATTCAGACTGTCAGCACAAACCCGTTTTAGTGCATATCCGATCTAGACACCGAATAGCATGTCCAGAAGCATACTTTCATTTTATATAATGTGCGTTGGTTTCTATGGCAATGCCATTCTGTTGTTATGCCTGCGCTAAAAACAATAATAATAGCAATGCAGTTTGCAAAACAAATTAACTGCACACCAAATGATGCACTTATACACTATTTTTGTCATTAATAACCCCTCCCCCTTCATGACGTAATTAAAGCTGCGACAGTAAAGTTCAGTCCAACTTCGTTTCCACACTTCGTTTTTTCTATTATTTTAGTGCATCATCCGGGTATTTAAGTGCACGTTTTCTTTTTGAATTTTCAATGTGAACACACTACTCACACTATTTCTACTACAACATATCATAGAATAGTGCATAAGTACGTGATTTGGGACGTACCTATTGTCTTACGACATGCCGTCACGCTGTATTATATTACTCCTTATGAGGCATCGGCAGAAGTAGCAGTATATTGTCTTTTTCTGCTTGACTTGCACTTCGCAGCAACATAAGCTTGTTCTGCAAAGACATTCAGCATGTTTTCTACAAAAACGTCTGGCGACATTTTACGTGGCGTGAGAATGTGAAAAAGCCACGCTACATCCGATCTGACCGGTCAGACTGAAACGGATTTCCAGGAATGAGATGTGAATAGGATTCCAAACCATACATTTGCAAAAATCGATTTCATGTAGTTCAGAATATCTAAATATGATCAGATTTCAATTGAATTTGCACAAAAATTGGATGTGGGCTGACAATCTAAACGAGGCTATTGTTATGCATTTGCCAGTGCTCTGTCTTTGCAAGACTCAACAGGTCCATCTTTTAATGTAATACTATGGGATCTTTTTATTATCAGTTAAATAAACCACTTGAAAAGGTAATATCTCACCTCAACAGGCCGCATGAGTGGATGCCTCACACAAAGCACATAAGATCAATAATTATGGTTTTGAAAAACCAAAATAGTGATGCTTACATTTGCATTTATGAGACACTTTAATCCAAAGCAATTTACAAATGATTAATATGCTTGCTTTAGCAAATATATGTATTTATTAGATCAGTAAAGCATCACAGTTGCTCTAAACTAAATCGATTGCAACTAGTTCTTCAGCAGCTTCAATCTTTCTGAACCAAACATGTTTTTCATGTTTTCACAGCCAAAGATAAATGTTGCCTGTGTGCAGCTCCTGCAATCACAGAGAGGATTGGTTACATTTTTTTAGGTTAAGCCTTCAATCCCATATATGACACATCTAGGCTGTTAACAATAATGAGCCACGGCGAGGAGGAGGCAGAGAAAAGTCTGCATTCTTCTTACTTAACAAACAGTAGGCAATGAGGGACTTCAAGCAGGACCACCACAAATATAGCTGAGGCTGAAGTGTCAGCACCCAACACTATTCTAGTACAGACCTCCTGACAGAAGTGTCACTGAAATAAACCACCGTTTTAATAAAACACCAGTTACTCTGTGTGCTATAACATCAACAAGCCCCTACAACAATTGAACCCACAACTCTGTCTCTCTAACTAATTGCTGCCATTCTTGATTGAGATGTCTATTTGAATATCCAGTTCTGTTGTGTGATGTTAATTACAACAGAATACTAATAAACGCATGGATAAACGTCCAATTAGTGGAAATTACTACAAATACACCTTAGGGCTCATTCTCCTTCATCCAAGCTGTTCCCCGCTGTGTTCCTGTCTCCGCTATACGCCTTACGGAGGGATGGAATATAATCTTATCTAAAAAAGGCAGGCTAAATATAGCTTGGAAGCCAAAGGGCCAACCCATCATGCCCTAGGGCCAAAAGCAGGTCCCTTTCCATCAGGTTGCACATTTCAAGGTCTCGTTTAGACTTCAATAGCATTAGTAACCAATAAAACCACTAAAATGCACAGTAAAACATCTTGAATGTATAAACCAGGTCCAGCTGCCTAACATTAGTACCTAAAATGGTATAACAAGATTTTATATTTCAGATGCACCTTATGCAATTGAATCTGGGATCAATTATATACAAGGCATTTCAAGTAGTATGGTCAATCGAAGATAGAAAATCAAATAAAATGAAATGTAAATCTGAGTGAGTGATGCAAAGCAGAGCTGTAAAGTGTTTATCATTTGGGAAGACACAATCAAGGCCCGCTGTGTAGGTATCTTGGGAATTACTATAATGAATTTAGATAATGTCAATACCCAGGACACTCACTGGGACCCGAGGGAGGGTGATATACTTTTAATTAACCCTAGAAAAAGAAACAAGAGGGACTGGCCAACAGATTTTCAAGTGTTTGAGAATGTATGAGCAATGCTTACAGCATGAAACAGCTATATGCATTTTAAAATAAACAAATTAAAAAAATTCACATTGGGACAGTATGTGTTAGTTTCTATTCACTGTAGCTAAAATAGAATCTGAAAACTTCCCTGACAGTTCAGCGTCAGTATCTGTTTCATTTGGGGTTTAATTCACGACATACCACATGTAAAAACACTAGACACTTCATAAACTCCATTAGCACAGCTCAAAGTATTGTGTTTGTATGACTGCATGCTTTTCAATATCTAGAATGTGCCTTTAAAAATAAAAATGAGAGCGAACTTTCCTATTAGCCTTAGCCAAAGAGGAAACAAACAAAGCTACATGGAAACATCCTCCTTCTTTAGCCAAAACATCATCAAGCTGATCCTTTAAGACAGGCTGCAAGGCCTCTGTATGATCCTGCTCATAACACGTCCGGTCTCTGCCAAGCTTCGACATCATTGATTTGAGAGGAAAGCACAGAAAATGTGCGTAGTGGTCCAGCTAAATACATCAGGTGGGGCTTTTATTTTAAGGGGTTGCATAAGATCTTATATTTAGAGATGGAGAGAGGTCCGTGTAGTGATAGTGCACCGCTGCAGCTCGAGACTCAGCTCGTCTCCAGTGTTGAATTTCGTAATGGAATGTGAACTGCTCATCCGGATCCGTCCTCTCCTCCCTGCCTTTAAAAAAAAGGCAAGAGGAAACTTCTTTATTTGCCACGACCCCAAAACTAGTTTTGGTCATCTAATGTGATTGGTTGAGCAGTACTGGGACTTTGCATTGCTTGAACCAGGCTAGAGTATGTAAGCGGTGCGAAGTGGAGCGTGGAAAGGGTTTTCTGAAAGTCAAAGATGTTTCACTAGAGGAGTGCACGATGGAAAACCTGGAGCGGAGCTGGAGACAAGAGATTGAAGAAATCCCTGTTGCTCCGTGTCACTCACAATACGCTGTTCCACAGTCTTTTAACACTGCGTGTTACTTGGTGACACTCAAAACTAGATGCTTGTCGCTGCCTTCATTCCTTTGAATATGGAGTTTGTTATTACAACATGTCACTAAAACTCAAGAAGGACACAGAACCTAGAAGCAGTCTAAAAACAAAAAGAAAGAATGATATTGTGAACCTAAATAACTACATTCAAATATGATGAAAAATATTCCTTTCTACCAACTTATTTATCCATGGTACCACAACTAAATGTGAAGAAACAGTGAAAGTTGAGTGATAAACACCATTCGCTTCAGACTTACTGATCTTTATATATAGATTATAGATACATTATCTATACATTTCCACAATGTCAAAACAACACGTAGGATTTTTCTGCCAAAATGAAAATATTTCAGTTCATTTTTAATTTTGGCACATATTTTGCATATATTTTTCTATAATGAAAATGTTAATCTGGCTTTCATTTTTATTTCTATAATTAAATGTATTTATTTAAAATTGGCAGAAAATGCCTTCTATAAACAAAATCACAACTTCATCTAGAGTTCCCACATGTAAATATGACTTGTCTTCAGTCATTATGATAATTTTCAGACATAAAGGACACGAAAAATATATCCACAAATGAACCAATTTGTCTGAAATGTAATTTGGTCATGCATAAACAATGTTGTTGCAGTATTTTATCGATGATTCCCAGAGGCCTTGTGCCATCCCTTGCTTCAATACTAATTACGCAAGATACTTTCGACTACATAACTACAGGAAAAGCATCTCTAAAGCATACCGACACCGTGGTGGAGGATGCACACAATGTGGCGAGTGAATTTGCCACGTTTACCTTCGTCTCTCCTAATAAGTTTCTGCTTCACCGAGGAGGGGCGGAAAAGAGACGGAACACGAATGCCTAGCAACCATTATCTAATCCATCATCCATTCCTTCAGTTCACAACGACAAAGTTTTTAATAAAACTTACAGAAACAACACACAGACGACCTATCGACTTTACTTTGACGATTTACATCTTAACAAGTCCTAAACCAGCGATTAAACTATGTGTCAGAATCGCTTTCGACGATAAACCCAACCGACGTTACTTTACTCGAATTACCTCAGCGACTACCTGAACTGTCTCGCGATCAAAAATAGGCCATCCTTAAAGAGATAAACAAACTTTGTGACGCCACAGGTTGTTGTCGAACTAGACCAAACGAACAAAAAGGCAAACAAAACGAACTATACACATTAAAAACAAGCGTTTCGGTAGTCGATAGCGATCGAAGCGTGGCGATCAAAGTGATGCTCCGCAGCGCGTTAACGTTAGCTTAACGCTAGCTAACAGCAGCAGATGTTGAACCCCATCACCGCTTGAAACAACTTCAATACAGCTTCAGAAAGTTAGGAAAGATAACACAAAGTTGTGTGCGCACAAACACGCCGATGTCTTAAAGGAGCGGCGTTGTTTGGAACAGGTTTGGGCATCAGGTCTCTCCTCGCACAACGAGGAAGCTGAAGTTGGGAAAAAGTGTCCTCTTACGTTAACTTTCCTACTGACTCCACCGCGAAGTTACGCTAGAAAACATCAAATAAACGCACAAAACCACCACAACAGGCCCCAGAGAGAGTGTTTGGGAGAGCAGAGAAACTTACGTTTGACTTTGTTAGTTGGGTTGCTTTCGCCGAGACATGATGATGATGATGATGGTGATGATGAGAGAGAGAGAGAACGAAAAAAACAGAAAGAAGCTGCAAAAGTTGTTCCGGAGAGGAATCAAAATGGCGTTTAGAAAGATGTGCAAAGTTCGTCAACTTTGCGTATGAGTTCGCCACTCTCCAAATTCCCCCACGCCGAGATGCTGGGAGGAGAGAGGAAAACGCTTGTTTGGTTTTCCTCCCACCGCGTCTCTCTCTCTCTCTCTCTCTCCTCTAAAGCTGATAAGTAAGGCGGAGTATCACGTGTTGCTCCAGCTCTAGTCTCCAAGGGGACGTGTGTTACTGAAGCTGCAGACACACAAGCATCCCGCACACAAACACCTCGAAACAACAGTAAAAACACAGGAAAGTGCGTCTGATCTGTGCTAACATTATCTCGTGTGGGGTGGAAGACGCTTTCATAAACATAAACACAAGTAATTAACAAAGAAACAACGATGGGATGTCAAATGAAGTTGGACAGATACAAAAGGAAATATTATATGTAAACTACCTGTATTAACATTCTCCCATATGGATAGGAAGGTTCACAGAAATAATTCAATAATCAGTAATTCAAATATAATAATATTAAGCTAAGTAAATAAAATACTACTATTATTATTATTAAAAATCTAATGAAAATAATAGTCATAGTCAATAATAAAATATGGTAAGTAAAACATTAACAATAAATTATAATTATTATTAAATACAATTAAATGCAATAGTTCAAATTATACTTATATGTATTAACATTATTAATAAAATATAAACAATACTAATTATTATAATTTGTTGTTATTGGTATAAAATTAAAATGAAGAGTTTATTTGAAAATGAACAATAATTATTTACAAGACAACATTAATTAAAAAGTGTAAATAAATAAAATATAAAGAATGCAAATTAGCATTTTTAGATGCACTTGTATAAGTTGATATTTTATAGTTCAGTGTTTTATTGGTATGACATATTACCATATTTGTAAAAAAAAACATATACAGTAAATAAAAAATAAAAGAACACGTTTAAAGAACTGAAGTTAATGATAAAGGTGCAACGAAATGACATTAATAAAACTTTTTTAAATGTTCAGTCTGGTGTGCAACAGGTTGTACTGAGAAATAAATGTGAATATCTTCAGATGGCAAATATTGTGTGGTGATTGTATTGAAGGTTTTGAATTGCTCGTGACAGCAGACCCTCCCCGTCCAGCTCAGGCTGATTAGACTGGACAAACCTGCCCCCGCAGGATATTATAATTGATCCACTATACTGAGAACGTTATCATCCTTCAGTTCTGATCAGCTACTACACAAAACTCCTGCTCATGTTAAACAAAACAACACTGTTTGGCATTTCCAGAGTGGCTTGTTTCCCTCTAGTTTTGAATGGATCTGTTAAGGAGGTCTTGTAGTCATGGGTCAATGAATAACTTGTTTAAGCGGTTTATCATTTCCTCCCAAAGTCTGCATGGTTGTTGAGTGTTCAAGTCATGCATGTTTGCAGAACACCACCAAAAGAGAAATAACCTCCGAATATGTTAATTAGCAAATTAAAGCAATGGGTCGTTTCTTTCATTATCATGCAAACTACACCGACCGGTTATACGGCGGGTTTAAAGCGCCTACAAATCTACTCAGTAAGACAAGATGCAGCGAGACCTCCATCTCCAAACTAGCCGAAACTTGAGAGTGATGTTATTTATTGACCGTTACCTAGGCTTCCAAATGCAACCCTGTTGCTAAGGAACAACCTTTCACAGCAACAAAAGGTTTCCTTTATCCTCTGTGAACAAGAATACCTCAGCAGCGGCGTGGTCTGAGGACACTGACTCGAGCCATCCCACACTGCACCGCAGGCCGCTCCATCACAACACATCATATGAGCAGTCAGGGAATCAGAATACTGCTATATCCACAATCTAAAGATGAAAACATCTCCGGGACCGATGAGGGATGGCAGGACGAAGCTGCAGGAAAATATGCCTGATTATAGAGAACTTTGCACACGGATTTAGAGCAGTAACTGCCCAAATGAGGCAAAACCAGAATACCTGTATTGTAAAAGCAACAAATGTAAGGCAGTTTTAAATAAGCACATGGCACGGGTGGTATTTGTCGGTTCCAGCAGACTCTTTAGCTTCTTCAAAGACACGGCTGGTTGGAGAAGAAGTGAAAGAACAGGTTTGCCATGTGATGGAGGATTCTTGGTTAACAGTTGTTTGTCCTGCTGCTCTCTTTATGTTGCTGTGTTTGGTTACTGTGAGCCTGAGGAATTAATTCAGTTACCTGTTTATTAATAAACAACATTGATGATGTGCTGAGTAAATATACTATATATTTGTGCATTTATCAGCCATTGAAACTCCTCCTCGTTGTAATATAGATACAAATAACCTTTGCTAAGACTGTTTGAAGAGTTATAAAGTTGTTGATCCTGTTAATATAGCAAACTATTGTATTGCATTGCTAAAAATATACTTATTAAACATAATCGAATGTCAGCTGTTTGCATGCTTACATAGATAAAACATATATTATAAGAATATTTTACTATTGTTATTAAAATTGTATTTCTGAAATGTTCCCTAAATGTTCAAAACATCATGTTTTAGTTATTTAGTTATTTCTTGGTTATATGAATATTAAGGAAACTTTCCATTTGATCATTTTGAAAACATAATGAGAATGTTACTTTTGAGAGTTCTCTGAACATTCTAAAACAAGAAACATATATATATAAACATTAGATGCAGATCAAATATAAACTATAATGTTTTTGTGCTAAAAATGTTCTATTAATGTTACTGCAAGCACATTTGTTAGATGTCTAGTGTCTTTAAATAACTCTAAACGTATTTGTGAACTTTCTACAGTTGTCTGCTAATGCTAGCTTTGACCACATACAATAAAAGCCTCACTTTGTATTACGAATCAAAACAGATGATGATTTTCTCAGAAAGTGAACCGTTTACTGAAGAACAAGCATGTGATGTATCGCTCAGAATGATTATGCAATGCTTTGGTGATGGAAGTTCTGGTCTGTATGAAGTGAAATGAGTAAGTACATGTATCTGAAATAGGGAAGGAGGCAGATCTAATCTCCGAGGACGTGAGAAGACACGGGCATACGGACACTTCAACCAGACCTGCCTGTTTAATATTCCATGTGTACATTAGGACTGTATGTCTCTAGATGATCAGGTCTCATCACTCCAAATGAATGTGATGAATGTATGTGCTGTCATTATGAATGGACAACAACTTTGGATTTACTTGCTATTATATCTTGTGCAATTGAAAAAGTCCCACATTTCACGTCTTCATTCAGTAGGCCGATATTAACTCTCTATATATTCTTGGGACAAAATCTAAAAATGATATAACAAACACAGTGATTTTAAAGAGGACATGAAGTCGATGCGGTGCAGTTGTGTGACCCTCAGCAGAGGAGCACTGATGAGAAGAGTTACTGGCGTCATCTGCTGGACTCATCGCGCTGTGCACATTCAAATACTCATATAATACTCATATTTACTGTGTGTCAACTGAAGCATCACTGAGATACTAATACTTTGCTTTCCTGAAGCTCAACTAGTAGAGCATGGCGCTAGCAATGCCAAGATCATGGGTTCGATTCGAAAGCAAGAGCTGATAAAATGTAGAAACTGTAAGTCGCTTTGGATAAAAGCGTCTGCTAAATGCATAAATGTAAATGTAAATGTACTTTGAATTCATATTTTGAATCATTTAAAAATATTTGTTGTCTTAATTTAAAATTAAAATACGTTTATTATTATTATAATAAAGCATTCCAGTTTTTATTCATTTTCAATTTCAGATTTAGTTGAATTTATATTTAGTTGCATTTTACTACATCAAGTTAAAATACATTTAAATGACAAATGTTTCCTTGGAAACTAACTGAAATAAAAAGATGTATTATTTTTATTATTAATTATTTTATATACTGTAAAGGGATGGTTCACCCAAAAATGAACATATCTGAACACATCATCATTCACAGTTGTTCCAAACCAGTATTAGTTTATTTCTTCTGTTAAATACAAGATAAAATATTTTAATAACCAAGCAGTTGTTGGTAGCCACTGAATTTCACATAAACAGGTACATCTAAAAAAATTGAATATGGTGAAAAAGTGAATTTTTCTTGTAACTTATTTCAAAAAGTGAAACTTTCATATAGTTATATAATTCTCTTCTTCTTAAGGTAGTATAGTTCAAAATATCTGGCTTTACATGTAATTTTTTATTTTATACTGCCAGGCCGAAAAAGGTTGCTGTCTGGATTAAACGAGTAATACTTGATATTTAAGGATTGACTCATTACTTCAAGTGATTCATATGTTTGTTTGGTAACAACTATTTTAGCCCTAACTGATGCAGTGTGTAGTCTTTTATTTCTCAAACAACCAGGTCAGAAGTCGTACACGTGTCTATATTCCAGGACAACAATGTCAAGATTCAACAGGCTCAAACTGTGAAAGACTGTCCACCACAGAGTCCCGACCGAATCCTTATTGAACGTCTTTAGGGTGTGCTGGAGTCGACTTTACATAGCCTGTCCAAAAAGAAGTTGCACACTAATATTTCATTGGACCACCTATAGCTTTCATAACACTGTGCTTTGTTGTGGCATCGTTTAAACAACATTATGCAACATCACAACATTTATTTCCATCAAGAGTTGCATTGATTTTTGGCCTGGATCTTGTATTGACAATGGGAGAGTCTAACCACACGGGAAAGCCGACTCCAGCAAATCCTCAAGACATTCAGTAGAGTTCAGCTCAGGACTGGGGATCAATTCATACATGAAACTGAATCACTATTTCATAAATTGAGCCTGATTCATTTTATTGTCATGCTGGAATTTGTACTGGTTGTTTAAGAAATGAAAAGCTATTGCCGAACATACAACGAGCCGGAAACATAAATCACTGCAATAAACATCCAATTCTAGACTCCTCAGTATTTGCTTATTTAAATCCAAATGGTGACATTTTATTTAAAATGTGTTTGTTTTTTTGACCAGGCAGTGTACATTTGAATGAGTCTACATATCTTAAATGTCAGCGTTTGTAAACAATGTGCCGTAGCATGTCTGAATATGACTCTGTGACTGGCATTGAACACTTCTCATTCTCTTTGTTTATCCTCCAGGACTGTGAAGATGCAGAGGCCGAGTCTGGAGTTACACAGAAAACAGTGGGCAAGTACATCTCTCGTTCACAGGGTGCTGGTGTTGGTTCTGGAGACCAACCTACGGATGTTGGTGTGGAAGTTCTTCAATGCCATTCTTGGGTGTTTGATGCTTTTTGGACTGATTTATGTTCTTAACTGAAGCCATGCAACGGAGCTCAAAGGCACGTTAGAAGAAAATCCTGGATACAACCAAGCTGTCGCCAAAGAACTCTTAAGCAATGACAATTGAGATGTCATTTTTGAGATGTCAGATTTTTGTACTTGAGTCCATTTAAGTGTTAAAAGTTTAAAATGTAGATGTTGAATGTTCCTTTCGTACTCATGCACTTCTAACATGTAAATACTATGCATGGAAAGTTTAATTAGGGATCAATGAAAGCTGAGAGTTGCATTCACACAGGCAATCAGGAAGCCATCTTGATTTATTGCACGTAGTTTAAGATCAAAATTAGCCTGTGAAAAAACACACGCAAGACATATTGCAAATAAAGGCCATGTTCATTTTCAAAGTAACATGCCGTGAATCAAAGCTGTTTAAATGGGATACACAAATCAAACCTTTAGAGGAAGATCTATTTTTGACTTAAATGATGACTCCATGCTGAGGATTTCTGAGAAATAAAAATTGAACACATTATTCCTAATAACGGCACATTGCAATCTATATATTATAAAACTGTCAAAGCTTTCTATGCTCACTCACCTCCTCTCCTGCTTCCACAAAACTTGAAACGTGGGAAATGAGGAAGACAGAGAGGCTCGTCCCGTTTCAAGATCGTGTGACCATTCAACCACAGCTCGTATGAGGAATAAAGCTCATCGATGGACTGCCCTGTGAAAAACACACGGTTACTGCCGGACGGCTTCATGTCATTTATCTGAGACGTGATGTTAATGTGCAACGATGAAACTCACTCAGAATCAAGGCCAATCTGATTTTGATAAGATCGGTTAATCTCTCGGGGCAAGGCAGGAAAGTGAAACCTACATCCTGCAAAGGGTCTGAGACAATCAAATGGAAAAAACTAAGCAATTCATTTTAAAATGAAAATGAAAGATAAACCAACACAAACGTGGAAAACACACACTAGTGTTCAAAAGCTTGGGGTCAGAAGGAAAAAAGTCTCTTCTATTTACCAAAGCTGCATTTATTCATCAAAAATACAGGAATAACAGCAATAATACTGTGACATATTATTACAATATGAAATAACTTTTCTATGTGAATATATTGTACAATTTAATTGATTGCTGTTGTATTTTCAGCATCATTACTCCAGTCTTCAGTGTCACATGATCTTAAGAAATCATTATAATATGCTGCTCGAGAAACATTTCTGATTATTATCAATATTGAAAAATATTGCAGAGTATTTTTCTGGAAACTATGATACATTCAAATTTTCAGGATTCTTTGCTGAATATAAAAGAAACAGCTTTTATTTGAACGATAAATCTTTTGTAGCATGTATATGCTGTCACTTTGAATTCATTTAATGTATCCACAGTGAATTAAAGTATCAATTTCCTAAAATATGTCTGACCCCAAGCTGTTGAACAGTATGTATGTCACGCTGATCTCACCGCAGCTCCTGTAGGTCACCGTAAGTCTTTCAGAGTCGCAGACGGTGTGAACCGGCCACTGAGGATCCTGAGAGTGAACCCGATTCATCTGAACCATGATCAGAACCAGAACCAACCACATACTGTCACACGGTCGTGTCTTCATCTGACTAGCGTAGGTGAAATACGTGCTGGAACAGGGCAACTTAACTTCTCCTTTAGGTCAATCGACTCAATGTCACACGTCACATGTTTCACTTCCCATCTTCAAGTCAATAAATCTATTCAACATGCCCTGGAGCTACTTCCTAATGTCCAGTACAACAATATATAATGATTCATTATGTAAACTGCATTTGTAATAGTACCTAAATGATTACACTCAAGAAACGCATCTCATACACATGACCTCTAGTTTGAGTTTAACAGTTCATCTAAAAAGCATCACAATTAAATCATGCATCTAAAATGTCCGACTTCTCTTTTCCTTTTTAGTACTTTCTGTAATGAAATTAAAATATAATATTTCAGTTTCATTGTCCATGTCATTTTGGTTTGTTTTAATTCAAAATTTTAATTTGAATTATTATTCTTTTTTTTTTATTACCTTTTGAGAAATAATGAATAGGTATAAAAGCAAATTCATTCTCTTCTTTTTCAGATACAGCATTGTTTAGCACTGTTTATGCTGCTAGTAACACTTTTTTCTTTTATGAGGGATCAAGAGATGATGAGGAGAAAAAAAGGAAACATGATTTGGGATAGTCACAAGTTTGAACATAATATGGCTAAAAAAACATAACTATTTAGGTTTTATCTGCTGTGTGGACACTCTTTGTCCTGCTTCTGAAAATAAAGAGACCTTAGAGTTCATAGGCCTACTTTTGATAAAAAATACATGTTTCCATTAAAGGACAATATTAACTTCTTTCTTTAATGGTACATGTACAATCATCATGACCCCAAATAAAAGAAATAAACAACACTCTTGCTTGTGTGACATTGCTTATAGCCTGTATGTTATAAAAACAAGAACTCATCCAGGGACATTTTGACAACATATGTTGAATTTTGGGGGCATTTTTGCTGTAAAACCCCAGTAATTTCTGACCCTGCATTCGATCTGTCCGTGAGATTCAAACTAATGTCTCTGGCGTTGTGTGCTACAGGACCAGGACTGCATTTAATAAAGGTACTTTGATGTAAGTAGGGTTTGTTTAGTTGTTGTTACGTTAAAACAACATGGAATGAAAAATGAACAAAATTAAAATAAATAGAGAAATACAAATGTAAGGCTACAGTAAAATATGTTTGGCTAACTGCATGTTAGTTTACCATATAAAGTGAAGATTACATTAGATGTAATAAGGCATGAACAGTATGAGTACAGTACAGTCATATGCAAGTAAACTAAAATCTGGCTGTTGGGAGTGAGTCAAATATTGTTGATGTTTTAAAGAACGTCTTTAGTAGTTCAGGTCACACATATGCATACACATATAGTCTATCCATCAGATCTGCAATCATGTGAAATATATTTCACATATATTCAAGGATGAGTTGTTGTTGAAATGTCACTATTTGTTTGATTGAGAGATCGATCTATCATTTGTGTGAACTGCAGCTGATTGTTAATGATTTCTGCAAATCAGTTTAATTATTTGTCTTTATTCTCAATCATTTCATCTTAAAATGTATTGAGTATAAATCTTACATAAATGATTCAGTGGTCTTCAAAACATGTGAGAGACTGTTAAACTCAGTCAAACTCACCTCATAACATTAATACTGTAGGAATTACTACCATACTGTATTGTCATCATCTCATATGTTGTTGATGGTCTGAAATATGCCGCTGTCATCTAGAATCAGAAGCGAGGTCACAGATCTGTGTCAGACTGACCTGATCTTGGGATCCTGGTTCCATGGAGGTGTTTTCTTCAGTGAAAGAGGAAGTCCTGAGCCTATATTAATCAGAACGGGGCTCTTCATGGGTTCATCTGGCTGGAGCTTCTCAGCAGACCATCTCCTCTTCAACAGAGACGTGAGTTCAGCACTTTTAACGACTCTTTACATTATATACAAGGCAGTTTAGTTGTGGTTTGAAAAGTATGACCTATAGCAGATAGACTTGTATACTCCTGCCATGCATTATAGCTGATGCTTCTTAAAGTTTTCTAAAGGATAGGGCTGTTCGATTCAGATATTTTTGGAACTGAATCTGATTTCTGGTTCTAGAAACTCCTGATGATTCCTCACTGTTGTTTTTCGATCCTGATTTTATTAAATTTAATATTTTTCAAAGCTTTGAAGAACTTGTTAACCTAATCTCACTTTGACTACATGATATGATGAAATTAGTGAAAATAATTAGTATTCATTGTTTATTATCAGCATGTTATCAGCTTATTCTATTCACTTAACTTAGACACCTAGAATTAAGCCACTTTTGTGCATAAACGTCTGCATTGTGTGTTTTAGATGCAAAAATGCATTACAGGAAATTTTTCAAATCATAGGCTAATCAATATACGTCATTCAAAATGCAGGATCACAGAATCAATCAGTGACTACAAAGCTCATTATCTTTAGTTAATGAAAGGTAATTCATCAGCAATATGCCTTCACAAATGCTGAAACATTTGTTTGAATGTTTCAGCAGACATACCATAACACAACCAAATATGTATGTGAAGGGATAAAATAATGGCTGCAATAGTTTTTTGAATTATTCATTAAAATTAACTCTCCAAAAGAACCAGTTTGCAGTTAGCTCTATTGAACTGAAAAGGGCAACTTTTCCCACAACTTTTGGAATCGATTTCTTGCTTCCAAGGTGTTAAGAATCGAGAGTCTATTCATTGATTCCCAATGACTTGGAAGCAAGGAATTGATTTCCAGCCTTTCCAAAAGGACTGTCTGTATGGCTGAAGTTTTCTAACATTAAAATCATCTTTCATCCAGGACAACGTCAAGACATTCTGTGCACATTATGTCACTTCTACCCTACCCCCCTCAGCCCTGGGAACTCCAACGCGGCCGTATTTCCATTGACAAATCAAACTCAGATGAGTCTATCCCACCTAAGTATGAGGCTTTTGATGTTCTGAGGCCCAGGGGACCTTCAGATGAAGGTAAAGTCTTACCCATGTTTGCATTTATGCATGCCATTCTGTTCTTAAAATATTCAAACATTTGCCTCAGTTTGTGAAACTAAATCTTCTTTTTTTTAACAAAAGCTGCAGGTCTCTCAGTATTGAGCGTTAACATGCGTGTAATGGAGAACAAAAAAGACCACAACACAGACAAGTACAAGTGTTCCACCCTCATTGTGCGCAGGAATAAAGAGTTCATTATCATCATCAAACTTGACCGGGCCTTCAATGCAGAGCAGGATGATGTGCAGATGGAGTTCCTGATTGGTGAGCCTCTGCATGTTGTTATAAATTGTAATACATGATAAGCTACATAAAGCATCTGTAATGAAGAAGCAGCATATGAAATATCTCCATAGCCTGGCACAGGTATAATCTGCTAATCTGTTCACCACAGGTAGTTCACCTGATGAAAACAAGGGCACCTACATCACTGTGTCAATTGGAAAAAGGAAACATAAAGGGCATTGGAAGGGTCGTGTGGTGGAAATACAAGGCAATGATGTGACAGTGGGCATAACACCTGACGCCAGCTGCATCATTGGCCGCTTCCGCACCTTTGTAGCAGTTATGACTAATTTGGGAAAACAACACACTGAGAGGAACCTCGACACTGATTTATATGTGCTGTTCAATCCTTGGGACCCTGGTGAGTACGACTGTAACACAATGACAACAAACTTCGCAACGGACATTTGATAATTTCTACATTTGCTTAAGGCCATCACTGGACCATTATCAACTTATTACACATATTCTGACACATGCATATTGTATTGCTACCCAGCGGATCAAGTGTACATGGACAAAGAGGAAGACAGGCAGGAGTATGTGATGAATGATGTAGGCACTATCTACAATGGAGAATTCAACAACATAACCTCCCTCATGGAACTTTGGGCAGGTTGGCAGTAATCTGGAGATGTTTCTTCACATCAGGCATACCAAAAGTCCCCCACTGAGCTCATGTATATGTAGCATGATGTAACCTAGGTGTCTCCAATCCTGCTTCTGGAGGGCCACTTTCCTGCAGAGTTTAGCTCCAACCTCCTCAAACACACCTGCTTGAAAGTTTCTAGGGGTGTTTCTTAATCATAAAGCTGCATTCTAGTAAAGTTGCTTACCTTGGATGCCACATCATCATGTGCCATCGAAGCCCAACTCAATTTAAGTGAAATAAAAAAATGCATCAAGTATATCCTTTGTGTCTTTCACACATACACAAAGACCAAAAATTAGCCAGGATTGAACATGAATAATTTCATCTCATTCTAGTCTTCAATGCTGTGGAGGACTCTAGCCAATAGAAGCCTCAGAAGGACTGGTCTAGGGAGGACACAGCCTCATAGGATGTAGCTTTACAATTGAAAATCATCCTAGAGTGCGTCCACTTCGCTCTTAGGCTGATGATCAACGGGGCACATTTTGATCAACAGGCAACCAGGTCAAACACAGGGCCCACGACCAATTTAAATGATCCCGATAGAAATTTGTTACCCATTCTCAATGGGAAAGTGCCTGAGCAACACTGTTTTAAAAAATTTGCCCCCTTTATCATCAGCCTTAGACTCGCAAAATTCCCTAAGCACTTCCCCTTAGGGGAATCCCTGCCACAATTTTGAGGTGCTTTGCACTTCGTCAAGTGGATGAGGGAAGTTTTTAATGGACAGACCCTCAACACCTTGACTTTGACTGAGGGAGCGAGGCTACTCATATGTACACTTCAGGAAACTCTATATACCATAATGCAATGTAACACAGCAAATTGCACTTAATTGACCCACACCCCAATGTAAATAATAGGATGTAAATTACAAATCATCCCCACAGCATATTTCAACCTATTGCAAGGGCTCTGCTTATAGTGGGCACTCATGCAACATAGCCTATGAGGTACATCGAGAACTTTTACCAAAAGAAGGCAATTAGAAACATTTTACTGGATCACAGCCCGAGTAATCATTGATTAGCTTGATTAGCTGATGCAAGTGTGTTTAATTAGTCTTGAAGATAAACTCTGCAGGAAAATGGCCCTCCAAGAACAGGATTGGACACCCTTGAATTAACTTCCTATGTGATTTACTGTAGTTTGAAAAAGGGGTTCTGGATGCCTGCCTACTGGTAATGGATGCCGGCAAAGTACCACTACTGTTCCGTGGAAATGCCACTGAAGTAGTTCGGCAAGGATCAGCTCTGGTATGATTTCATAATAAGAATCAAAGTATGGACAATTCCATGAACACATAACCATTTTATATTTGGTGGTATATTTTCAGATGAACGCCCAAGACGATGATGGTCTCATGGTTGGCAGCTGGACTGGTAAATACTCCGGTGGCACAGCACCCACTGCCTGGACAGGAAGTCCTGAAATCCTGCTCAAATATGCCAAAGAAGATTGTGAGCCTGTGTGTTTTGCTCAGTGCTGGGTGTTTGCCGGCGTGCTGAACACTTGTGAGTATGGCGATGGCATGTTATATGGGGTGTCCATTTAAAAACGTCTCTTCATGATAGTTTAAAATATTGTGTGAGCATCATCATTCTACTCATTTTTTGCAACAACTTTTCAACCCCCCACCCAGTTTTGCGCTGTCTCGGGATCCCTACACGGGTCATCACCAATTACTTCTCTGCTCATGACAACACGGGCAACTTGAAGACAGACATTATGCTGGACGATGAAGGAAAGTGGACGAAGCGAACGAGAGATTCAATCTGGTGAGATTCCCTAAAAAAAGGTTATATCCAAGAGGTCCACAATTGTGTATTTCAGAAAATTGGTACCTAGGTTGTTATAACAAGGTGTGTTTAAATGGCAAGGTTTAATGCACAGATTAATGCACAATTTTTTTGTCCTATCTGTTTACATTTACTTAAAGCTGCTGTCAGGTGATGGATAGTTTATAGCCTTTTCTCACAGCAGTTGGAATAATTAAATGTATCATTTTGATGGAAGATTGTAATCCAGAAAGGATTGTGTTTTTTATGAAACACATGTAAGTGACTGAAATTATATTATATTCCAGTTTTAATTGTGCATTTGATTACAGATAGCCTATGTGGGATTACACAAGTTTGGTATTTTAAATAGAACTAGTTCTAAGAAAGAATAATTCACTTTTTGGGTTTCTTTATATGAAATTCGAATGGTGTGACAATTAGAGATTAGACTGTACAGAAATTGAAATCTACATGTAAGACTAATATACACCTCATACATGTAGTCACGCAATGCTGATATTGTTAACATTAACAAAGTATAGCAATACAAATAATTTGCACAGTCTGATGTGATACAAGCTAACTGGTCATTAGATTTAATAACCATTGGTAGTGCAAGTTATTGTAATGCTTTTTTCCTCAATTGGTCAGAACAAAAGTGGCAGACTTGTTATTTACTTGTTCTGATGACAATGTCAGGTGAAAATTCAGTGCAGTGACTGATAACCACACATCAAACATTAGATTCATCCTCGCTGAGGAGCCATGTCGACACACAACCCATGTAAAGGGAATAATTCCCCAAATAACTGCAACATTTTCAAACAGAGATGGCGACAAAGATGCAAAACTTACGGACTAGAGCTTAAAGACACGACTCGTGTCTGATATCTGCGTTTACATGAATCCCCTCCCAAACTAGAACAATTCCACTGGTGATCCCTCTCAGGGACTTGGTTGACCCTTGTGTTTTGAACAGCTGTAAATAAAAATGATAGTTCATGTTGGGTGGTTATGATTATCCCACTTATGCCATGATTTCTTGCATGGATTAGTTAAAACTGTCATTGATGTTTGCAGTGCAAAATTTGGCTGAACGGATAAAATGAGGGTAGTTTGTGTAAGTTGTTTTATCTACTGGTCATAACAGCCATGTATAATAACTAAAAAAAAACAGTGAAATTATTATCAACTTGCGAAAATAAAATGCTGCTTTTAGTAGCAAAGATATTTCATTTATAAAATTAATGAGCCAGTGGCTCAAAACAAGATACTGTGCTTCTGAATACTTAATAAAAGAAGCAGAGTTTCAAGATCTGCTTCATAATTTGACAAAGTATAGTTTTCTTTGTTGGGAAATGGGTCTCCCTTGCCTTGTGATGGCCTGGAATTTCAATGGCAATCTAATTTGTGTTTAGACGTGGTCAGATGTCCAGATATTGGATATGTATCTGATTGGATCTCATACGGATATTTGTGTTAACACGTGCAATATCCGATCTGTGTCATGTGAGTAAAACATGGATTTCTTTGTGTCAGTGTAAATGCATACTTAGACACTGTAGGCTTTTTCACTATTTAGGTGATATTCTTTGAAGCCAATATGATATTATTGTCAGGTTGGTTGGTAATATGTTTAGATGTAAATCTGTATTTCACAGGAACTACCACTGCTGGAATGAGGTGTACATGAAGAGGCTTGATCTGCCTGAAAGATACTCTGGCTGGCAGGTGGTCGACAGCACCCCTCAGGAGACCAGTGATGGTATGATCCTTGCCATGACTCCTGCCACATCATAAAAGTACCATAGAAGTACCTTTCTGACCCAAGTTTATATATGAGCTATTTTAATTGTACCATACAGGTCTTTATCGATGTGGCCCAACGTCTGTCAATGCCATCAAAGAGGGAGAGCTCAGCTATCCGTTCGATGCAAAGTTTGTCTATGCAGAGGTATGTCAGTGTTCTTTGATGTTTTTACCCTGTAGATTTAATTAACAAGATATTAAAATCTTAGCTACATGCAAACGGACATGAGAAAAAACATTTTTCCTGTCCTCAGATGAACAGTGATGTGATATACCATATGTGTGATAAGTCTGGAAAAATGAAGCTTATCCATGTAGACTCTGCGTATATGGGAAAGCTCCTTGTGACTAAAAAGACAGACTGTTGTGAATATGAGGACATCACGTCTACCTATAAATTCCCAGAAGGTACGTTTCATTCTTTACAAGTCTACAGAATAAAAAGGCAGTATGGCATTTAGATCAGGAGAGCTGCATTCGAAGTAGCAATGTGATTCAAGTGATCGGCCTCTGACATGATTGACAATCTTTTTGTGAACTTCGAGAAGTCATGGTGGATTACAAGAGCTCTTCCTGAGAAAAGATCCTCCTTTAGGTGTTTGAAACTAAATTTGGACACGAGTTTTGGAGACTAATCATACTAACACTAGCTTTTCTAATCTTTGCTATCGCTTTTATTTCGATAGTCCACTTTAGAGATTCTATAAACAGTAAGTAACTTTGCAACTACATGTCAACTAGCAGTCATTAGAGTATTAGTAGACTGTCTGCTTAATAACTTCTAACACTATAATTTGATGGGTCCACAACATACAACATACTGACTATGAGAAACTTTGCAAGTATATGTCAACTTATTCTACTAACACCAAACCTAGAGTTGGTAGACATGTAGTTGCACATTAATGAAAATTTGTTACACAGTTACTTATAGTCAATATAATGTCTAAAGTGGACTATCAAAATAAAGTGTAACCTAATCTTTTTGTATTTTATCTGGTTTCTTTTTATTTATTATACAATTAACAAAATAAAAAAGGCCTCTAACACTAGCTTGCTCTTTTCTATTTCTATTCTATCTGTTTTATTTTTAGTTATTATGTAATAATAATAAAAAACTTGCTACGTCTGCTGAGACTTGTTAACATTTACATTTAGCAGACACTTTTATCCAAAGCAACTTACAGTGCATTCAGGCTAAAATGTTTTTGTTAGTATGTGTGTTCCCTGGGAAATGAACCCACAACCTTTTACGCTGCTAATGCAATGCTCTACCACTGAGCCACAGGAACATCGTTATAGCACATGCATACCATTGCTCTTTTGTTCATTTTGATTGTTTCTATTGTCCTCATTTGTAAGTCGCTTTGCATAAAGGCGTCTGCAAAATGACTAAATGTAAATGTAAACTTAATTTGGTCCAAATACATCTTAAAAGCCTTTAATGTTAATTTATGCTAGGTCATTTGATATTAACCTGTTGAAAAAAACAGTATATGCTGGTTTGGTATGCTCTGAAGCATGGCAGCTGGTTGGGCTGGTCTAAAATGGTACTTAGCTGGTCACAAGATGGTGAAAAGCTCATATACAGCTTATAACCCGCTCTGGACCAACTAAGGACCAGCTCAAACCAGCTCAAACCAGCTGCCATGCTTCAAAACAACATATGCTGTTTTTTCAACAGGTTAGATGGCAGTCAATACTAAACTGTGTTGTGTTCTGGATTCTTGAACTACAGTTTAAAAACACAGTTGGTTTCAATGACACAAGCGCTCTCTATTGACACCTGCAAGTCTCAACAAAGCCCTTCAGTTATTTGATTATTCAACAGACTTACATGAGGACGCCAAACATCCTATGGACATGTGCACCAAACTATAGTGCTTTGATTGATTTGGGAAGGAGTGGAAAATGCCAATATTTTGCCTTCAACCTTCCTGACTCTAGGAAGTCTCAAGGAGAGAGAGGCCATGCATATGGCAGAGCGTCGTGGAGTTTCTACCAAGGACTACTTGCCACTCACTGAAACAGGTGTGGATTTTGAGCTCCAGGCCGACACCATCAAAATGGGTGACAACTTCAATCTGATGCTGAACATTAAGAACCAGACCAGCCAAACCTGCAACCTCAGTATCATCATCACTGGCTGTGTGGTGTACTACACGGGCGTCACTAGCACAACCTTTATGCATGAAAACAAGTCTGTAGCTGTGGAAGCATCAAAGAGTGAGTAAGACACGAGTGTTTCTGTAAAACTGCTCATTATCTTGAGATCGAGTTATAACTCTAAGGAATTCTACAGAAAAAAGATCTGTTAACGGATTAGGTCATATTGTGATTATATTATCTTTACAGCGGAGTCCCTGACTATAGATGTCAAAGCTGTGGAGTACATGCCCTACCTTGTGGAACAGTCCAACCTGCTCTTCGTGGTGTATGGGCACGTCGAGGAAAAGGACGCATCCCTTTCCACGATGAGAGTTGTCAGTCTTAGTCCTCCTGAACTCTCAATAAAGGTAGTAACATTCTTAGGGGAACCCATGTGCAGGGGTGGGTATTCATTCTGAGTTCACAATTGGGATTAAAGGGATAGTTCACCCAAAATGTACAATTCTGTCATTAATTACTCACCTTCTTGCGCTGAGCCTTGTTTACATTCAGAGGGAAGCACGTGCATGTGTCGTGGTACTCTCCAAAATGGTGCTATGGTTACGTGGAGGAGAAGAATTGTTGAATAAATGTGTTATTTTTGTTTTCTTTGCACACAAAAAGTATTCTCGTAGCTTTGTAAAATTACGGTTGAACCACTGATGTCACATGGACTGTGCTAACGATGTCCGTACTACGTTTCTGTGCCTTGATCGTGGTAGATCTCCTGCTGTCTATGCAGGGTCAGAGAGCACTTGAATTTCATCAAAAATATCTTAATTTGTGTTCTGAAGACGATCAAAGGTCTTACAGGTTTGGAATGACATGATGGTGAGTAATTAATGACAGAATTTTTATTTTTGCGTCAACTATCCCTTTAAATTTGGAAATATTTCAGAATGTAATGAACATTCTGTCATAATTTACTCACCCTCATGTTGTCCCAAATCTGTGTTTATTTATTGACCAACTGACTTTCATTCAAAGGACAAAAACAGTCGAAAGTAACTCACTAAACTGGACCTTAATAGAACATAGTTTTATTGTTCATTACTATAAAACACAACTGCAACATTGAAAATAAATCTGGAATATTTCATACACCTGCCTTTAAATTTGACAACTTCAGGGTTTCAGTTTTCACAATCATTCTTTACGTTTTAATAAAAGTTGAGTTATGTTGCATTCAATTTCTCATGCCAAGTTCATATTTACGAGTTGGGCAGTTGTAATTACAACACTTTTTCTACAAAAAAGTTGGCATTAAACAGTAATGGCAATCTTTTTTCCCTATTGTGGTGTATGAAATGTATTCTAGAACAAGAAAACTGTTGCATGGGACTTTTCCATCGGGATTGATTTGATTTCTTGAGAAATGTCATTTGCTATTGCTGCAGTCTCAGATGAATGAAAGGTTATACTGCCAGTGTGCCAGTAAAAATGTCATCAGAAAAGAGATGTCAGTGCAAGAGGAAGGGGAAGATTTTTATTAAAGATTATGATTAAGATTTTAGGGGTCATTCGTGTGTGGAAAACGGCGGCTGTTCCTCCATCTTGCCTAAGATTTTAATGTCGTTACAGAAATAGTGAAGCTGATTGATTGGTTTTCTTCACATTGTGAAAAGTTGGGATATTTGCATCTTATTTTTATATTTTATTATATTTTCATGCAACATGATGAATGACTTGCATCCGAGTCAACGAGATGGAGGGACGTTAGATAGGGAAGGGCATTAAAAAAAGAAGTAGAACAGAGCTATGATGCTTTCTGCTGGCTTTTGTCACATTGCTTGCATCTGCTGTAGACAGCGTTTCAGGTCCTTTAGCAATAACTCAGTGACATCTGCTGGATGGGAGTTGCACTACAAAGAATATTTAGTTGAGTTTTATTTATTATTAGTCCTTATCTTAGTTACAATTGTCCAAACTTACCTTTATAATTGCACAAAGAGCTTTGTAAAACAATACCTGTTTGTTGCTGCTCTGCATTATAATTTATCTACAGATGACTGGATCTCCTCGGGTTGGCAAGGAAGTCGTGGTCAGTGTGGATTTCCAGAATCCCTATAACTTCATCCTGCAGAAGATTCAGCTTCGCATTGATGGACCTGGTCTCATAACGACCAAACTGAAACGTTACAGGTAAATTATACTTATATCACACTGACAGGTGAAATAAAGCAAACGCAAATAGATGTTGCAATGACTACTACACCATACCCTTAAACACCTCCAGACATATACAAATACAAATAAAGTATTTATTTTTTATGCATTTACACAAAATCCATGTACTTATCTAATTAATTAATTATTTTTTCCGTGTGACTGAATTCTCTAGATATTTAGTCTCTGTTGTGTGTGTTTGCACTTGCAGCCAGATATTACCTGGTGCCTCAGTGAAATATAACGTGTCCCTGTTCCCTCGATCTCTGGGGAAGAAGGTGCTGATGGCGTGTCTAGACTGCCCTCTACTGAGACAGGTCACCAATCAGCTGGAATTTGAAGTAGTGCCAGACTACAGTGTGAAAGGGAACAATATAGAGAATAGACAGGGAACGTGGAACTGAAGAGAAAACACAATTGCAGTTCCATGTACCATTGCTTTGCTTCACTAAGCAAATATGTTTTTACCAAGAAGTAATTCATTAAATGTTACAGCTCAAATTCCTCCTGATCACCCAAATTAATTTAAAAGAATAGTTCGCTCAAAAATAATGCAGACTCTCATTTTGTTTCCAAACCCTTATGACTTTCTTAGTTCTGTGGAACACAACATATATTTTGAACATTTATACAGGTTTGGACAACATGAGGGTGAGTTAATGATGACAGCATTTGCATTTTGGCAGAACTATTCCTTTAAATCAACAAGTGTTAGAACTATAATAAATAATGACATCAATTGAAAAGTGATCTGAAACATGGCTGACTTGGGGTGTTTTTTGTGTGTGTGTGTGTGTGTGGGGTAACTAACTCACTATATTAATCACAATGTATTGTTGTTTTACAGTGTTCTAATGCCATGGGGTATGTTGTACTAATGCAAATTAACAATAAATGTTTAGCATTAAAGCTTTTGATGGATTGAATTATTATTGCAATTTTAATTTGGACACAACACTCATATAAGCATTTAAGATATATACAATTATTTGTAAGAACTGTGATCAATTAGCCTACTCACCTGATGTCATTCTAGACCTGCTTGATTGTATTTCCTTCTGTGAACAAAAAAAACGTATTTAAATTTGTTTTGCGTTGAATGTATTGTACTGTTGCCTAACAATGCCCCAATTGTTCACCTGATGAAACGTCTTTGCTGTGGATTTGCTCCGCTTTGATATCCCACAATCCTGTGGGATGGGTTGTAATTGGTCGTCTTTTATTGGAGGCTTGTTAAAACCTTTAAATCGAAATGGAATATATTACAAAACACACCACATGAAACCATTATTTCTAAATGGTTTAATGGTTAATAGTTGATGGTTTGTAATTTTGTAATTCGTAGTGGAAACATTAGAATTTCTGTGATGGTTTTTATTTTTATTTTCTAGCAGGGTTCGGTAGTCAGTGTGTAAAGGTATGTTTATGTTCACATGACTTTTGCATGAAGACATCTACATTGGCAAAAATTACACACATTTTAAAACATAAATATTGCAAAATAAATTCTTAATTGACCATATGCGCAGAGCACTATTAAGAACTTCTGCATAAAGATAAGCCTGCTCGTAATCTTCCGGTGAAGCTCATTTTATATGTGCTATAGATAGGTAGAGACTCTCACAGAAACCTCTCCTGCCTCGTTCTTATCAGAAACTGAGAAGCAAAATAATTACAACACCGTAAATGATGATAGCGGAATTCACATTCAGTTTCATGTTATTAAAGAACATATCATTGTATATGCCGAGTCTGGTATTCCAAGGAAAGTACCCAGACAACGCTTACAAATAAACACTATCATAACTGTTTAGGTCTGTTAGGCTAAACTCTCAAACCACATTGCAATGGTATTTTCGATAATCAATATTTTTCCTTCATAGCCATGAACACATTTTTGAAATCTTATAGTCTTTATTATTTCTCAACTCTACAGTTGTGCAGTAAAATTCACTTTATTAAAGGTTCATTTTTCATTCATGAAAATGACATTAAGAAATGTGCCAAAAACGTGTGCCAAAAGACTTTTTAAGATGAAAATGAAATTAGCGTTTTAACCAGAAGATGGCTGCAGAGGATCACTCATTGGCTGCAGCTGCCAGTGCAACTCTCTAGTTTTTCACATCTTGCTATTTGATTTATTATACAATACATAATATAACAAATTGTAGTACTTTATTGCATTGAAGTGTAAAGTGTAGCACGTCCAGGGGGTCACAAATTCACTTGTCATTAAAAAAAGAAAAGAAAAAGTCTAGATAACGCCTATAATGCTGAATTATTTAAATACCTATATAGTTAAATACAAATGGTATAAAAATTAAATAATGCATTCAATATTTTGCTGCTGTAGTTTTGTTAGTCTGAATTTAGTCTGACTGACATCGGCTCGTCAGATGATTAATTTCATTACCACTGTCAATCATAGCACGCCGCAGCGGATTAACTTATGTACATTCTTTTCACTTGCTGAAACGGCATACATGGATGCTTGGTCCTCTTAGACACAGAAAACTTTTCTCCAAATTGTGAATGGATTTGTAGAGAAACATAGCAAAGAGCTTCCTCACGGCACAGTACAGTTGACCGGAATGACTGAGCTGGTTTATCTAAAACCAGGATGTAATCGTGTATATGGTCAGAGATTATTTTACCAGGGAGATGAGAGGGTCTGTATTATTGGAGAAAGCGTAACGGTGCCGTAATAACCAATCACATTACAGCCTTGATGTCATTGAATTTCAGTCAGAGTTGTCTGACACTCAGTCGCCGTTTACAGATACCATAGGAATAAATAAGAAGTGCCGTAAACTGAATCCCACTGTCGCAAAAGTCAGTGACTTCTCTTATAAAATGGCCTTTTTTTCGTGGTAAACTCTAAAAATAATTCAATCCAAAAGTATTGCTTAGTGTATAATAAGTTGAATATTAGTCAAGAGGCGGTCAATTCATTAAATGTTTAGCTGTTTCCTCTAAAAAGCTGTTTATTCAGCGTAGTGAAGCCTCTCCATTGACATCCATTCAAAAAAAAGGCCTCGTCTCCTTTCCGTTAGCATTAGCAGTTACGCTTTTTTGACTAATGGTTGCAGGCTTGCCTTCTATTGATATGGTCAATTACATTTTACTACTGGAAGCACCATAATTTTTCTTGATACTGTATATATATATATATATATATATATATATATATTTATAAAGTTATTTTTCAAGGACAGCATCTCATGTCTCCTGACTTCTGAAAACTAGTTTAAAGTCTCAGATGTAGCAACAATTCACACAGTATCCATTTTTCCCACTTGAACATGAATAATAATATTTTTTTATTTGTCACATACACAATTATAGAGAGTATAACCAGCAGTGAAATGTGTTCTCTGCATTTAACCTATCCAAGTACACACACACACACACACACACACACCTGGAGCAGTGGGCAGCCGGGGAGCAGTCGGGGGTTCGGTGCCTTGCTCAAGGGTCTCACCTCAGTCGTGGACAATTCCTGCCGGAGCCGAGATTCAAACCCACAACCTCGGGTTACAAGTCCAACGCTCTATCCATTAGGCCACAGCTGCCACATGAATGAGGACACAGTCGTCTCATTTGTTTGCTCTAATCCTTTTTAATAGGTTATTTATAACAACAACAACAACAACAGTCGGCCTAATTCATTAATAATAATACATTAGCTCAGCATTTGCTACATGTAAATGTAGTTATTTTATGATTGTTTTGTTTGTCCAGAAATGTGAACTCAATAGTAAGACGTTACTCCGGTTCTACAGAGCACAAATATGGCCAGCAGGTATTGTTAAACACATCCGACTTTATAATGTACTATATAGACTCATATATATATATATATATATATATATATATATATATAGTCATTTTCATGGAGCACTGCATGGTCCATTCCAGCAGTAGACGTGTGTAATTCATCATACTTTCACAACCTAGAAAACAACCAATATAGCATTGTGTTAGAGAAGGACCTGCATTTATTCACTAGTGGGCATTAATAATACTAACTCCTCCTGCGGGTCACACGTCTGCTTAGAGCATTAGTGTTTTCAGTTACAGCTCAGCTGATGTGTTCTTAACCTCTCCAGCAGTTCTGTGAAGTATGGAGTACGCAAAAACCTTGCTTCCCACATGTCTAATGAGGTAAGAGACTATTCATATTTATAGGTTTCAGTGTTAGAGCTCGACAGGATTTTTGGGCATTCTCTTGGTTATTTGTGTAAATACAAGCTTGGAATTCTTTATAGAATTGTTGTATTATTTTACGTTTTATTTAATCTCTTAATAGTAGCACTAATTAATAGTAGCACAATAGTAACATTTATTAATGCCATGACATGATCAAAGTCATGACAGCCGATGTTTTCCATTATTTTAACATATTTTAAGTTACACAATGTTCAAATGTTCAAAAGTCAGTTTTGATACTAAGTATAAATATTTGACAGTAACATACATCAATCTTGGTAAATGTTCATCTGCTAATACATTTCAAATGGTATACATTAACAATGTATTTAGAACAAACATAAATTAATAATGAATATTAATACATTTCTAAATTAGCATTAAGCTATATTGATCATTGCTAGTTTTTGATATGCAATAAATTGACCCTTCTTTTAAAATATTACCTTTTTAATTTAAAATTCCTCATGTACAAATCAAATAATTAAACCCCTGTAAGTGAAATACAATAAAACTACTGTGAAAGTGATCTGTACTGCAATATGCTCTGCTATGAAAGTGTATTATCAGGCATTGCGTTATTGCTGCATGCAGACGCAGTAAACAGTTCTCTTCCTGTTTATATAACCATAACTCACTCTTAACAAACAAGCTGTTATTTCTGGAATTCAGTCAAGCTGTAGCTTTAGATTTACCCCTGAATGGTGCACACTACATTAGTTTAAAGAACATATCAAGGATATCGCCCCAGTTTTCTAATAGACTATGCTGAGATTGCAGGTTAACCGCTCAGACAACGATTATTTCCCTGTGCCATATTAAAGGGTGAGCTCTGACTGTGTGTTGATGTGGTGCTGTAGGTCTGTGTCGTCGGTGCAGATGTCTCTTGCCCAGCGAATGCTGCCCCCTCCTCAGCCCCGTCCGTACAAGGTGTGCACGCAGAACCACCGCAGGAGGAAAGGCTTCACCGCCACCTCTCTAGCAGACCTCATGGAGCAGGTCAGATCTCCGGATGTCGTGCATGATGCTGCATGCTGTAGCAGGGGTTATTTACAAGTTACACTAATATTCAATGGTGCATTTATGAAAAAATACAAAGAATACAATACAAACAGCATTATTTTGAAGTGCATTATTGTGATGTATTATTACCATTTCTTATTTTATTATTTATTACCTGTTCTATTTTAATATTTAATTTTTTTTTATTTATTTCTGTCATGCAAAGCTGCATTTTCTGAATTTATTTCCAACATTGTTTTGTAAAAAGTCTACAAAATTTAATGCAACCTTGCTGAATTTATTAATTTCTTTCAAACAATCAAATAAATACAAATGTTATTGACTCGGTGGATTGGTAGTGTATTTGAATTTATTATTATTATTGTTATTTGAGTTTCAAATGTTAAAAAGCTAAAAATGCTTTGAAACAATTTTCACTAAGAAATTGCTTGTAAATATCACAAATAACTACAAGTAACAGAATAGAAAGCAGAAAGACATTTATTGTAAAATTTACTCTAATAATCTGTGTTTTATTTACAACTCATTAAACATTTTTTTTTATGGTTGCCGATTCAGATAATTGTATTTTCATTTATTTTGCAGTCATAGAAAACATGCAATATCAAATGATTAAAAATATGAAAGAGTCTTAGTAATGCGTAAAAGTAAAACATTAAAAGTCATGGAAATATGTAGTGCGAATATATGTATTAATAAAACATTTAGCTGTTCTCTGTGCATTTGTTCATTGAGCTTCGTTCCGATCTTACTGGAGATTAATACATTCATTAATATACTAAATATAATCGTCTATACCAATTGCACGCTTGTACCTGACACAAAGTTATGTGGAGTCCTAATATCTCTCTGTACAGGTGGCCAGATCTTTCTTGATAACGTGTCAGTTCTTCTCACTTGTGCTGGAGGATGATGGGACAGTGGTGGACTCTGAGGCTTTTTTTCAATCTCTGCCTACTAATACAGCATTCATGGTCCTGGAGAAAGGGGAAGCTTGGACCCCCAATAAACTGGTAGAGCAGTTATATGCATTTTTTATTATAATTGAACAAAATCTGTGTTTTTTTAAACTAAGTTGTCTTCATTATCTGCACTATATCCAGCAAGACAAAATATTATTTTGAAATAAATAGTCTGAATAAATGACCAAATAACTTGAAAAAAACATTTTTTTTTTTTAAAATTGAAAAAAGTTTCAATATTGGATCTACCTGCACATCATGTGGCTTTTAACTGATCTAGGAGAACTGTGAACATGCAGATGTGTTACATTACTGAGGAGTTCACCCAATGCTTTACCCAAAAATAAAAATGACACCACAATTTACTCACCATCAAGCCATCCTATGTGTAAATGACTCTCAGATGAATACAATCTGAGTTATATATATACATAAATGCCCTGGCTCTTAAAAGCTTTATTATGGCAGTGAATGGGTTTGAGGTTTTGAAGCCCAAAAAGTGAATCCATCCATCGCAAACAGTACTCTACACAGCTCCGGGGGGTTAATACATGCCTCATGAAGTATTTCATATTTCAAACTGTAATCTCTAACTTCTGTTAACTGTCCTCTGCGGGTTCACGAGAGAGAGGCGTCCCAGCGGATGACGCAGGCGTAGTGTAAACTCTGGTGAGACGTGATGATCACGAACGCACACTGGAGAGAGCAAAACAAAACACTAGTCACGAATCAGAAGTACAAAACCAGGATTTATAAAGAAGAATGTCAGAGGATTTCGATATGAGCCAAGAGGAGACTGGTTTTCTTTTGATGTAAACAAAACTTGGTTCTCACGAGATACAATGCCTCTCTCTCGTGAACGTGTGTACTGTGTACGACAGTTAGAGGAAGCACGATTTTAATTCATAATGGTTTAAATATGGATATTTGTCTTACACAAATGCATCGATTCACTTCAGAAGGCATTTATTAACCCCCGGAGCCGTGTAGTGTACTTTTATATGATGGATGGATGCCCTTTTTTGCCTTTCAAAATCTCAACCCTCAATTACTGCCATTATAAAGCTGGGAAGAGCCAGGACATTTTTATATAACTCTGATTGTATTTATCTGAAAGAAGGAAGTTGTATACACCTAGGATGGTTTGAGGGTCAGTAAATCATGGGTTTTACAAGCCCGATCTCATGACAATTCGTACATATTTTAGTTAGTTGAACAATTAATTGATTAGTTGAATTAGTTGAAACAATTAGTTGATGGCTAATTTCACTGGTACTTGTGACTAGTGACAATAAAGGGTAAATATGTATGAATTGCCGTGAGATAGCGTTGGTTTTACAGAGAATTTCTGCAAACCACAGTTGATAGTAAATATAAAAGGATGTTTTTTCTACAGTGTAATAATGCATAAGACATTTACACATTACTGCTGTCATGTTTATGACCAGGTAGTTATCTGTTAAAGGACTGTATTTTTATGTTTCATAAACTGTGCCCATTAAGCAAACAGTGAAAACAGATTTAAATCTGGATCTAATCAGGATTGTTTTGCCTAGAGCTGATTAACCGTATCCCATGTTTGGCTTCATTTGCAGCTGTTCATTTATCGGTTTTGTTGGTGATTTGAAACGTTCAGAAGCATTTGTTATTTAAAGCTTATTCAGTTAATTATTGCAAGAGTTATATTTACTGAAACAATCTTTATGTTTTTGCTCCACTAGGGGTGCAGGTGTGCATTTACCCTAAAGGCTCACGACACAATCACTCGTTTCAATCTATGATTTGTCTCTCAGATATTTGTTTTGCCCTCAATCCATATTTCACAGGTTCTGCCAAGTTTCAGACAGCCAAGAAGTGGAATTGCTAAATTGAGCTTTGACCTGTACAAACTGAACCCAAAGGATTTTTTGGGCTGCGTCACTGTTAAAGCCACACTCTATGAAATATACACACTGTCATATGACATCAAGTGCACCAGAGCCAAGCACTTTCTCAAGTAAGAAAATAAATCAATCAATGTTTTCCTATTGCCAGGCTGCAGTGTGAATTATATGAATGTACGTCTGGACAATCATATAAGCAATGAGCATACAGATAGATCTGACTAGTAGTAAAAATGCTTCTATTCTTCTTTCATCATTTAATACAGATGTTTTTCCCATTTAAAATGATGTTCTTCAAAGCACAATCTGGGATTACTGTGTGGAAAGTGTTCCTTGTTCATGTACTGAAAGGTTTGTCTGAAAAGTGTTTTTTTCTTCTTCAGGTCTTTATTGTGGTGTTTCATGTACATGGTCAAACTGGCGGGTCAGGTTCTCCTGTGCGGCTCCACATACCTGCTGCGGTATATGGGGGATGAGGAATCCTCCAGCTAAACGTCACGTCAGCTGGTGACAGATCCAAATACTGCACTCATGTTTAGATTCTGCTTAGGCAAATATCAAGATATTTTTGTCCTTGATACATTATGTTTTATGTGGCTTATTTCTTAACTGCTTCTTTCTAAAATTAAATGTATGTACATGTACTGTGAATAAAAAACCTGAATATTTTGCATGCCATCTTTTATCAGACTTGTGCTAAAGTGATCTAGAGTTGAACCTGTTGTGTGGCTGCATTTTTAAAAGACTTTATCTGATTAAATTATCCATCAGAATGAAACTCCCAAAAGTCAAATTACGCAAGCACATTTCCGCATTGGAATAATAAAACAAGACTCCTTTTCTCATAATTGAGTTTCTATCTCACAATTATGAGTTTGTGATATAAATATCAATTGCAAGAAAAAAGTCAGTGTTGCGAGATATAAACGTGCAGTTCTGAGAAGAAAAAAAGAGAGTCAGAATTGCTTATAAAAATGTTTTCCACATAATTCTGAGTTTATATCTAACAATTCTGTTTTCCCTCTGCAGTGGAATAAAAATAAAGTTAAATGCAACTTTTAATCTCAAAATTCTAATGCAATTGCGAGTTTATATCTCACAAGTCTGAAATTTGAATTCTTCTCAGAATTGTGAGAAACAAAAAATATAAAGTCAGACTTCAGAGAATCTTTTATGTTTTTTTATAATTTTTTGTTCCATGGCAGGAACAAGCATCCATACAAATATTCCTAAAGATCCAGTTTCAATGCAAAATGTAAGAAATCAAGCTCATATCTTAAAGACAGAAACAGATCTGAGTTTTGGAAAGGTAAAATATAAATAGTCTGAATTTATGAATGTCTAGACTTTATTTTAAACCATTAGATTTAAGTCACACACACATGTTAGTCTGGACTCTGGAGAGCATTAGCTGAACGTAGGCTATATTAGGCTACTGTGTTTATAGAGCAGAATATATATTATTTTGCAAAGTAGGCTAATGCAGAATCGGTGGCTGACTAGAAGGGAGAAATGACAGCACACTTGTGATTGTGCAGCTGATATGTCATTCAAACTCCCACCAATCGAGGCCGAGGCAGTGTGTCAGACTGAACCCACAGCAGAAGCAGAGCTCATTCAGAGGAGCATCACACCTACAGCAATGAGGGAGATCGTCCACATTCAAGCCGGACAATGCGGCAATCAGATCGGAACAAAGGTTCGTTCTTTTCTTATCACACTATGCGTCTTTTAAAACTTTACATTTTCAAAAACGATTTATTTTAACTTTGATGAATGCATAGGCTACATTTTTGGGGAAAAAGCACCTGAAGCTGATTATAATGATTTTCAGTCATGCCAGTTGTCTAACATACTTACTGATTCTACAGCAAGAAACATTCTGTTTTAGTGAATGCGAAATATAGAGTGCGCCCAGTTTAGTGTGACTCTCAATCAAGTGACTCATTCGATCCGGTTCTTTTTAGTGAATCAAAGCGCACTGCGCGACCAGTGTAGTTCAACTCTCACGCAAATGATTCATATGATCCGGTTCTTTTCTGTGAATCAAAGCGTATCTGCTCGGCTAGTGTGGTTTGATTCCCGATTCCCTTTACTTTTTAGGGATTGAAAAATACTTAAACTCTTAAGATCTGGTTCTTCTTTTGTGAATTTATTTTTGTAAAAAGTCGCAACCAGAATACGAAAGCCATGGCTACGTTTGATGTTGTACTCAAATGATCATGACAGGCAACCCGCTACATTTGAAGGGCGCATCAGCTGCATTAGGGGTGTGTCGAGATGCGTCCTGCTGAGCGCTAGTATGCCGAGAATTTGAACCGTCGCGCTTTATCACACAGTTTGGGAATAACATCTAAACTAACGCAAAATAACTGTGACACATCTAGTTCTGGGAAGTCATCAGCGACGAGCACGGCATTGATCCAGCCGGCAACTATGTGGGTAACTCAACCCTGCAGCTTGACAGAATCAATGTATACTACAACGAGGCGTCCTGTAAGTATGCGTGAGTATGTGAGCATGCATCAGTGTGAGTGTTTGAGCATGCATCAGTGTGAGTGTGTGAGCATGAATCAGTGTGAGTGTTTGAGCATGCATCAGTGTGAGTGTTTGAGCATGAATCAGTGTGAGTGTGTGAGCATGCATCAGTGTGAGTGTTTGAGCATGCATCAGTGTGAGTGTGTGAGCATGAATCAGTGTGTGTGTGTGCATGCATCAGTGTGTGTGTGAGCATGAATCAGTGTGAGCGTGTGAGCATGAATTAAGTGTGAGCGTGTGAGCATGAATCAGTGTGAGTGTGTGAGCATGAATCAGTGTGAGTGTGAGCATGAATCAGTGTGAGCGTCTGAGCTAGAATATGTGTGAGTGTGTGAGCTTGAATCCGTGTGAGTGTGTGAGCATGTATCAGTGTGAGCATGTGAGCATGAATCAGTGTGAGCGTGTGAGCATGTATTAATGTGAGCGTGTGAGCATGAATCAGTGTGAGCGTGTGAGCATGCATCAGTGTGAGCGTGTGAGCATGCATCAGTGTGAGTGTGTGAGCATGAATCAGTGTGAGCGTGTGAGCATGCATCAGTGTGAGTGTGTGAGCATGAATCAGTGTGAGCGTGTGAGCATGAATCTGTGAGTGTGTGAGCTTGAATCCGTGTGAGTGTGTGAGCATGTATCAGTGTGAGCGTGTGAGCATGAATCAGTGTGAGCGTGTGAGCATGTATTAATGTGAGAGTGTGAGCATGAATCAGTGTGAGTGTGTGAGCATGAGTCGGTGTGAGAGTGTGAGCATGAATCAGTGTGAGCGTCTGAGCTAGAATCTGTGAGTGTGTGAGCTTGAATCCGTGTGAGTGTGTGAGCATGAATCAGTGTGAGCGTGTGAGCATGAATCCATGTGAGTGTGTGAGCATGAATCAGTGTGAGCGTGTGAGCATGCATCAGCTTGTCTCTCTCCCTCACAAACTCACAATGACCTTAAATGTTTGAACGGTGTAGTCAGCTCACAGGAATTTCCTGGACTGCTCTGACTTCACTAACATAATGTTTTCTTAAATGATTTACATAAATTAATGAAAACAAATAGGAGTTGCATTATAATGATACGCTGGTTGTTTTTTGATTGATCACTAAATCACACATTTCTATAATTCATTTATAAGTTAGTTAATTCATGTAACATCTGTTATAGTGATAAAGTTTCACTAAATAACTTTAACAGCACTAAACAAATTACAGCCATAAAACAGATTTGTGTGTGTGTTCAGCTCACAAGTATGTTCCCAGAGCTGTGCTGGTGGACCTGGAGCCTGGAACCATGGACAGTGTTCGTTCTGGGGCATTCGGACAGCTCTTTCGACCAGACAACTTCATCTTTGGTACTGTGTCAACAAGTCAAACTGTCACCTTTTCAACTAGCCTATTTATTACTTGTTATAGCTTCAAGCTAAAGAATGCATAAAGGACAAATATAATTGTTTCTGAAATTAGTTTTCTTAGAACACTGGACAAATATAATTGTTTCTGAAATTAGTTTTCTTAGAACACTTGCTTTTATCCCGTCAAACAAAAATATATATTGCACTAATTCAAATTATTCTGCAATTCTTCAATATTAATGATACCGTAAGATTCATAAATAAAATAAATAAAATCTGTCTAATTAGATTTTTTCTGTTACATTTTCTGTCTCCCAGCACAAAGTGTATTTTGAAGTCAGATTCTGTTTGAAACTGATTTCATGCAAGCATAATGTTAATGGCACTATGTTAGTTCATAGGTTTCTTTGTCTGTAGACATCAACCTAATTTTCCACAGTGCTGCTGAATAGAAAAACAGACTATAGTCAAGTCCTTAATATCTATATCAGTTATACATAGTATGAATAGTAATAATCAGCAAGATTTTAGTTTGAAAGAAACATCTACAAATTTTTTATTGTTACCGTTACTATACATTGATACAACTTAAAAAAAATTATCTCATTTTTATTTAGCAAGGATGGAATAAACTGATCCAATGTAACAGTTGTAATTTTTCAGAAAGTTTATATTTTAAATAAATGCTCTTCATCAAAAACGACTGCTCCTAGCAAAAACTTTTTATTTTTTTCTAACACTGAAAATAAGAACAATTATCAATAATTGAGCACCAATATTTGATAATAATTCACATAAGAATTGTAAAAAAAAAGCATTAAAAAAATCGGAATTCCACTTTATCTAATTCCAATTTTTTATTCCAACCTTTTACCCGTAGTGTAGATCATGAGGAACTACAGTATAAACATAGTGTCCAAACAAATGGCTGGTTTTATGCATAAAACAAGCATAGTATTTGATCTGCCCATTTTCAAAACTAGCGTGGACAGCTTTCATTTTCAAAGGAAGAAATAGACGATGTTCACTTATGAAAATACTCCAGTTCATATTTTGAACACAATGCATCTGGAATGCATCCCAAGAATGAACATAGATGTCACGTAGGCTGTGATGGAAGCTGCACAATTGTTTTACGGCTCCCTATAGCCTGTTGCTAAATATTATATTTTGTTTTGAATGCAAACCAATCTTCTTGTAATGCATTGCTTTTGCAGGACAGACAGGTGCAGGAAACAACTGGGCCAAGGGCCACTACACGGAAGGAGCCGAGCTGGTGGACTCCATCCTGGATGTGGTCAGGAAGGAGTGTGAGCACTGCGACTGCCTGCAGGGCTTCCAGCTCACACACTCCCTCGGCGGAGGAACCGGATCGGGAATGGGGACTCTTCTGATCAGCAAGATCCGAGAGGAGTATCCAGACCGCATCATGAACACCTTCAGCGTCATGCCTTCACCCAAAGTGTCCGACACGGTGGTGGAGCCCTACAATGCCACGCTCTCGGTGCATCAGCTGGTGGAAAACACAGATGAAACGTACTGCATCGATAACGAGGCGCTGTACGATATCTGCTTCCGCACGCTCAAGCTCACCACACCAACTTATGGGGATCTCAATCACTTAGTGTCGTCGACTATGAGCGGCGTCACCACTTCGCTACGGTTCCCCGGCCAGCTGAACGCAGACCTGCGCAAGCTAGCAGTCAACATGGTGCCTTTCCCTCGCCTTCACTTCTTCATGCCCGGCTTCGCTCCGTTGACCGCAAGAGGAAGTCAGCAGTATAGTGCGCTCACCGTGCCTGAACTCACTCAGCAGATGTTTGACGCCAAGAACATGATGGCGGCTTGCGACCCAAGGCATGGGCGATACCTCACGGTGGCCACCATTTTCCGCGGCCCCATGTCTATGAAGGAAGTTGATGAGCAGATGTTGGCCATCCAGAATAAGAACAGCAGCTATTTCGTCGAGTGGATCCCCAACAACGTTAAAGTTGCGGTGTGCGACATCCCACCCAGGGGACTTAAGATGGCCTCCACTTTTATCGGCAACAGCACCGCCATCCAGGAGCTCTTCAAGCGCATTTCTGAGCAGTTCTCGGCTATGTTCAAACGCAAGGCCTTCCTGCACTGGTTCACCGGAGAGGGAATGGATGAGATGGAGTTCACCGAGGCTGAGAGCAATATGAATGACCTGGTGTCGGAGTATCAGCAGTACCAGGAGGCTACGGCCAACGATGGCGAGGAAGCATTTGAGGATGATGAGGAAGAGGTGAACGAGTGAACTACAGATGCATTTTTGCAGTTTCTTTTCTGTTGTTTTTCAAGCTGGGATTTTAATGTTTTTTATGTGGATGACTGAAGTCCTAGTAAACAAATTGTGCTTGCAATAAATGCATTTTTGCAACAAATAAATTTTGATGACCACATACATTTGTACTGTCAAAGTGAATATTCTTAGTTTTTATTATTATTATTATTATTATATACACTTGGAGTGTATTCATTTATTAATGGTGCCATTAATAATCATTATTGAACTGTTTGAATCAAATTATTAATTAAACACCACTTTAAAATGTCTTCCAAAATGTAAATAAGTTAATATATTATAGTGTGCTTAATTGTATTGAATGTGTACTTAGTGTACTTTAAATCTTAAAAGTATTTTTACAGTAAAAACTGTTTTTACAGTAAAAACTGCAGTTGCAGGTAATATAATGTAAAATAATTGAAATAAAAGACCTACAAAGTGTAATCAAAGAATTATGACATAACATATACAGTAAAGATGTACTTAAGTGAGTCCTGCTTAATCGGGTCAAAAAAGAACTCTAAAGTTAGCTTAATTGCATTTAATCTTAATTTGAAGTATAATACATTTTCATTCAATTACAGTTAACATGCAATTTAGTGTCTGAAAACATATTCAGTTCGCACTTAAGTATATTCTTTCAAATTATATTATTTACATAACAAAAAAAAAAGTTTTTTCTTTCAAGGCTTGGAGAAAATAATGTTTAATATTGTATAATGTTGAACATAAATAAATGTTCTTTAAAAAGGTACAAAATCTGTCCCTGCGCAGTGCATTTTCAAAAGATACAAGTGTGCATTATGATCCATATCACTACCTAAAGTGTACGTATTAGTACGGTGCATATTAGTATCTTTTGAAAGGATACCATCCCAGCAACAGCTTTTGTACCTTTGTTTCTGAGAGTGCAGTCATAGAGCATTTGACTGGAGCTAAAATCCAATGGAGGATAGGTGAGGTTAGAGCCAGTCTTTCTGAATAACACAAGCTTTGTTCATATTCTCTTGTGTCTCGTAACACACAGGCTCTTGTTCCAGCCATGGACACAAATCCTGCTCACTCAACCTTCTATTATTCTCAACAGCTGCTGAGCAAGCGGTCTACACTTAGCAGCATGCAACTAACAATAGAGGAAGTCCAGCCTCGACACAACTATTTAGAGCACAGTATTAACACACACAAAGGGCTTTCAGCGGATATTATGTACCATCAGACATAAACTCTCTAATAGGAGTGATTAACAAAAGTGTAATCCTCTGAGCGAGTACAGAATTCAAAGTTGAGAAGCCATTTGGGGAAAAAAAGGAATTGTTAAATAAATTAGTCCTCCATAAAATGAAAAGATAATTCAATGAATTAAATTGAAATAAAATAAAGGAAATGGAAAAGGATAAAATAAAATGTAATAAATAATAAAGCTAAATGTTAATATTAATTACATTTAATAACTAAACATGTTTTAAATAGATCCATTCTGTAATACTGTTTTAAAAATCAAATGTCAGGTATAATGTCAAATATTTTGTCAGGTTGCAAATTGATTTATTTATATTTTCAAATAATTTATTATTAAGTATTTTTAATATTAAAATAAATAATCTTTGTATGTACATACAGTATTTTATTGTCAGTTTGCAAAGTGATTCATTTCTATTTTTATTTCCAAATCATTAATTCACATTTTGGTGATTTCTCTTTGCTAAATAATTTTAACATATTTTATACAGCATTAAAAAGAGTTATATAATTATAAAATAAAATAATAAAATAATATGTGACCCTCTCTGGGAAATCCAGGCTAAAGACTTAATATCTAAATATGAGATAATGAGCATCAAAGTTTGATTTCTACCATTAATTTCCCTATAATTTCAATCTTTGACAAGACCTTACTCAGTTAATATTAAATATAAAGGTTACATTTCCACAGAATGTTCTTTACCATAGGAAGGATGATTTTTTTTTGTAGAAAACAGTAAATCACAAAAAAATGACTTTAGCTGGGTTTTCAAAGAGAGGGTCACATATAATTACCCTTTATTCAGAAAATATATCAATGATTGTATTTAATTGTTAGTTTGTGAACAAATAATTGCTTCACATTTGTACAGTATATCTCTCCTAGTTCCCCATAACTTGCTAACAAGGCTAAAGGAGTGATACGGTCTCTTAACAAAAAACACAAGAGGTCCATGTGGGAGATATTTAGAGATATGAAATGGTTATTCGCAGGATCACGGAAGGCCGGTGCAGCTGGACGTCGTGGTTTAGAAGTCTTCCTTTGGTATGTTTAACAGCTGCAGTCGACTCAGCTGAGAGGAAAGCATGGGTCAGAGTGTCTCGCTCACATTTCCATAAGAACCAAAACGCTGAAACCTCCTGTCTGACGACTGGGAGGATAGTCATGTGTGATTGGCTGTTAATGTGCTCTGTATTCCCTGTGCATGTTTGCATATCTAACAGTTTTTAGCTGCAGTATCACTAACTCACGGTCAAAGCATGTGGAGTCTGTCACAGCATGCCCAATAAGGCTTCGAAAATATATCTGGAATCTACTGGAGTCTCATTTGTTTAAATCAACTGGTCATCCTCAGATATATTCAATGTCGATGCTTATCCTAGAGATGGGTGCAAAGTAACACTAACTATACAAAGTGTCTGCTTAAAGTGCAGGGTTAGAAAATATATAGCTCCTGTGCCTAAACATTTATATAACATCTTGAACATGGCACAGATTCATGTTTCCAAAAGAACTGCCGTCTGCAGACTTATTTCACTTGGGGTCATATTCATGGCTCTTTAATTTGTTTATAGAAAAGCAAACCGGATCAGATCATTCCTTATAGAAACAACACAGCAAACTAAACACACTCCAGACTCTTCTCTTCATCTCATTCATCCTAGTCCCTTATATATTAGAATTACACAGAGTGTGTCTTGTTATTCAGAGAGCCATATTTTAGTGAGCATAGATCTAACTTTTGTATTGAGTTATGAGAATTTGTCTTGTCTTGATTTCTGAGCTTCATTTCAGTCGGTCACCATCATTGTGTGTTTTGTTTAATACAAATATGTTGTAATGGGTGTTACAATAATATTAATAAAAACATTGGTTGTGAATATGGGAGGTTGAAATTATGAATTACTGTAACTCTCCTTATAAAAATAATTGTAGGACTAAAACACAACTTGAGAGAGCTGCTTAATCAGTCTCTGATAAAACTAGGGTTGATTATGTAAAGTTCCTCTAAAAGATGCCTTACACAACACTGACCTCCTCTGGAGAGGACCAGAAGACGCAAAAGTCGACTTTAATATATAGACTTCGATGTGGTTGCTTAGTAAAAATAGTCGGTAACACTTTACTTAAAACCTTTGTGTGATGCATTCTTTTAATGCATTCATTATAATGCATTGTACAATCTCATGAATAATTGTAACCACAATTATATAACACTTATCAATGAATTGCCACACTATGCATTTTAACTATAATTATAATGCATTATACCCTTTAATAACCCTTTATAATGTATTATACTGTATACAGTCTTTATGTAAAGTGTTACCAAGTAACATTTATCCATCTTTTTTCTCAAGTAAACAATATGACGTACATTATTCGAGTGTGTGTGTTATTCTCCTCACTTCAAATGATTATAATTGCAGATTCACTAAGAATATTTACCCTAAACCTTTGCTATAAGATTCAGATATGTTTATATGGGTATTACATTTATTCATAACAAATAGCTTTTTAGTAAATATTTTGCAAGTATAGTTTTTTCTTCACTGACCAGTTCTTTCCACATCACGTTTAAGACATCAATTTCCATATGTACCATGATACTGTGCCGTTCACAGAATCTTTGAATCCGACTGATACGGTAATGTGATTCAAAGATTTTCATGGATAATACTTTCCTACTTAAAGCACTAGCATTCACATGTATTTCCAACCATAGATTATTTCCCTGATGTTCAACCTAAACATCAGTTCATTATAATGTACACTGTAATGGTCCCTGTGGGTCTCTGCCAGTAATTAACATTCTATTGTTAATGTTTAATCCACTAAATACTAATGGAATATGGCTTAAAACACACTATTGTACAGGGTTGCCAGGTCTGTGTAACAAAACCAGCCCAAAAATATCCCAAGACAAGCCCAATGGCCCTATGCAAATATCAAAACTCAACATATGCAATTACAATACATAACATAAATGTTTTACCGTCACTTATGCATTATACACAATTCCAAGCAGTAATTCACACACAGTCTGTTTTCATTAAGGAGCTCAAAGACCCCTCCCTCACAAAACTCATAATCTAGCACAGTTTTATAATTGGTAGAATGTTAAATATGTCAATACACTTATTTCAGTCAATGACAATTTATGCAATATGTCAAAACTTTAAACTGCAGGATAAAAATCAACCCGGGCCAACAGTTTACGTAGCCTGATTCCACGGGAAAACTGCAAACTTGGCAACACCGCTACTTGAATCCATTAGGTAATGATTTTATTGTTCAACAGTTGATGCTTTGTAATGTTTGTAATGGTATTTATACTTCTGTGATATAGTTTTATCAGCAGGGTTATTTTGGCAGAAATAACTTAAATCTAATATTTTGTTACATAAAGGTACATATTAGTACTTAAATGGTACAAGGTTCCCACTCCGCTGAGAGCTTTTGTACCTTATTTGGAGGACACCAAACAGGCTTTGTTGACAATATATTAAATACATTTTTCTTATCCTATAAACGTGACTTGTTATTATACGAAGGACCATTATTCAAATGACACTGGTTTCATCATACAATTTATTTCATTTTCATGTAAATGCCATATTCACAAATGCAAAGTTACACAGTTCATGGTGTGGATGGACAATGAAAGTAAGGCTTTAATGATGAGTGGCCCTCAGTGTCTTTATAAAGTTATGCTGCCATCTAGTGGATATTCAGATTATAAGGTATAACAGGGCTAAAGACAAACCTTAAGAGAATAAAAAATTTTTATAATACAAGAAAATCTAAATTGGAAAATACATATTTTGAAATATTGGAATAAGATACTATAAAAATTGAATATGGTTTTACAGTAGTATTAGTAATAATAAGTATATTTTTATATGATACGATTAATGCAATATTTCAAATATAATGGTTTTATTATAAATATGGTGATTATCTCTAAATTAAACATCCAACTAGATATTATAAATAATATTAACAAGGCTTGTTTGAATCTATGTCATGTCAAAGTCAGACAGCTATTTATTATTTAGCCCCAGCAGTGTTTTCTTTTACCCCAAATATCAAACCTTAAAATATTCTTTAGTTATTGAACAAAAGACGATTTAATTACCTTACAAAACAAAAATGATTAACAAGACCTATCTCGCAAAACATCCTATTTTCTACACAAATCTTATAAAAACACTTAAATATGCCTATTGGCAAAATCTAATTTGCGTTGCTGCTGCGAAGAAGTCACTGATCAGTTGAATTCGTGAAGCAGGAATGTTTAAGAAAGAGTTTTTTGCGCCATCTACTGGTTCAGAGGAGAACAAAACTAAATGCGCCTTTAACCCTCGTGAGACTTTATCCACGCTGTACCCTACCTCTCTCTGGAGAGAAGCCAAAGGTTTACACAAATACACATTTTGTCATCATTTACTCCCTCTCATGTCATTTCATTCATAAACATACAAGTTTGGACCAGGGCTGTCATCCTCCAAAAACCTTGAACCATTATGACCCTCTGGTTAGGAAGCAGTCACCTATCTGGTATCACTTATTATTTTGACATTTCTCGGCAGGAGTGTAGAACATGTTGTCTATGTTAATCATGTTCTCACACAAGAAAACTGATATCCGTGTAGGTGGTTTTTCAAGGAAACTATAAGTAGTGTGATCAGAAAGATTATTTGCTTGTGCTCAGCTGGCAAAACTAGTCAGACTATAGAAGGAAGAAGAAAGGCTCCATGTAGTCGTCTGTGTTTACTGCAATCCTCACAGTTTCATTTCATCAGTCACCATGGAACATGCTGCGCTACTGCTGCTCATCAGCTTAAGCATTTCTGTGGGTCCAGCCGTGACTTTCTATGACCTTCATGCCTGGCAACTGATATCCAGATGGAACAGTGGAGGTATGTGCAGGTTAATACATAAGAACTAAGTTAAAGTTAATATCTCTTTCATTGAATGACAATTTGTGTTTGTTCTGTTTCTGTTATTTTACTTGAAATTAAACATAACTGAGAACTGAATCACTTATTGTTTTTTCAACTCACAGTGAAACACAACAGAAGTTATTTAGAAAATGTCTTAGTGAAAGTCCAAAGTTGTTTTGAATGCATTCTTTATAATATCTCGGATGGCTTATTTGCAATTGTGCAGAAAAAGCAATGTCTGTTGTATGTGTGCCTGGCAGATGCACTTTTACTACAGAGATTCTGGAAAACTGCTCTGTGATCCTCAAGTCTCATGGGTCTGTGATAGTGGCGACTGTGGCGATCTCACATACACAGAATCTGACATAACGGATCAGGACCACTCGGGTCAGATCCTCTGGTGCCAGTCTGAGCGTCACATGACCACCAATGTCAGTGGTGACGAACCCTTCACACTGAGGTAAGCTCAATAAAACATCATGTCTTCCATTGTGAAAAAAGTACACCTTAGTATGTTTTTTTTAAATACTTACTAATATACTTTATACCTAATATAATATTAGATCTAGGGAGGAACTGAATGTAATGTTTTCAGAAACTTAATTGACACTGCAAAAAGTTGTAAACTTTGATTGTGACCTTAAAGAGCTATTTCAACCTTATTTTACCCATAACATTAGCTCCCCTGTAAGGAAACTCTGTGCCCCATCGTGCCGTTGATGCTATGGGGACCCCTTCAGTGTGAACGGTGTCTGAAGCACGTGTGGAGCCCAAACTGGGACCTCTTTTTTCAGTCAGACTGAGAATCTGTTACTGGTCAGGTCTAACTCTGAGGGAGAAGCTGTGGTCAGCGTGGAAGTGGACAGCGAATGCCATTGACCATTCTATAGCTGCCATGATTAAGCAGAGAAACATCTGTGGCTCAGTCTCTCATGAATCAGGGAAAAAGACATGGTCTGTCTCATTGAAGCCCCAATTATGCCTCCTAGTCTCTTTGGCAGTGCTGTTGGAGAGAGCAGTGTCCTGCATGGGTCCTGTTTGGTAAACCGGCACCCGCAGTATTAACAGAACATCCTAGGGATCGTTGCTATTATCTTGCACGTGTTGTAATCACATACACAAAGGCAACTTAATAAGTTCAATAATAGTATCTACACTGCAAGACTCAATGGGTACCTGCCCATGTGCAGGACTCTGGTAGAGAGGTTTCAGGAGGCTAAGAGGCAATCGATGCGTTCCCAATCGATACATTTCTCGCCACATCCAATGCCCATCCCCTTTCGGAGGATTCTGGGATGCAAGAGTTGTTAGGTTAGTAGATTCCCCAATTCAATACATTCGGTTGTTTTTTGCAAGCAAACCACACCAGAGCTCAGAGCACACTGTTCCTCCCATCAAACATGTTGAGAGTGAGATTGCCATGCCTGCCTTTGCTCATGGCAGCATATGGCTTTGCATAGATCCTGCAGATCACAGAGAGAGGTTTGTAGAATCTGTTTGTCTATGTCTAAACCCTATCTTTTCCAAAATAGGACTGTGCTTTTACATCTTGCACCTCAGATATTCTGCCCAAAAATATCTATTTGGTTTTGATGATCATGTCTAAAATCATGCTTTTTACACCATATTAGTTTTAACTTCTGATTTAAACTTTGCACACATAGTTGTAATATGGGGAGGAGTAGTCGGATCAGAAAAAGGGAGAAGAGGTAAGAGAAAGGTGTGAGAATGTATGTTGGATGGACTGTGCATTTTTATGTTTATTAGTTTTTTTCCCTTACACACATGGAACCTATGAAAGCGTACTTCTAACATGGAATATAAAGGGTAATTGTGACTTTATCTCAGAATTCTGACTTTTTTCTTGCAATTGTGAATTTATAATTATCTCACTAATTCTGATAAAGTATGGAATTACCGCAAGATGTGTAAACTTCAATTCCAAATAAAAGTCCAATTGTGAGATAAAGGTCACTGGTGCTGGTTTTACTTTTATTCTGTGAAGGACAAAAGCGTAATAGTAACCAAAAGGCAGTGTATGTTGGATTTTTGTTGATCACGGGCATCAAGCTACCATGGGGGCACCATCCACATCCCACTGAAAGGCAATTTCAGTCAAGGTTCCAATTTAATTTCTGCATAGGGATCCTATTTTTTCTATTGTACATTATTTAAAGTAATGACTCATTCAGTTTTAGATAGTATGTTGCCAAGAATGAACACAATGTAAAAATGTAAAAACACAATGTTAAAAATGTAAAATGGTTTTCAGATGAAGGCAAACTAAAGGCTAAATTACAAAAAAAAATATAGATTTTTATATTGTCTATTATATGCAGGAAGAACTAAATCATGACAAGTAATGCAGTTTTTGTAAAGCCATCAACTATTAGTATTTTGACAGTCACTGTGCTACGATTAACTATAGGCCTCTGTTGGATAGAAACGGTTTTGAACGAATGACTCGATTTTGAATCGGGTTTGCTGTGTTTTGATAGAGTTAGTATTTGTAGAAAAAGGTATTCAGAATTTTTAAATGTAGAGTTTTTAATTATTTAACAAAATGTGGTTTTGGACAGAAAATTTTGCTAACTGTGTGATGTAGGTGTGTTACTGTGTTAAGAGTTTATAAAAAGTACTTTAAGTATTGGTAAACGCTTGTTAGCAATTGAAAAAAACTGTAAACACAGAAAATGTCAGATTTTCATAATATGTCACCTTTACGTGTACCCTCCATGGATTACTGAGTTATGTTGCACTCACTGCATTGTGTAAACCAGCTTCGACCTAGAGTCCTTCACCTGAGGCCTAATCCAGTCCTTGACTTCTGGGAAGGCTGGTTCTAAAGGAACCTTTTTTCATACTTGAAATATAGTCATGTTGTGGCAATATTATGTGGACAGACCTCGATGTTGATGATTCTTCAACGAGTGTCTTCTGTTAGGATTAGGGTGGTCATATGTGCGATTCATACAGGACACGTGCTGGCCAGGATTTTAATATTGCCTAAAACATCCAAAGTAGTTTGAACAATAACATGCAGGTATTGTACATAATCGATCAATCGTGGTGCTGCGCGTTAGAAGGTGAGATCTGCAGAGAACGATCAAAGTAATGCAAATATACGCATATGTTTGTTCATTCGTTTTACTTGAAGTGTCATTGCGCACCGTTCAAACAAGACACCAAAGTAGGCGCGAGGGCGATTCGAAAGCAAAAGGAGCCGTCTGCTCTGCACTCTATAGCATATCTCATGAATGTCACTCAACGATCAACTTGCACAGTGCAAACAGCCAAAACCTGGATATTTTAGGCAATATAGAAATCCTGGCAGGGACGCGTCCCGTAAAAATGGCCCGTATGGTCACCCTAGTTAGGAGGAATTTTTAGTGTATACATATTGAAGCATATTTCAGAGTGTGGTGTACTTGGCTGCTTTAGTTCACCTACTGTCTTTCTCGTATCCCCAGCAAATTAAGACCGGATGTCACAGTGCAGTTGTGGCAGTTCCTTTGTAGGCTGCTTCTTAAGGCCTCTAGCCATTTCAAGTGGAGGACCTGTGGGGCCTGCCTGCTTTATGCAGATACTCTTTTATGGTCTCGCTTCATCATATAACCATAGCTAACAAATAAAATTGGCACGTTTTCACATGTGCTTCAGACTCTGTTAACACTAAAGGGATTCCCATAGGATCATCTCTATGAAATTGCATCTCATTCTCATCTCAGGGAACTGATTTACATACAGTATGTAAAATGAGGAGTTTTGTTGGTATAAATTAAATTGTTTATTTGAATGAAACTAGTTAATTTAGATGTTACTATTTTTAGGTTACCACTTGTACAGTATACCTATTCAAATTATCGAGGGCCCTGCTAAAAAAAAAATTATAGAAACCATCACAGAAATTCCAAAGGTTTCTATTAAAATACCATAATAAACTATTAGCTTTTTCCAGTAAAACCATTACAAAATTCCTTTTTGCAGTGTGTTTTGGGCATTTTTCCAACAGGATTTAACGTCCCATTAATAGAATCCATCACATACTAGTATACACCATTATAGTTTCCATTCAAACCAATACAATCCCCAATACAACCAATCCCCATTATAACCATTAAATCCATTCATCCATTGTGTGTTGGGCAGGGTTCTATAATTTTTTTTTCAGCAAGGGGGTGAGAACCAGAAATGGATATATATATATATATATACACACACTCACCGGCCACCTATATACACTAGGTACACCTGTTCAATTGCTTGGTAACACAAATTGCTAATCAGTCAATCACATGGCAGCAGCTCAATGCATTTAGGCATCTAGATGTGGTGAAGACGACTTGCTGAAGTTCAAACCGAGCATCAGAATGGGGAAGAAAGGGGATTTAAGTGACTTTGAACGTGGAATGGTTGTTGGTGCCAAACGGGCTGTTCTGAGTATTTCAAAAACTGCTGATCTACTGGGATTTTCACACACAACCATCTCTAGGGTTTACAGAGAATGGTCTGAAAAAGAGAAAAGAGGACGAAAATGCCTTGTTGATGTCAGAGGTCAGAGGAGAATAGGCAGACTGGTCAGAGATGATAGAAAGGCAACAGTAACTCAAATAAACACTTGTTACAACTAAGTTACGCAGAATACCATCTCTGAACACACAACATGTCGAACCCTGAAGCAGATGGGCTACAGCAGCAGAAGACCACACCGGGTGCTGCTCTGGTCAGCTAAGAACAGGACACGGAGACTACAATTCACACAGGATCACCAAAACTGGACAACAGAAGATTGTAAAAACGTTGCCTGGTCTGATGAGTCTCAATATCTGCTGCGACATACAGATGTAGGGTCAGAATTTGGCATAAAGAACATGAAAGCATGGATCCATCCTGCCTTGTCTCAACGGTTCAGGCTGGTGGTGGTGGTGTAATGGTGTGGGGGATATTTTCTTGGCACATTTTGGGCTCCTTAGTACCAATTGAGCATCGTTTAAACGCCACCGCCTACCTGAGTATTATTGCTGACCATGTCCATCCCTTTATGACTACCGTGTACCCATCTTCTGATGGCTACTTCCAGCCGGATAATGCACCATGTCACAAAGCTCAAATCATCTCAGACTGGTTTCTTGAACATGACAATAAGTTCACTTTACTCAAATGGCCTCCACAGTCACCAGATCTCAATCCAATAGAGCACCTTTGGGATGTGGTGGAACGGAAGATTCGCATCATGGATGTGCAGCCGACAAATCTGCAGCAACTGCGTGATGCTATCATGTCAATATGGACCAACATTTCTGAGGAATGTTTCCAACACCTTGTTGAATCTATGCTACAAAGAATTAAAGCAGTCCAGAAGGCAAAAGGGGTTCAACCCGGTACTGGCAAGGTGTACTTAATAAAGTGGCCAGTCAGTGTATATAAAATGAAACCTCTTAATGAGCTTTTTCCACAAAAGTACTGGCATCCTTACAGCCTTCTGGTGCTCACCCCTCGTTATGTGCTACTTTATTTACAGCTACTGATACTGTAATATTGTTTAAATATGAAATGGTGTAATAAAGAAATGTTATTATTACCGTGGCAATTTAAATAGAATATTAAACATTATGGATACATAAATGTTACCGTATCGTATCGGGCCGTATACGGTAAACGATACGGCCGGCTGCGCACTACCATGCCCGGCTCGGTCTCAATATGGTGCTGGATAAGGTTGGTTCGACTGGGACCGGGGCGAGAACACGTCCGCAAACTCTTTCTGCAACCGGGCTACATCGGTGAGCTGGGAGGGCGAGAGGTGATCCCCCCCGGGGGCCAGAGTGAGTGATGGAATTTTGGAGTTAACTTCTGGCCCGAGATCTTCCTCGCTACCTACCACCGTCGCCAGCATCACCGGCTCCACCTCGTTCCATTTTTAAGGAGGTTGAGGTGGTAAATTTGATGTGCCCGCTCGGTTCTCGAACCACCTCATAATTGAGATCCCCTACCCGCCGTGTGACCTCGAACGGTCCTTGCCACTTGGCGAGTAATTTAGAGCTAGAGGTGGGGAGTAACACAAGCACTTTATCTCCCGGTGTGAAATTGCGTAATCTGGCCCCCCGATTGTATAGCCGGCTTTGCTTGTCCTGGGCCTGTAACAAATTCTCCATGGAGAGCTGCCCCAGAGTGTGGAGTTTTGTTCTCAGGTCTAGCACATGCTGAATTTAATTCTTACTCTCTGAAGGTCCCTCCTCCCAAGTCTCCCTCAGGACGTCCAAAACCCCGCGGGGCAGGCGGCCGTACAGGAGCTCGAAGGGGGAAAACCCCGTGGAGGCTTGCGGGACCTCCCGCTGTGAACAAAAGGGGTTCCAGCCACTTGTCCCAATTTTTGCGTCCTCGTGAACAAACTTTCGAATCAGTGTTTTCAATATGCGATTAAACCGTTCCACCAGGCCGTCCGTTTGTGGGTGGTAGACGCTGGTGCGAACCGATTTAATTCCCAATAATCCGTAAAGCTCGCGAATGGTCCGTGACATGAACGCCGTGCCCTGGTCGGTGAGAATCTCTTCGGGATTCCCACCGGAGATCATACTGAACAGAGCTTCCGCCACACTTTTGCGGAAATGTTGCGGGCGCTACTGCTTCCGGTATCGGGTTGCAATCCACCAGAACTAATGCAAATCGATGCCCTCGTGCCGACCGCTCTAATGGCCCGATGAGGTCCATACCACCGCTCAAGGGGACCTGCATTAGTGGAAGGGCGCAAAAGGCGCTTTTGGGGAGGCCGGGATTCACTAGCTGACATTCACGACAAGCCGCACACCACCGGCGTATATTCTCGTGAATGCCCGCCAAAAGAAGCCATTAAACGGTTCAGTGTTGTCGCCTGCCCCAGGTGCCCGGCCATAGGATTACAATGAGCCGCCTGGAAAAGCATTTCCGGCGGCTTTTGGGTACCAACAACTGGGTTGTATCTTGCTTTGATTGAGCGTCCTGGGTCACTCGATACAACCTATCTTTCAAAATAGCAAAATAAGGATAGGAAGGGGGCCGTGCGGTCTGGAGAGGCCGGCCGTCAATGGAACGGACCTGCTCGAACGCATTTCTCAGGGACTCGACCTGAGACTGCTCCAGAGGGAAATCATCACGCTCCGTGAGGATTAACCTCTCGATCGCGTTCCGATCCCCCGGTGCCGCCTCAGCGAGCCCAGGCTCAGCCTCCCCCGAGCGCACGGCCGCCTCCCTCCCCGGCTTTTCTTTTCCCCAGGAGGCATCCGCACACAAAACTCCCAATAAAACTTTAAATGAGGGCCAATTGGTTCCCAAAATCAGCGGATGCCGGAGGTGGGGGTTAACTGCCACCTCCACATTATGCTTTTGTCCCCGAAATTGGATGGCTAAATGCACTACTGGATATTCCGCCACGTCCCCGTGTACACACCTCACCCGAACCATGCAGCTCGTATCCAATGCCTCAGGCTGAACTAGGCTTTGATGGATCGAGGTTTGGTTACAGCCCGAATCCACCAAAGCCCAATACGTACCCCCCTTAATACTCACAGGTATCTGGTACCCGCCAGCCTGATCGGGGGCGGCCTGCGGGGCGTCCGGAACCCGGACCAATGTCCCCACCTCCATCACCGGACAATGATCGATAAAGTGGCCCGGGTCCCCGCAACGCCAGCAGGCCGGCCCAGGCTTCCCCGGGAAGTGGCGGGAAGGGCGACAAGGAATTGGCGTGGAGACACCGGGGGAACGGCACTAGCAGCGGGGCTCGGGCTGGTCGACCCCGTTTAATAATTCGGCGTGGGCTCTCGCGGCCGCCGACTCCGGAGCCGGACCTCCCCTCCATCGGGGCTGGGCTCGGGGGAACCACGCCGGCACGGGACCTAGGCAGGAAGGTAGGGGGAAAACGAAGGGGAGGGGAGAGAGGCCGACCCGCTGGAGGATGGCTCGCTTTAGGTCGTCGTAGACCAGGAGGCTCTGGACTGGCAGCTGCTGCGCCGCCTACTGGCCAGTCCGTCTGGGGCCACCCACATGCCTCTGCGGTCTTCTCAAATAGGTCGAGGAACGCCTCCGGGTCGTCCTGCGCCCCCATCTTCTGTACCGGCATGTGGGTGGGCGGGGCCGGGGCTGTTGGACTCCCCCCGGCCTGAACCTCCCGGTCCATCCAGCTCCGGAACAGCTCGCGGTCCTCCCGCTGGTTCTGGACGAGGGCACAGAATCTCCTTTCCTGGTCCGCCCTCATGCCCAGCAGCGCTTTATGATGTTTCTGGTGGAGTCCCGCGAGTGACTGGATGACTTCCGCAAATGGCGATCCCGTCGGTGAGGACATGATGGCAGCGGCGTTCCGGCTTCCTTCCCCGGGTTTCGGCAACCAGTGTAACAAAGTTCGTAAGAAGGAAGGAAGCGGACAGGGTTGGCTCGTGAAGACTCGGGTGATTTTATTTAAACAGATAAACTTAAACAGGTGCGCACTCTGCGCGTCCTAGATACATCAACTCTCTCGGTTGTCTCAGCGTTCACTCTCTGTATTCGTTCTGGCTGTCTCCCTCTCACAGACCATGCGCCCGAGTCTTCACTCCATCTCTCTCTTCGAATCCCCGCTCCACGGATGCTTTATTTGGTCTCTCCACGCCAATTACTGCAATCAGAGACAGGTGTTCCTCATTTTGCACTTGACCCACTTACTTACCGCTGTCTCCTGAGTCTTTCTCCCGCTGCAGACTTGAACCGCTGAACCACGCCCCCCTCGCCACACTCGGGTTTTCAAGTCCAATGCTCTATCCATTAGGCCATGACAGTGGTGTGATTTTACACAACTTGTGATTTTAATAATGCGTTAGTAAATGATGAAATTAACATGAACTAAGATTAATAAATGCTGTGGAAGTATTGTTACTTCCTTAACTAATGTAATGAACTGATTATTGTAAAGTGTTGCAATAACATCTAAACTGATACTTTCACCTGTTAACTTGAGTACCCACATTTTAAGCTCTTAAACCTATAGTTGCACTGGCACCTAACTACTTGAGTCATGCAGTAAGTGCTGCTGATTCCGTTTTAATGTTTAATCTAGAATGACTGTAGATGAGGCATTAAGTGCATGGCACTGTGACCAGCTTAACATTTTATGGAGTTTAATGTAGCAATGTGGTCGCTCAGTTTTTCGACATCAGTTTTAGTCATGTAACTGTTAACAGATGTGAACAAAAGAAATGATGTGTTACTATGCACAGGCCTTATTGATAGGTAAATTCAGTAAAGAAAACGAGTAAAGAAAACGCGGTACTTATTAAAATAATCACCCTTTACTTAAATATATGAACACAGACAACCTCTGTTAACAGGTTAATGTAACATTTCTCATTCTATGACAAATAAAATAATGGCAACTTACTCTGATGAACACGGTACTTCTCGGAGAGTAGCTGCGAGCGCTGCTCTTCTTGTTTGACGGGTGTCAGAGTTAAGGAGCAATACTGACACCTGGAGGTCAACCAGGTACTGGCGTTGGAGTATTTACATGTGGTTTTAAGAGTTCTGTTCTTTTTAATATATTGCGGTTATCGTCAATACCGGTATATCGTCGCACACTAAATTAACACAATATTGATTATTGTTGCTTTGAATATCACGGTTATCGTCAATACCGGTATATTGCGACATCCCTAGCACCGATCAAATATCTGCAACAGGTCTCAAAATAGTTGGGACTAGGGCATGTTTACCATAGTGTAGCATCTCCTCTTCTTTTCAAAACAGCTTGAAGACGTCTGAGCATCGAGTTCATGAGTTTCTGGAGTTTTGGTGTTGGAATTTGGTCCCATTCTTGCCTGATATAGGTTTCCAGCTGGTGGTCTTCTTTGATGTATTTTTCGGCGTCTGTGATTTCCAACAAGAATGTCAAATTTGGACTCGTCTTACCATAGAACACTATCCCACTTTGAAACAGTCCATTTTAAATGAGCCTTGACCCACTGCATGACGGAGCTTCTGGACCATAGGGCCGGTCCTGGCCAATTTACTGCCCTAGGCAAGATTTTATGTTGAGGCTTACATGGAGATGTTTGAGAGAACTGCAATCAGAGAGAAATGGCCTGAAGATGAATGGGGCCCCAACAAGATGTTGGCACCTTTTTTGACAGGGGAAGCCCAAAGAGCATGTCAAGATCTGCAAGCTAAAGATGCAGCTGATTATGCGAAGTTAAAAAGAGCCATCTTATCCCACTATGGGCATAGCCTCCCAGCGCGTGCCCAATGTTTCCATGCATGGATTTTTGATCCGACTCAGCCAGTGAGACCTAAGATAGCCACACTGACCCGACTGACAAAGGCCTGGTTCACTACGGGGGAAGGCCCCACAGTGGGGGAAATAATTGTGCTGGACCGCTGCATTTGCTCCATACCGACTGAGGCAAAGCGTTATGCTGCACAAACCAGCCCTGCTGATGTGGAGACTCTGACAGCCCTATTGGAAAACCATCAGGTGACAGTGGAGGTAATGAAAGTGAACCGTCAGAATCTATCGAGAATGGGCCGTACCAGAGGAGAAAGAGGGGGGCCACCGAAAAACCAGGGGGACTCTCAGGTGGCAAGGTCAGTAACACCAGCCCAGGGCTCAAGCCTACCTCTCTGGCAGCCCTCCGGCATTCAAAACCCACAAAAGTGTTACTCCTGTGGACAGGAAGGCCACCTCTCCTGGAGCTGTCCAGGAAGAGAAGAATCCATGCCCTCGGCAGACTCCGGTAATAAAGCATATCACTATGGGATGAACTGTTGGGCAAGCCAGGGGACAACAGCCCCCCGTATTCCAGTAAGAGTGGCCAACCAAGACACAGAAGCCATACTAGACTCAGGAAGTAGGGTCACCCTAGTACGTCCTGAATATGCATTAGGGCCAAAAGGCTCCCCCATAGTGGTGTCCTGCATTCATGGAGATCGGAAGAGCTACCCCACTGCACGGGTTGAGATGATAACCCCCAGAGGAGGATGCACATTCAAAGCTGGGCTGATTGACGGCCTGCCAGTACCAGTCCTGTTAGGTAGGGACTGTCCAGTGTATGAGAGATATTGGCCTTTAGATCCCTGAAAAATCCCTCCAAGGCCTAAAATCCGGGTAAATCGAAGTGCCAAAAAACGTCAGTCCTTCAGACCAGCAGTCCAGGAGTGAGATGGTGACCCCAGAAAGCGGTGCAGTAAATGTCCCGCCTGAAGATGAAGCAGAGACTCCCTCGAACTGCGAAGACTTCTCGGAGTTCCCCCAAGCAGAGGTGCTGGTAAAGGGATAGACCCGGGCAATTTAGTACAGCTCAGCTGCAAGACCCTAGCCTCAAACAGGCTTGGAAAAGCACCAAGGCTGTGGATGACCAGTTAATAGAGGGGGTGAGTGAACTACCTTTTCCACATTTTGCAGTGAAAAATAACTTATTGTACAGAGTCATTAAGATTGAATGGGAGGTTGTTGAGCAGCTCCTGGTACCTAAATCCTATATCTCCAGAGTGTTGTACTTGGCTCATTCCCATCTCTTGGGTGCCCACCTGGGAACAGAGAAGACATATGAATGCATACTGAGGAGGTTTTACTGGCCAGGGGTGAAGCGAGCAGTTGAAGATTACTGCCGACAGTGTGCAACTTGCCAGAAGACCAGTCCCAAGGTAATTTATCGCAACCCGTTGGTTCCTTTACCCATTATTGAGACCCCTTTCCACAGAATTGCGATGGACATCCTGGGGCCACTGCCAAAATCCAGCCAGGGCCATCGATACATTTTGGTAATCCTGGATTATGCCACTCGGTATCCAGAAGTCATACCCCTACGGGCAGCAACTGCTAAAGCAGTGGCCAGAGAGACATTCCTACTTTTTAGCCGAGTCGGCATTGTAGAAGAGATTCTCACAGACCAGGGTACCTGCTTCATGTCAAAAGTCCTGAAAGAGATGTGTAAATTCTTGAAGGTGAGCCAGATTCGTACCTCTGTTTATCATCCTCAGACTGACGGGCTGGTCGAGAGTTTTAATCAGACCTTAAAGCAAATGTTAAGAAAAGTGATTGAGGTGGATGGGAAAAACTGGGATCAGTTGCTGCCTTATGTGCTGTTCTCCATAAGGGAAGTGCCACAGAGCTCCACTGGATTTTTACCATTTGAACTCCTCTATGGGCGAAGGCCAAGAGGGATGATGGATATTGCCAAAGAGGTCTGGGAGAACCAACCGTCGCCACATCGCTCTGTGGTGGAACATTTGTAGCAAATGCATCAACGAATGACTCAGGTATGGCCAATGGTTCGAGAGCACATGAAATGGCCACAAGAGGCCCAGGCACGAGTCTACAACAGAGGGGCCCAGCTAAGAGTGTTCCAACATGGAGAAAAGGTTATGGTGTTGGTCCCTACGCATGAATGCAAGTTCCTCGCCAATTGGCATGGGCTGTACGAAGTGGTGGAACGAGTGGGTCCAGTCAACTATAAGATAAGGCAGCTCGGATGCCGCCGGATCTACCAGATTTATCATGTGAATTTACTCAAGAAGTGGTATGAGCCAGAACGATGTCTGATTTCCACACTGTTGTCCCAAGTCCTCTCCCATGGGCCTGTAGAAGTGGAGATGGGAGCCCAACTGACCCCAACCCAAAAACAAGACCTCCAGGAGCTGGTAAGCCAATATTCAGAGGTAATCTCTCTACTACCAGGACGGACCACAGTGGTCCACCATGATATAGTCACAGAACCTGGGAGGAAAGTGAGACTGAAGCCCTATCGCATACCAGAAGCTCAACGGGAAGCCATTTGTGAGGAAGTAAGGAAGATGTTGGACTTGAACATCATTGAAGAATCCAACAGTGCATGGTCAAGCCCAATTGTTTTAGTCCCCAAGCCTGATGGCAGTCTAAGGTTTTGTAATAATTTTAGAAAATTGAACGAAATCTCTCGCTTTGATGCTTATCCTATGCCCAGAGTTGATGAGCTCATTGAGCGCCTTGGGCCAGCACGCTTCGTATCCACTCTGGACTTGACTAAAGGGTACTGGCAGGTCCCCTTAACTGACCAGGCTAAGGAAAAGACGGCATTCTCCACTCCTGATGGGTTATTTCAGTATCGGGTTCTACCGTTTGGGGTCCACGGGGCACCGCCAACCTTCCAAAGAATGATGGACCAGCTCCATCGACCCCATCAGGAGTATGCAGCAGCCTACCTGGATGACATTGTGGTTCACAGTGCTGACTGGTCTTCCCACACCAGCCATGTGCAAAACAGGACATGAACACGCAGCTAATGAGAAAACTCATAAGCCACGTGTTCACACAAGACATGACAACACGAAAGCACGCAGCCAATGAATATCCAAGCTGCGTGCCACACAGCACAAGATATAACATAAATGCATGCAGCCGATAGAAACACGAACTGCGTGCAACACAACAAAACACACGTGGACAAGAGTGTGCGGTGTCGAGCGAACCCGAGACCGCACACTCACACAATGACAGAAAATGGAGTGCGAGTGTCCGAACCCCGACACGAACCGAAACTCAAGACATGAGTGCCGGGATCCAAACACCATGCTCCACACAAAACAATGTACGCAGACGAGAGAGCGCGCAACTCAAGCACACTCGAAGCCGCGCGCTCACATGAAAACCCGGACATGATGGGAGTATCAGGGCTCTGTCACAAAACCATGAATAACACTAGACCGAAGTGACAGAACCCTGACAACTCTATCAAAAGTAAAAGAATAAAGTAAAATGGAAAGTAAAAAGTACACTCTGTTACAAATAGAGTTATATCAACAACAATTTCATGAGTCAGATACACTTTTGTCTACCAATCACTGGTTTAAATAAGTAGGTGTTGGCCCAATAATTATGGTGACCCTGACGTGATCTTATATTTGAGTAATTCTAACATAAATCCACCTAATATAAAGACAAATGTGATTTTTTGCCAATAATAATCATAATATGTAGACATTTTTATATTTATGTAGCCTACATAATAATAATCTTTTACATTGTAATCCTTAAATTTTTTATATTTGGCACGTTTGTGTGCTTCTGTGTGTAATAAGCAAAGTGAACGTGCATTGTGGATCCGCACAGAGGCACATTCTCTACTACCGCACTCTTTAAATAACAAAAACAAATTGCACCATTGACTTTAGACTTTAGACCAGGTTTGAGTGGTCTATGGTGCAGTCTATTTTCAGTTCCTCAAAATAGCAACACCCCAACAATGTGCTTGAACACACCTCATTTTCAGACCAGCATGCCCATGGGCGCACAAATGGGCACAATTAATTTGCTATTTAAACAACGCTGCGCAGGATGGGAAAATGAGAACTGCGTCGAACTGAAACTAGCAAAAACACTTGCGCTGCGCCTTGCGTTGCATTGCGCTGATGTATGATAGGGCCCTTTAAGTCTGTAATAAAATGAACAAACAAACAAATGTATGAATGAATAAACAAACATACTATTAGCACGATATAGCACTATAACATCACACAATTTAACAAAATGACATCTGTTGTGGCCTAATATTTTTTATAAGATTGTGCCAAATCATTAATCATTATGTGAAAAGATTATATTATTATATGTAGAAAATGGAGATCAACATTTGACAAATGGTTTAGAATGCCAGAATAACTATCACAGTACATACATTTTAGCAGTTCAAGACATCTGAAATAGAAAGTTGTGACAAAAAAAAGGCAAAACTGTTGATGGAATGCAGTAAAACTGGTTTTATCAGAATATTACAGGAGCAACACCATACTGCACTGTATATGTCATAAGCATCAAGCTAAAAAAGTTTTTAATTGCTTGTAACGAACAGGACATGTTTTTGTGAAACGTTCTTCAGAAAAATACATCCTTCATACCATCAGTCTCTTTTTGTTCTCATGTCATGACACAAGTGAGATTTACTGTTCTATTAAGTCCTTACACATGTGCTGTACACATTGTTTTGCTACTGTAATACTTTATTGTTTTTATGAAATCTATTTAATTACTTTCTACTTACTAGTCAACGTGAGATTTAATTTATATAGCACCTGTTTACAGCCACAACAGACAAATGAGCCAAAGCATCATAAAACATTACAAATAAATAAAACAGAGAATAGAAGCAGACATCATTCCTGAAATACACGACTAACAAATTACTGATAATTAAAAGCAAGTAAATAAAAAATATGTTTTTTTTAGATTAGTAGAAAAGTTGGTAGAAAAGATGCATATCTAATCTGATATGGTATACTATTGCATAGTTTATAACCCGCATTAGCAAAGTCACAATGACCTCTTTGTTTTAGTCAGAACCGTGGAATAGATAAAACGTCTTTTACCATAAATGTACAAAGATGTAAGAAAAATTGATAGAAATTATGATAAATAATCTTTAAAAAAACTATTTTTTTGGAGACTACTGTCAGATAACAATCGTGAATAGTGTCATAGCTTTTATGAGAATGGGGAAATATTCCTGGTGTATGAATTAATGTGGTAACAATGCCACAGTAGCTGCAGGACTGGAAATAACAGTCACATTCTTTAATCTGTACAATAATTAACCAAGTGTATGCTCTTAAAATAAACTTGCTGTACTGTATGTGTCATAAGAAGTATCTAAAACATTCTCATTACAAACCTGTCAATCTCACATGTCTAAACTATGCTATTAGATGTCATTCAAATAAGAACACTATACGGTATGCAGCTGAGGAGACATTACAAAATAATTACATTTAGTATGGTGTTAGCATGCTGCTAAGATAACAACATAAAACTTGAATGAGTTGAATAAAAATGAGTGCACGTGTTAGATCAAATATATTTTTATTAGGCGGCTTTTCCAGAGGTTACATGTAATGTTCATGTTACCTTTGAACTTCATTTGTTCCTCTATAATATTGCTGTTTACTGTTTAGTGCAGCTAACCCAGCATGAACCCAGCAGTCCACCCCCGCATTTACACCAGAGCAGGGTAGAACAATGTCTATGATAACATATTTAACTGTAAAATGTTTGTAAAACGCATGACTTACAGTTCAGAGACAAGTTTTCCAAATAAATACATACAAAATAAAAAGCTTTCTAAAATGATAAAGCTTACATTTCAGCCTTTAAACTATTTCTTAAGAAGGTCAAAAGTATACATTATAATAATTTAAAACAAAAATATATATCTTACACTCTCAATTGTTTAGCAATTTAAAAGGCACATTCAGTTCTTGTTGATCCACTGTTTTACAGTTATGTGTTATGTGTAAACACATAACAATATGTGTTTGTTGCATAAATATATAATTTTATTTTCTCATTGGCCTGAACAAAAATGCAGATGGGCTGATTGAAAATGCTAATTTATTATCTTCTCTTATTATCTTTTTATTAATGTTAGCGCATTTGGAACGACAGAAATGTAGCGGCCTCTCCAGTAACATCTATACACAAAGTAGCGCTGCACTCATAAATCCTTTCTTTATCAGATGAAATGAAAATGCTATTGAAACTTTTCTGAAGACAGTGAGATACATTCATTCATATAAAACATGCACTCTGTTTTCTGACTTAGAAATGTGCAGCACCCACACTTATTCAATGAAATCCTGGCCCTTTGAAGTTAAAAAATAATATCAAGCCATATCGTGGTTTCTGTTACTCAAATTTAAGACATCTTGAAATTATAATTAAGAATTTTCTTATATCATTTAATGTATATAATGCTTTTTGGCCTTAAATTTGCTAAGACTAAATTTAGGATTCTTTAAGGACCCATGGGAAATCTGCCATAAAGGTATTTTTCATAATGGTTTCAGTGACTTTTTGAATTACTTGTTGCCAGTGGGCAACATTAGGTACTCTCACCGAATATACTGACTATGCCTTATTGCTGAGCGGTTCCTCTTTTAGTGTGGGATTTGCAGATGAGGGCTCTGCAATCCCACAGTACCACCACGCCGGGCCTCTACACCATGCCAGGCAAGAGCCTCATCACATCATGGTTGTCATGGCCACTGGATGTGATCTCAGGGTGGACGAGACGGGCATCCTGTGTGATGGATTAATCTCTGAGATCAGTGCGTGCATTCTGCAGGCTGAATCCAATGGTCTTAAAGGGGTCATATGATGCGATTTCAAGTTTTGCTTTCACTTTGGAGTGTTACAAGCTGTTTGTGCATAAATTAGATCCCTGAAGTTGCAAAGATTAAAGTCTTTTTTTTTCGTCTTCACTGAAACCTATGAAAACTCCTCACATGACTGCAACCGACATGCAACCGACAAATATTGTATAAATATGAATATTAATTGTGTCTAGAATAAGTCGCGTGCTGCTGCACAGAGCTAACGTGGGTTTGGCGGCTGTGTTCATTTCATACTTTCATTCTGTGACAGCTTATTTAATACATAAATTATACATTGTATTTAATGTATAAGGTACATGTACAGCAAACTGGTAATATCATAGGTATCGTGTTCTGCAATCGAATGTGTCCAATACCTGTGGAATGTAGACAGCACACACGGTGTTTATCTAATAAAAGATCTTTATATAGCTCTAGCAAGCAAGCCTTTGCAGATTTGCTTTCAATTGACTGTAGATCCAAAATCACGTCTTCGTCGCTTTTGATGTTATCTGAGTGAGAACCGCTTCGATCGACTTGGTGCGTGCGGCATGGAACAGAATGAATCTTTCAAACTGATTCGCGAACCGATTCACTGGTTTGCCAACTGATTTGATCAGGCCTTTGAAAATAATTGACTCAAAAGAATGAATCATTTGCGAATGTGCATCGCTCATTGCCCAGAGAAAAGTAGAGGACGTGCTTGGAATTAATTGAAGCATTTTTTACTATTGATTAAGATAAAGTAACGAGAGGAGCATTGCCCACATTAACGAAGTAAAAGTACAGTTTTCTATCTAATAATGTACTTGAGTAAGAGTAAAAGTATCCATCTTAAAATATACTCTAAAAGTATTAGTTGACCAAAATAAATACTCAAGTAAATGTAACTCGTTACTACCCACATCTGTGGATGTGGAGGTCCTGGGCTGGTGTGGTTACATGTGGTCTGTGGTTGTGAGGCCGGTTGTATGTACTGCCAAATTCTCTGAAACTCCTTTGGAGACGGCTTATGGTAGAGAAATGAACATTCAATTCAAGGGCAACAGCTCTGGTGGACATTCCTGTTGTCAGCATGCCAATTGCACACTCCTTCAAAATTTGTGACATCTGTGGCATTGTGCTGTGTGATAAAACTGCACATTTTAGAGTGGTCTTTTATTGTGGCCAGCCTAACGCACACCTGTGCAATAATCATGCTGTCTAATCAGCATCTTTATATGCCACACCTGTGAGGTGGATGGAATATCTCGGCAAAGGAGAAGTGCTCACTAACACAGATTTGTGAACAATATTTGAGAGAAATAGGCCTTTTGTGTACATAGAATATGTCTTAGATATGAGTTCAGCTCATGAAAAATGGGAGCAAAAAAACAAAAGTGTTCAGTGTAGATGCATTTAGGAATCATAAGGCTGGGCGTTATATCGAGTCTGTATGATATATCGATATATTCTTTATAAGTAATACGGTATGAAGCAATACCGTTAATATTGATATAATAGTTTGATACGAGCGCATCTGAAAAAAAAATATCTAGGGAGGACACAGACTGAACTGCTGCGGAGAAACTACATAATACAATTTGTTCTAAATATGTGACAAGCTTTATATGAAGCACTTTAAAAAAACCTTGTGAGATATAGTAGCCTATAGATTATTGTTTCAGTTTAGAGTGGCTCGCACAGTCAGACGCTCTGACAGAAAGGCTGCGTGTGCTGCTGACAGAGATGCTCATGCTGTTTAATGTGTTTGAGATATGCTTTATTCCTTAATGCATAAATTACATTTCACAGGTATATTCTCCAGCTGTAATTGTTAGAAAGCCATGTAAATATTTCCATTTTGCTGTCAGAAGTGCGTGAGCTTTTTCTCTGCGATTCTCCGCTAAACTTTACAGACTTCATTCAGAATGAGCGCTGCCGCACGCACCACATAGATAGAGTGCAATGAAATAGGAGCACAATAACTCTGACTAAAATATACATTTTTAATATTTAAAATATTTATAGTTGGATAATAAATGTGACATACTCTATATTTCCAAAAGTATTGGGTCACCCCCTTCTAATGAAACATTTGATTACTTTAGTAATTTCCAAGAGCACAAATCTTAATGTTCAAGCATATAATGATATTCTAGGGAATTGTGTGCTTTTAATTATATTGCAACAGTTTGGACAGAACCCTTTTCTATTCTAACATGACAGTGCCTCTATGTATAAGGCAAGGATCAAAAGGGTAATGATAATTGAGTCAGTGTGGAAGATTTTGACTGGTCTGCAGAAAGCCAAGTCCAAATCCCAGCTGAACACATCTGGTGTGATTTAAATGCAGACCTTGAGCCAAAAATGAATCACCAAACACCACTCACATATGGGTACATATGGGTACAGTCATTTCATACACTTCAAAACTGCAACAGAGGTGGAAATAGAAAAATTAAGAACAAGAATTTTGTTTCCATCTTTGTTGCCACAGTTTGGAAGTGCCATTTTCTCTTCTTAAGAAGTTGGTGTGCCAGTACTTTTGTCCATATAATGAATGTACAAGTCATTGGTGTTTGGCAGTCACCGCAATTATGCCAGCTGTCCGCGGCTCCCTTATGCCCACCGCCGTTCGCGACCACCGTTAGCCAGTCGCCATCCGCGGCCACCTCAAACCTGTCGCTGTTCGCAGGAGAACTGAAGGTCAGTTCTCCATTTACCTTTGTCTTTTCTACTTTGATTTTGTATGTGTTATACTCAGCGTTTTGATCATTAAAGACCATTTCTATCTTTACATTGAGCCTCCTTGCCTTTTCTCCATCTCCACTGATGTGACACTTACATTCACTTTATTTGTTTAATCCAAATGCAAAACACAGAGATATATACCGGTTACCGCAAATCAGCCAAAAAATACAGATATGTGAATTTTTGCTAATATCGCCCAGCCCTAAGTAATCATTAAGATTACATACAACAGAACTGCAATGCATTTTATGGATGACAGTTTTATGCAGCAAAATTACGGTTTACGCGGACTTTAATATAAGGGTGTAGATGGTCACTTCCAACCAAAAAAAATAAAAACCTTTTGTATGGCACCCCCCAGTCATTTTGCGCCCTAGGCAACTAACTATGTTGCCTATGCCACGGGCCTGCCCTGTCTATCACGGTCAGGGAGACCCTCCATGTTTCTGCCCCACCATGGCCTTTTGATCTCCAGTGGGCTGCTTTCCTGACATGGCCTTTTAACTTTCAATGGTTTTCTGCTCACCCTGGCCTTCTGATCTCCTATGGTCTTATGCATTGCTGAGGTGGTCATCCCCTATGCTAGCTTCACCCTGATGGTATCTGTCTCTGCTGGCTACACCATGGCCATATGACCCTTAATGGAGGTCACTCTGCTCCATGGTTTAAACCCACCTCTGCTCCAGTCTTGGCCCACTCTTGTTTCATGATCCAGGTCATGATGAGGTCATTTTCTCCTGCATTGTCTTGGCCCCCCATCCCTCCCACTCAAGTCAAGTTATCAACTATTTTTATTTTTTTATGTATTTGACACTTCTGTAAATAAACTATGTGCAGTTTGTTTCTAGGTTCAGATTACTCACCGTCAGGGGACTCATTAGTTACATCCTGTAATATGATAATAAATTACTTGATAAATCTAACAACAATCAGTGAGGCTAATACCTAAAACAAATAAAACTATTTGCCAAGGGGGTAAATAATATTAACACAATTTATACATTATCTAAAAATTGTCGCGTGACGATCAGAGTTGCGTCACCGTGACAGACAGTGATGATGCTTGTATGTGTTTGCAAACAAGCCACGATTAAGAAGATTTCTGCCACGCTGTACACTCAGTTGTGATGTGACTCTCTCTGTTCGAACGAGCCATTTTAGAGGGCCATGGCAGAATCTTAACTTTGATAAATAATATCTCTTTGGTTTTGAGACTTTAGTCTTTGCAACTTCAGGTATCTTATCAGCTAGTAACACTCCAAAGAGAATGCAAAACTTGAAATCGCATCATATGGCCCCTTTAAAATAGACTTACTGCACGGTATTTGTCGTAAGAAATACCTACAACATCCTCATTACATATTTGTCACTCAAATGTCTAAACTATGCTAATATATGTCAATTAAGAACATTATATGCAGCTAAGGAGAAATTATCTGCAATCTTATATAATTAATTTATTTTTTATTAGTTTACTCTTTCAAAGGATACATGTGATTTTGCTTTTGTACTTCCTCCATAATATTGCTGTCTACTGTTCAGAACAGCCTTTGCCACATAATGTTTAACATTTACACAAATATGCCATTTAATTAACAGTTTAATTTAATTGTTTTTGTCTTTCATTTTATCTCTCTCTAAATAAAGTCATTTAAAAAATTTGGAAAATGTATTTATTTAAATAAAATTAATATTTGACCTGTATTGGGATACTTCAACTAGTCAACTAGTAAAATTATTGTATTTGTGTTGTAAGCCGTAATTTATGTAAATGCTCATAAAACATATTTACACATTTTATTGCATACATGTTACTGCCATTATAATGTCCCATTTCAAAAGTTTACATTCTTTTATTTTATTTTTTATTCATAAAAAAGGGAGTTAATTTGTTAGCATTCGGGAGCAGGGGAGCACGCCCCAAACGATCACCCGACTTCCCGAAACCTCCACATATCGGGCCTCCTCATACCATACTGTTTGTCTCTTTCTCTCGAACCCACGCTTCCCTCCCTTTCTCATCCATTCGGCCAACCTTATCCCACATTCTCTTTCTTTCAGTTTGTATCCGTGGGTCCAAATTGTCTGGCCTAAATATACGATCAAGACTGGACCCTGAGTCTCTCTAAGCCATCAATTCTAGATTTCTTGATAAACCTGACTATTGAGGGATTACAAATTGTATTTAAATGTTTAATTTAGATTCTTATTATCCACTTTTTTTAACTCAATGTATAACTGTGCTTTGTCTCAATCAAGTCATGTTGATTGGCAGAGATTCAGAGAACGCCTGGCCCAGACGTTGATTCAAAGAACCGCTGGCCAGACGTTGATTCGTTAGGGTGATTGGATTAGTGTCTATCTTTCGGAGCCCCTAGCCCAGACGTGGATTCATTTAGGTTGATTGGATTAGTGTCTATGCATTTGATTATGTTGATGAGATTAGGACCACAGGAAGTTTGGTAACAAAACCAACGCCTCCTCAGTTGTATGCATTGTTTGAATTTGTCTCCACCTCCAAAAGTCCCTCCTCCAAAAATGCCTATAAGATACCATGTAAAGTTACTTAAGAATGAGATTTCGATGACCACAGATACCAATGACATGTCATAGAATAAAGAATTCTGCTGACGATCCAATCCAAGTCTCCTGGTCTTCTTCTGAGTTTTCTACACTTTAGAAGAACAGAGTTTTCAACAGATGCTGCCGTGAACCCGGATAGAGTTCCAGCTTCCTCACCTGAAAAAAACTTCAAGCTCAAACAAAGATCTGCATCTTTTGGAATCCAGCGAAACTTCCAGCTGAACAAAGATTCCCAGACTGAATTTTTCTCTCAACCAAGGGTGGTGGTGAGTGCTGTCTCTAATCCAAAAGAACCTAAGACCAGTACAAATATTGTATCCTCTGTGCCGTCAGAGAAGAGTTAACATACATCTGTAGGGTTTGATTAACTAAGTTATCCTCTAAAGTTTTTCTTTAGAGATGAAAGTTATCCTCTGTTTCAGGCAGGGAAGATTTTGGCATTACGTGCTAAAAAGTGGTTATCCTCTGTTTCAGGCAGGGAAGGTTAGCATTACGTGCTAATAATAAGTTATCCTCTGTTTCAGGCAGGGAAGATTTTGGCATTACATGCTAATAATTGGTTATCCTCTGTTTCAGGCAGGGAAGGTTAGCATTACGTGCTAATAATTGGTTATCCTCTGTTTCAGGCAGGGAAGGTTAGCATTTTCGTGCTAATAAGTTTGGTTTATCCTCTGTTCTTGTAGGCAGGGAAGTTAAGTGTGAAGTGTTGGTAATTTGGAAAGTTAACAATAGTTAAGCTTTTTTTTAACAAGTGTACCCTCTGTTGATCAGAGAAGTTTTTTTTTTTTTTTTTTTTTAAGTGTGGTACAGAAGAAACTTACAAAATGGTTATAAGGAATGCTAGGCTGATTCCATCCATAGAAAAGAGTGGTCTTGCGACTCCTTTGTGGTCAGATAGTGAATTCAAAACGCTGTTAGGGGAACAATTGGACCTAATAGTCACTGAAAAAGTTAGACAAGAACTAACGCAGAAATATGAGATTCATCCAGACAAGACTTGGTCGGTAGATGAGTGTAAAAAGGTACTAGGAGCAAGTATTCGTAAGAACAATGTGAAAGGCATTATCTGTTGTCACAGAGAATTCAGTTTAACATTAGCTACACAACAGTCTCAGTGTAACTCAGAGCTAGAGAAACAGAACAATGAACTCGAACAATGAGAACAATGAAATTGAACCTCAAGAAAGCTGCAGCAAAAACTGATGTGAAAGTTAGTCAGCCTGATAACATTTACCCTGATTTACAAGCATTTGTTGAAACAGATGTAGCTCTCCAATCAGTAACTGATGTGCCTGTAAATTCCATCAATGTGTGTGGTGCGAAGAGAAGATCTCAGGGAATTGAGGAAACTGATAGTGTTCCTCTCAATTCTTCTGTTGTGCAAATACAAACTGTTGCCAAAGCTTTATGTCCTAAAGATATAGAGAGACTATCTCAGAGTTTACCGTCAGCACGCACAGATTTTTCTGAATTTAGAAGAACATTGATCAGTAAAATGCGCCTTTATGACATGTCGTTGGCAGAAGTCACGCAGTTGATGTCACAAATTTTAACTGAATCTGAATTCAACAGTTTTGAATCTGCTGTTACTTCTGAACTGCGAAATGCCAGTAAGGGTGATTTAAGAGAAGGTATTTTGAAAATCCTAAAGAATATCTTAGGACCCAAAATAGATTGGTCTAGAATTACTGCCTGTGTGCAAAGGAAAGAAGAAACTGTGATGATTCCTCACGCAGTGTCCGCACTAATGAATCAAGCAAAAGTCACTTCTGTCACCTCCTCCCGTTGGGGAAATTGGTTAGCAACTCTCACAGCCCCGAATATTGTTATACCAGTCACGAACCCATCCTCATGTATGATGTCTGCAATGACTGAATTGGTGTTAGAGGATGAAGGCGAAATGACTCATGATTGTGTTACGCTTACATATGCAGCGACAAGTGAAATAGCAGAAACTCCCATAGAGAATGCAGAATTGGAGTTGTTTGTTGATGGTTCAGCTACTCATGTGTCACACTTAAAAGTTGTTCCTCCCCCTGCAGGGATAGGATAGGTCAGACACAAGAACCAGTGAGGAGCCCAGGGAAGAACCGAAAGCAACAGGCTTCGGGGGCCAACCCTGTGGTGAAGATTTCCTCATAGGCCTTTCCCCATCCAATAGTCCATCCTTTCCTCACTGTTCTTTAGGTGTCGCAGGAATTGAGAAATAGGGAAAGAAGGAACAACAATAGCAGACTATATTTGAACAGAGGATACAACCCTAATGTTTACAGACTCAAAAAATCTACAACAAATACTGCTCTGTGCCATTGGTCTCTCTTGTTTGTGTTTCTTTCTTCCTCTGTGCAGATACCACTTGATGGCTGTCCTGAGATCCATATGCACCACCCTTCTCACCTGCGGATGAAGCCACAACCTCTAGAAAACAACTAGACCCATTGCCGAGCCAACTATCACACAAGAAAGAGAAAAGAAAGAAGAAAGAAGAAAAAAATACACAACGCAACACAAATACAGATTTCGATGACCACAGATACCAATGACATGTCATAGAATAAAGAATTCTGCTGACGATCCAATCCGAAGTCTCCTGGTCTTCTCTTCTGAGTTTTCTACACTTTAGAAGAACAGAGTTTTCAACACTATCATCCCATTCCCTCTACCCCTTCCTCCTCTTTCTACTCTTCGCCAACACTCTGTTCAACTTACTATTTGATTGCTCGTTTGTGGCGTGGTGCTAGTTAGTGAACTTCCACTCACTGTAGTGGAGCATATTATTACTCTTGTAAATAGTTTCCAGAATTTCAGTAAGTGTCCATATTTTAAATGTGCGGACCTGAAGTGGGACAATCACATTGACCCCATTGTGATAAAGGCTCAGCAGAGGTTGTTCTTCCTTCGTCAACTGAAAAAGTTCAACCTACCACCGGCGCATATGACACAGTTTTACTCTGCTGTTATTGAGCCAGTTCTGTGCTCCTCTATAACTGTCTGTTTTGGATCAGCCAGCAAATCAGATAAGAAGACTGCAGCGAACTGTTAGGGCAGCAGAAAGGATCATCGGTGTCCACCTGCCCAGCCTTCAGGACTTGTACAACTCCAGAGTGAAGAAACAGGCCGGTAACATCATCACAGACCCCTCTCACCCCGGACACAACCTGTTTACACTTCTCTGCTCAGGCAGATGCTACAGATCTCTGTGCACTAGAACATCTAGGCATAAGAAAAACATTTTCCCCATGCCATCTCCAGCCTAAACAGCTAACACAGGAATTAATACCTGTGTTCTGTAATTCATTACATATTGCCTCTCTCTCAAGTACTATGTAAATACATATGCATATTTTCTATACAGCTGTATATATAGAGTAAAATATAAAAAAATCTGGACATAAATCTTCTGTTCCAGTTTCATACACATTATTATTATTATTATTGTTTATTGTTAAGCCTCTTTAAATATTTTCATGAAAATGGTTTCATGTCAGATAGGTATGTATGTATGTATGTATGTATACTGTATGTGTTTGTACCAAGAGCTTCTTAAAAACCACAACAAATTCCTTGTGTGTTTGCGCACACTTGGCGAATAAAGTTGATTCTGATCTCTTGGATAACAAAGATGATAAGCTAGATTTATAAATCGACGAACGTTGCGCCGATTTTGATTAAATCTATCCAGGTATAATGGGATGTCAGAGCGGGTGACGTCACGAACTAGGAAGCTATAAATCCTGCACAAACAAAGCTGTCACTAGCTAAAAGTCTGAGCAAGTTGCCTATAGGCACGAAGGAGATATGGCCGGGGACGCAACGTTTGTTTCCTCTTCAGGGAACCAAGGTTACAGCTGAAACCGAACGTTCCCTTTCAAGGGGATTCTGTTGTGTCAATTTTGACGCTTTGGGAAAATAGCGACAAGTGCCTGTCCTGTGTGAAATATAATGAGCAGCACTAGGACAAGAGCACTTGAGAACCTGGGGTAGAGTCCAGGTCCAAGGAATACAATCTGATGAATGTGTCGGGTAAAGGACCAACCTTCCGCATCACAAACCTCTTGGAGAGCAACTCCTGATATAAGGGCCTTAGAGGCCGCCATATTCCTGGTTGAGTGGGACCGGACAGCCATAGGAGATGGTTGACCGGTCGACTCATAAGCAAGTGAGATGGCCTCGATCACCCACTTGATCATCCTTTGCTTAGATGCAGGGGACCCCTTGTCAGGAGGTCCAAAACATATGAACAACTGTTCATTTTTATGCCACAGTGCAGCTTCGTGTACATAAGCATCTAATGCCCGCACTGGGCAAAGCAAATTGTGCCTTTCCTGGTCCGCATTCTGAAAAGGATGAGGACAGAAGGCTTGCAGCACCTCAGCCTCAAAGTCACACGAAGGAAACAAGATACCAGGGGGTCTTTCCCCAATGACATTAGACCCAAAGGAATGTGGTAAGCACTTATGGCTGCCACATAAACCTTTAAAGTGGACCAGGCTAGCCCTGCAGATAACCGCTCTTGCAGGAACTCCAGCACGGTACCAACTGGGCAGTTAACTGGTCCAACTGATGGTCACTACACCATGAAGTGAAAACTCTCCACTTCGAGGCATAAAGTTTCCTCGTGGAGGGAGCTCTGGAGTGGAGAATGGTCTCAACAAGCCCACAGTTTCCACAGTTCTGGTTGGGGGTGAAATATCGAGCCCCCTGCTTGGGACAGAAGGTCCCTCCTGACGGGGAGCTCCAGAGGAGGCCCGTTGAGGAGGGATATTATATCTGGGAACCATACTCTGCCCAGCCACCGTGGGGCAATGAGAATTATTAGAACCCAGTCCCAGCGAACTCTCTCCAGGAATCACGGGAGCAGAGCGATCGGGGGAAATGCATACCGAAGAAGCTTCAGCCACGTCTGCACCATCGCGTCCAGTCCGAGAGGAGCTGGATGCATGAGGTAAAAACCATAGTGGACAGTGAGATGTCTCTCGAGACGCAAACAGATCCACTTGGGATGTAAGCTTGCTCAAAGAGACAACAACTTCCCTTGGGACCACAGGAGGATTTGGCACGCCAATTTACAAAGTGGACTTGACCGCAGACCCCCCGGTGATTTATGTAGGAGACCACCGATGTGTTGTCTGAGTGGATGAGCACATGGTGGCCCCTGATACCTACTATGAATAGGAAATTCTTGAGAGCAAGAAATACAGCCAACATCTCCAGATGCAGGAGATGCTCCATCCTGGAAGCAGACCTGCAGTGCTGAGGTGGCATTGTCTGGCCATACCGTGATTTGCTTTTGAACCAGTTTGGCAAGTTTTTAGAAGTGGTCTGTGTAATGCCTGTGTGCTGTGTCAGCATGAAGACACACACACAGAGAATTAAAAACAGACAGTATTAATTATTCCTCATCCTCTCACTGCAGAAATTGAGATGGTCACCTGACCTACGTCACTAACTTAAAGGCGCCTCGCTGTCTGGATATAAATAATATTTTAAATCTGTGCCTTAAACTGTGCAGTATATGTACTTTGTGTGCCAAATGCAGTGTTTAGTCTCTAAAAAAAGCTATCATCATCAGTAAATAAGTGGTGTAGATGACCGTTAAACTTTAGCATCATAATGTATGATTACAGGCCGAAGTGACCATCGAAAATAATTATTCAAATCCGCAATAACAACTCCAGCAAGCCGCTCAACATCTTCCGTGTTCCAACAGAGAAACCAAGACCGCCAATCACACGTGGGCTTCCCGGTGTCATCACGCAGCAGCAATAAAGCCACCGAAGAAACACGAAGGAACCGCGTGCTCCGAAACTCAAACATAAGAGATTTCTGTGAAAACACGAAGGAAACACGTGGCATCCAAAACAGAGCACGAGAACACCACGTGGAACGAGACAAAAGATCCGGCCTGCTTAATGAATGCAAGTAACCAAACTAAGTTTCTATCCTAACTGAACTGGTAATCGATCTGAATGCAGAAAAGGGCAGCATCTCTTTCGTGATCTTATGTGGTTTCAGTTATGAGACAGCAAAGAGTGCTACCTTAACCCTTCTAACGTTAACCGTAGAGCTCTGAATGTGTGTGTATGTATGTGTGTGTTTGTTTATGTGTTTTTATTAGTTTAGATCATGTATCGTATAATAGCAGTTAGTAAATAAACCTTGTTTCATTTATAAAGAATTGTCTCTTGCGATGTGATTTTCAAGTATTTCAAACTTAATGCCAAAAAGATTGCGTTACCTCACGCAAATGGTATAAAACCCTTTATTTTGTTTATCGTTGGCCACGAGAGCAAAATAAACTAAATTGATAAAGATATACTGATGTTAGTGATCGCTGGATGAATCGTTAATACAGTATAAATCATAAGTCAAAGATCAATATTACTTTAATCAAGCAATATTTTATCTGTAAGCTAATAATTCCTCGGAGCTGAAATAATAGCTTCATAGATTTGTTACAGATATGGTGGAGAAAGAAAGCTGGCATAAAGATTAACTTGAAAATCAATAAAACATCCATCAGAGACAATAAGAGTATTTCTCAATTTTTATCCAGAGAAATTGGAGTAAATACAGAGAAACAAGCATTTGTTGTGATATTGTATTCTTGTTTGTAAAACACAGTGCGTTTTGAATGAAAGATAGTGCAACACGAGTTATTGAGAAGAAATGAACTGCAGTAATTAATATATATTCGTCTATTAAGACGAGAAGTCGCTTTAAAGAGCGCACGAGTCAAATGAGCGTTTTCCTCATGCGCCTCGTTTAAGGCCTTTGTGGTAATGGGTTGTGAGAGAATTTGCTGGTCTAGACTTAGGGTGAATCCCATTTCTCCGTCTTATCCCTTCCCCTTCGTTTTACCCCTAGCCCTTGTCCCTCGAAACCGAGTGGTGAGCGCTAGGGGTGAAAACATACTCCTATTAAATGAGACGCCACTTGGTTACTGTTACGTCATCTTACATCGTCGCTAGCTGGCTGCTACGTCACCAGAGGCGACAGGTGTTGATCACAAACTCTCCATCTAAAAGTGTGTGTATGTCGATTGCGTGGGTTTAAGTGATGTTTTCTCTATTCAGAGAAATGCGGGACTGTTGTGCAAATCAGCAATGTAACGTTAGCGTGGAAAAATAGCGATTTGTAAAAACGTTTCAATTAAGAGCATGGTTGCAAATATATATGTAAGTTACAGGACTGTGTATAGCACAAAACAATACTGTCGTAATTTTAAATAAATTATATAAGCCGAAAACACTCTCTGGATGATCTGGCCGCAGTGTGTTCTGGGTACCCCTTGGTTTTAAGTAAGCTCGCGAAAATTTTTGGTTTTAAGGGGTATCTACCCCTTCCCCTTAGCCCTACCCCTCGATCAAAACGAGAATTGGGACAGCCCTTACTCTCACGTGAACGCGCAAAAATAAGGGGAAGGGGTATGGGGAAGGGGTAAGACAGAGAATTGGGATTCACCCTTAGTCACAGCGCCACCTTGAGCTATTGTAAACGAATAGCATTAGCACTAAGCTAACTGAAACAAAGGAGCTTGCATTTGAAGCAAATGCAAGGCTGTTAGCATTTACGGCTAGCGATTAGCACGTAGCATTTAGAGAGGTTGAATGCAGTGTGTGTGTGTGTGTGAAAATGACTTACATTTACATTTACTCCTTTCTTTCTTTCTTTCTCTCTCTCTCTCTCTCTCTCTCTCTCTTTGGAGAGAAAAGCAGGACAAGAAAAACAGATGCATGCTTTAAAGGACAACAATGGACATAACACTTCAGACCCGGTGGTGATGCGCAGACTTGCGATGGATTTTTATACTGATTTATATTCTGCTGAGATTTCAGATGAGCCATGTAGATGTCAACTGCTAAAGAATCTTCCTGTTCTAACTTCTGATCACAAACAATCTTTAGAGACTGACATCTCTTTTGAGGAGGTAACCGCTGCTGTTATGGGATTTTCATCAGGACGTGTGCCAGGGTTGGATGGATTACCCGCTGATTTTTATAAGTTTTTTTGGAATATTATTGGTAATGATTATTTTGAGGTTCTCCAAAAAAGCATTAGTGAAGAAATTCTTCCTTTAAGTTGTCAGCGGGCAGTTTTAACGTTACTCCCCAAAAAAGGTGACCTTACTCATTTGAGAAATTGGAGACCTGTAGCAATTTTACGTTCTGATTATAATTTTTTTTCTAATTGTCTGGCCAATAGGGTAAATGGTGTATTGCACTCAATTATACATAAAAATCAGTCATACTGTATAAAAAATAGATCTATTACAGATAATTTACATTTGGTTCGAGATATGTTTGATTTTGCCTCCTATAATAATATCAGTGTAGGTTTTCTGTCATTAGACCAGGAAAAGGCCTTTGACAGAGTGGATCACACTTTTCTTCTTGATACTTTAAAGGCCTTTGGTTTTGGGTATAATTTTATCTCTTTTATAAAACTGTTGTATGCCGGGGCCTCTTGTATGATCAAAGTAGCTGGTGGCCTCAGTCTTCCTGTAAAAGTACATAGAGGCATTAAACAAGGTTGTCCTCTTTCGGGTCGGCTTTACAGTTTAATTATTGAGCCTTTGCTGTGTAGGCTGAGAACACAGCTAACTGGTTTAGAGGTTAATACACTGAATGGTAAGCACTCTTTTAAGCTTTCTGCATATGCAGATGATGTTACTGTTTTAATTAAAAATAACAGTGATGTTCAATGTATAAAAAATGCTTTAGTGTGTTATGGAAAAGCGTCTTATGCCAAAGTTAATTGGCAAAAAAGTGATGCTCTGTGGTGTGGCCGAGATTTTATTAGATCTTCATTACCTGGGGGTTTGCAGTGGGGGAGAGCAGGTTTTAAATATTTAGGGGTATTTATAGGGACAGAAGAATACAGAAAAAAAAATTGTGAGGGCCTAGTGGAGAAAGTGTGCGCTCAGTTGTCTCACTGGAAATGGTTGCTGCCCCAGCTGTCCTACAGGGGGAGGGTACTGGTCTGTAACAACTTGGTCGCATCATCCTTGTGGCATAAAATGATGATTCTAGAGCCTCCAGAAGATTTAGTTAGAAGTATTCAGCAGCGTATGGTGGAGTTCTTCTGGTCTGGACAACATTGGCTGAAGGCTTCGGTGCTGTATCTGCCACTACAGGAAGGCGGACAAGGGCTGGTTGATATCAGATCCAGAGTCAGAGCTTTTCGACTTCAAACAACACAGAGGCTCTTATATGGGGAGGAGGTGATCTGGGCTGGGGTAGCCTGTGCCCTCCTGAGGAGAGCGGGCAGTATGGGATTTGATCGCCACCTGTTTCTTATGGACATCGAAAAATTAGACCTGACAGGATTGACATCTTTTTACAGGTCGATGTTAAGATCATGGACATTTTTTAGATTTTCCCGGGAGCCAAATGGTCTGAAGGTTTTTTTGGTTAAAGGAAGAAACACTGCTTTTTAATTCTGCACTGGATTTGGGCATTTTTAATTCATTGTCCCTCAGGAAAGCACTGTGGGCGGCAAAGATGACTAAAATTGGACATTGTGTCTCTGAGGATGGATGGATTTCTGCCGAGAATTTGGCATCAAAGCTGGGCATGAGCTCAATTCGGGTGGCAGAGAGATTGTTGACTCAAATAACTGAGTTTTTGGACAATGGGTTGCTTTCTTTTAAGACACCTCAGCTGGGGCTTTTTAGCAATGCTGGAAAGAAATGTATGCACTGTGTGTGAAGGTGTCCAATCTTCTTCATCTTCAGAGCATGAGGGTGTCTAAATGGCAAGAGACTCTTGGCTTAAGCACCTCCCCCAAAGGCTGCTGGAGGACCTTGTACAAACCTCCTATTGAGAAAAGAACTGGTGATTTGCAGTGGAGGATTGTGCATGGCATAATAGCTACGAACAGACACAGAGCGCACCTTGATCCAAATGTAGGGGAGGGTTGTATGTTTTGTGGAATGTCAGAAACTGTTTTTCATTTATTTTTTTTAATTGTGTGAGGTTACAACAATTATTTCATAAGTTAGAGGAGTGGTGTCAAACACTTGGGGAGGTTTTTACACCTGAAATGTTTATTTATGGACCCAAGTACAGCAGAAGTAGAAGGGAGAGTCACGTCTTATTAAATTATTTATTTGGGCAAGCCAAGATGGCTATATGGTTGTCAAGAAAAAGTAAGATGATTGATTGATGGCTCAACTGATGTTATTTTAATTTTAGAGGGTTTAATAAAATCTCGCATTAATATAAAGTATAGCTACTACAAGTTGGTAAATAATGTGCAGGTGTTCAATCAAAAATGGGGAATAAACCAGTGTATTTGTGAAGTTGACTCTGAGGATGTTTTGAACATTTATGTTTGAAGAGTCAGTTTGTGATTTGTACGTTCTTTTTGTATCTGTATATATATATATATATATATATATATTTTTTTTTTAACATGTGGAGTTAAAAAGAAAAAAGAAAAAAAAGAGAATTCTCATGATGTATTTTTGATTTAAAAAAAACAAACAAAAAAAAACAAGTAAAATATGTATATTTTGTTTTGTAATAAAAGAGACCTTAAAAGTCAAAAGTCTCTCTCTCTCTCTCTCCCTTACAATTTAAAAGACTAACAAATGCAATGTTAATAAACTGGCCGTATGAGTAATGTTATAACTAATCATTAGTGTCTAACAATTTCACAGGTGGTTTTAATAAACATTTGTTTAAAGTATTTTATCTTCAGTGGTTATCAGTTTAATAGCTGTTGGTTTTATTAGAAGATCGATCATCGCACGGCTTGGACATAAAAGACCTTGAAAAGCTCGCCAAAAACATTGGCAAATTCAACCCCAGCATGCCAAACAGCCAAAATGTCCAAGCTCATCTACAAGATATTGATTTCCATCTGGAAATGCGACCTAACGTTACGGACAAAGATAAACTCTATTTACTCCGAACGACATCCAGTCTTTAAGTGCGCAGTTTCCTTGACCGGCAGCCTGCTAACACAAAGACTGATTATCAACTGCTTCAAAAAGCCCTCATTGAAGAGTTCACCAAACCTTGAGTCCGATCAAGGCTTAGTGGCTGCCCTGGAGATGAGACAAGGACGTCACGAACCTCCTCAAGCTTACTACAGTCGACTCAGACAAGCATACTTTGGAACTCGCAATTAATCTGACATGGAAGATGAACTGAACTTTAAAACTCTCTTCCCGAGGAACCTTCATCCTGGCATAAGCCACCATCTTGGCGTTCTCGCATGCCCACGAACAATGAACACTCAGCAGTTGCGAGACTTGGTGCAAAAAGCCTACGGCAAACAAAAGATGGCCTCAGAAAAGAGCGCCAAAACCCCAGCAGTTCTTGATTTCAACACTCAAAGTCACGGACTGGCTCTAGAGGGCACCCAATGCCAAGACAGTGCTAAGCCGCCACACAGAGAGTGGAATGCACCCCCGTCCAACAGAGAACGAGACTCACACGCTGGCACCCGACCTAAACAGAGGTATGACCGCTGGGATGGACCACGTGGACATCAACGCTCACCTGGACGACACTGGGATAAGTCATGGGACCAAGCAAGGCCTCATGAGAGTCAATGGGAGAGATCCTGGCACCAGCCAAGCTCGTTTGGAAACTCAAGAGAGAAAAGCTTATGGGAATTCAATGGAAACTCCAAGGGAAAGCGACAAACTCACCCTGGAGCAATCAGCCCAAGGAATCGATGAAAGAATTCACCAAGATTCCAAACTGACCGAGCTCAAACTGAATCCACACAAGAACAAAAGACACCACCGCACTTCGACTCACAAAAGCTGATGGAAATGATGATGAAAGAGTTATTCCAACGAAAGGAGGAAGATCGGAAGTGGGAAAAGAAAGAGAAACCAGATTCAGCCTGACTAGCTGTCGGACGAGAAGGCAGCGACAAGCTGAACAAATCAGCCACAGAAAACAGCACTGCTTCACCTAACTCTCAGAGAACAGTAAACACCCTAACTTCAGATGGACACGAAACCCCACCTGAAAACCCAGCAACAGAGTTAAACACTAACTCAACACCCAATACTCCAGATCACAGCAGCGTCCAACAAACACCTGCTGATTGAGTTTTTACAATATAAATATTTGTTTAGAAACTTAATTTCCTGTAAAGCTGCGTTGCAGCAATTGTATCGTAAAAAGCGCTATGCAAATAATTTTGAATTCAATTGAATTGAACTGTCCCAAAAGTAGTCCAACATCCTCGTTATATACCTCAAAACATCTGACAAACCTGCTAAACCCAAAGTAATTATAAGGAGTAGATGCGGAAACAAACAAAGCATCTATAATGGCAAAGGAGCAGCAATCAATCATGCAAGCCAAGGTTTCAACATGCAACTTTTCCACCAGCTCTTTAATACATTTAAGATGTTATTTGATGATATAATGCATAAACATAATACATAATAATACATATATATTGACCAAAAAATATAATGGACAGGCAAGTCTTTGGGCCCTATTTTAACAATCCATGTGCACGGCGCAGGTGCACTCAGGGTGTGTCCGTATCCACTTTAGCTAGTTTAATGACGGAAAACAGTCTGTGCGCCCGGGCACATGGTCTAAACGGGTTGTCCCTATTCTCTTAATGAGTAATTAGTGTTTTTTTAGGCATAACATGCAATAAACCAATCAGAGTCTCATCTCCCATTCCCTTTAAGTGCGAATTGCCCTCACTCTGTGACGAATTCGCTATTTAAATGGCAGAATTTTAAGGTGCACAGTCTGAACGCGTCTCCAGAGAGCAAGCGGATCTGCTCATGCGCGAGCATATATAGGTAGGCTAATTCTGATATATGCAATGACTATCTATTAGGACATTTTTATATTTATGTAGCCTAAACAATAATATTCTTTTGCACTCTAATCCTTACATTTTGTATATTTGGCATGTTTGTGTGCTGCTGCATGTCCTTGTGTGTAATAAAGTGAACGCGCATTGTTGATCTGCACAGAGGTGCATTTTCTACTAACGCGCTCTTTAAATAACAATATATACTGTATATATATATATATATATATATATATATATATTGCGCCATTGACATTAGATTTTAGACCAGGTTTGAGTTGATCTAAGGCTCAGTCTATATTTGGTTCCTCAAAATAGCAACGCGCCAACAATGCGCCTGAACACACCTCATTTTCAGAACAGCACGCCCATGAGCGCACAAATGGGCACACATACATTTGCTATTTAAACAACGCGGCGCAGGATGTGAAAATTATACCTGTATCGGGCTGAAACTAGCAAAAACCCTTGCGCCGCATTGTGCCGGGTGTATGATAGGGCCCTTTATCTGAAAGTGTAAATTTACATGTATTTGAAACACTATTAAGCTAACCAATAAGAAAGTATAAATTGCTTTCTGTACAGTCTTTGAAGTTTGCCTGCAAATGACCCTGCAGAAACCCTGCACAAAAGGTTGACCTTTAAATGTTTTGACTGGTTTTGCATAATTTGTTGCATCTGTACTTTTTAAATTTGCCATATTTTGTTAATTAAAAAGATTGTAAAAATAGACCTTACTAGGTAAAACGGGACTAACAGTGTTTTATCAGTCTCTAATCAGTGTTTCCTGCTTGAATTTGACCAATAAGATGACTTTAGTAGCAAAATAGGATCAATAAGAGAACACAAGATGTATCTTTAAACATTCAGTCTAGTATAATTTAAGCTAGTTTGATTATACTTAAACATTTAAAGAGCAACTAAAATTTAAGCTGAAAAAAATATTTAAAGGACACTTGATACGATACCTTTAGTCAGACTTGATGTACTGATTAAATGCACAATCAATATACCCAAAATGAATAAATAAAATATTTTATGTTTTGAATTTTAAAAAAGGAAATTAAATTAAATTAAATTCAAGATTATTTGTATAGCGCTTTTTACGATACAATCGTTGCAAAGCAACTTCACAGGAAATTAAGTTTCTAAAATAGATTTATTTTGTAGAAACTCAATATAATTAACTTGTAGCAAAATTTGGTTAATTCAGTATAATCGCTGATGGTTGGCTTCCTCCGAGGTGTTGTCATCATCTTTTCTCAGGTGTTCGGTCATCTCAGATCATTTAAGGTTTGGATCCAGACTGAAGCTTGTGTAATTCCTAGCTACCACGGGATGTAAATCCAGAAACAGAGAAACAATAAAGACCATTAGCATAGCAGTTGTTCTATCCAGGAACAACCCTGGATGAAATTATCTGTTCAACCCAAGCTAAAGCATAATAATGTGCGTTTGATCAGATATACCTGCAGTACAAGATTGTGAGATGCATTATATGAATGCTTGGCTAAAGGGATGTGTCTTTAATCTAGATTTAAATAGAGAGAGTCAAATATATGCTTCTTCACTTTAACTATTAATCAATCAATTCAACAGCATAGGTAATGGATTCAAATAAATAAATACAAATAATGCAATGCATTAATTTTCTGTAGCATGGTTATTAGTGTTAACTTAATCTAACGCTATAAAAATACTTTTCTTCATTTGAAGTTAAAATAAAATATAAATTTAAACCAAAATTGAAATGTTGCCATGGAAACTAACTGAAATTAGTTTTAAGTTGAAGCACTAAACTTGTAAGTGGAAATAAATTAAAACTTAACTAAAACTAAAATAATAATTAAAAGCCCTAAACAGTCAAATTTGCATTTGAAATCTAATGAAATGGCATACTATTGCATAGTTCAGAAGAAAAGAAAATTTGATGTTAGAAAAAAGGACATAATTTATAATATATAATCTTTAAAAAAACTTTATTATTTTTTGGAGACTACTGTCAGATAACAATCGTGAATAGTGTCATAGCATTTATGAGAATGGGAAAATCTTCCTGGTGTATGAATTAATGTCGTAACAATGCTACAGTAGCTGCAGGACTGGAAATAACAGTCACATTCTTTAATCTGTACAATAATTAACCAAGTGTATACTCTTAAAATAAACTTGCTGTACTGTATGAGTCATAAGAAGTATCTAAAACATCCTCATTACAAACCTGTCAATCTCACATGTCTAAACTATGCTAATAGATGTCATTCAAATAAGAAGACTATAACGTATGCAGCTGAGAAAGCATGCTGCTAATATAACAACATAAAATTTGAATGAGTTTGAAAAAAAAATGAGAGCACGTGTTTGATAAAATATGTTTTTATTAGGCGACATTTCCAGAGGTTACATGTGATGTTCATGTTACCTTTGAACTTCATTTGTTCCTCTATAATATTGTTGTTTACTACAGTGACCCAATAGTGCAGAACACAACGCAATTAAAAAAAAGCAAACATAAGCTCACAACTCGACATAAAGCCACAACACAATGGAAATGCTCCCAACCACTAGGGGGTAGGGCAGTTGGACGGCAGAAACAGGCAATGGACTCTATGCACGACACGCTGCCTTCGTATTTCCGGTGAAATCTCAGGGCGCATAAAAGGTTCTGATGCCGTAATCTTTTTGCAATGAACGATTAATATAAAATAATATTTAGACATTTTATTGCTATAATATTACAACTCAAGTATACCACTGTAATATAATTATTTAATGAAGAGTTCCATATCCCATTTTGTGAGGCTTCTCACATGTTTTTCAAACTTCTCCCCTGGATGAAGAAACTCGCAATAAGGGAATTCAGAGTAGTAGATGGAAGGATTTTAACATCACTTCTGATACTTCAAGAATGACGACAGCATGCAGTTCTACACTAGGTAAGATCTAAACCCTTATATACTTTACTATATTACCAAGCACAGTGCAGGCCTATGTGATTTTTTTGTCACTGTGGTTGCCTGTTTGTTTAAAAACCTCTTCTGTGGGTCTGGGCAACACCCCAAAATAAAAATAAAGCTGTCATCATATACTCACCTTTATGTCGTTGTCACGGTTCATTAATCCCATGCTTCCTGCTCGTCTCGTGCTCGTTGTTATGTGTGTGTGTGGGCGTGCGACGCATCAGCGCTGATCAACGAGCCAGCGATCATCATCTACACCAGCTGCAGCTCATCATACCACCCTATATTCTCACCACTCTCTCATCTCCTTGTCAGATCGTTGTTTGTAGTCCTGGATGTTTGGTGATCCCGTCTTCGCTCCTGTTCGTGTTCTTGTGGGTTTGCACTCGGATTCGTCCACGACCCTTGGGTGCACTCTGGATTCGTCCACGGCACTTCAGGACTTCTCTTCACAGCACTCATCTGACCATCAAAGTCCCTCCGCCACTATCCTGGTTCTGTGAACCTGCACCTATCTTCCTCACTGGAGGTTTAATAAAGAGCATCTACTCGCATACTGTTTCCGCGTTTCTATCATGACAGAACGATCTGACCGATCAATGGAAGCAGCGAGTGGCTCTACCGGATCGCTGGATGACTTCGTGAGCAGCAGCATACTTCGTATGAATTCTCAGGAAAGGAACCTCAGCGATACAGCTCACGCTGTTCAGGCTCTAGTGGCGCAGGTGTCCGAGCTCACCCAACAGTTCCAACGTCTGCGAGGTCCCACTGTGCATCTCACACCGCCGGTTCCCTTGCCATCACCAGAGGACTCCTCCCAGTCGGAACCCCGCCTACCAGTCCCAGCGTCATATACAGGTGAACCTGACTACTGTCGAGCATTCCTAACACGATGTTCCATGCACTTTTCTCTCCAACCCAGGACATTCAATAACGAGCGAACCAAAGTCGCTTTTGTGTTGACGCTACTGACTGGGAGAGCGGCACTCTGGGGAACCGCGGTGTGGGAGAATCAAGATCCATGCTGTGCATCTCTCCGCCGAGATGAGACGGGTGTTCGACCGGGCCGCTTCTGGCAGAGAGGCAGCAAGGATGCTGGCCGATTTGCGACAGGGAGAGAGGACCGTATCTGACTTTTCGATCGAGTTTCGGACCCTTGCGGCGGAGAGTCAATGGAACGAGGAAGCGCAGTGGGACATGTTCCTGCATGGGCTGGCTGACCGTGTCCAGAAGGAGATCTATGCCATGGACCTTCCTACATCACTCAACGACCTGATCGCCCTGGCATTGAGAGTAGACGCACGTTTGTCACGAATGGGTCGCCGCACACAGTCCAATCGTCCCACCAGAGGGGCAGAGTATCAAAGGTTTGGAGGCAGGGACACGGTCAACCCCGTCTACGATCACGAGCCCATGCAGGTGGGGCGAGCTTGGCTTTCCCGGGAGGAGAAGGAGAGGCGGAGATCCCAGGGCCTCTGCATGTACTGTGGAGGAGAGGGCCATTTTGCCTATGTCTGCCCGTTAAAAGGGTCAGCCCGATAGTAAGCATGAGGCTACTATCGGTTAGGATCTCCGCCGAGAAGACCTCATCCACATCCACTCTCCTTCCGGTAAGACTGAGATGGTCAACTCACCTTCACGACTGTCGAGTACTTCTGGATTCTGGGGCTGAGGGCAATTTCATGGATCACACTCGCACGCAAGCTCCAAGTTCCCCTCAGACCCTCACACACAAGATTCCAGTTCACGCCTCAACGGCCAGGAACTTCCCACCATCTCACTTGTCACGGAGGACGCCACCCTCATCACATCAGGCAATCACACCGAGACCATCTCTTTACATACTGGACACCCCTTGCACCCATCCCTTGGTCACCCCTGGCTCACCCATCACAACCCGAAGGTGGACTGGCAAATGAAATCTGTGTTGGCCTGGAGCAGTCATTGTCATAAGTCTTGTCTAGTGTCTGCCTGTCCGTCTGTTTCTGTCCCTGTGTTTCAGGAGGAGGCAGGGGATTTGTCTAACGTGCCCACGGAGTACCTGGACCTGAAGGAGGTGTTCAGTAAGTCTCGGGCTGCTTCTCTTCCTCCGCATCGTCCCTATGACTGTGCCATAGAGTTACTGCCAGGTACGTCTCCGCCTAAGGGCAAGTTATATTCACTCTCTGCTCCAGAGAGGGAGGCCATGAAGAAATATATTTCTGATTCTCTAGCATCAGGGTTCATCCATCCTTCCTCTTCTCCAGCGGGGGCGGGGTTCTTTTTTGTGGAGAAGGACGGTTCCCTGCGACCTTGTATTGACTACCGGGGGCTGAACAGCATCACGGTAAAGAATACTTATCCTTTGCCGTTGATGTCTTCAGCCTTCGAGAGGTTGCAGGGAGCGTCTATCTTCACAAAATTGGATTTACGTAATGCTTATCATTTGGTCCGCATCAGGGAGGGGGATGAATGGAAGACGGCCTTTAACACACCCAGGGGGCATTTTGAATACTTGGTCATGCCTTTCGGGCGGTCCAACTCCCCAGCGGTCTTCCAAGCACTTGTCAATGACGTGCTGCGGGACATGGTCGATCAGTTCATATATGTCTACCTGGACGACATATTGATTTTTTCTTCATCCCTCCAGGAACATGTGCAGCACGTCCGACAAGTGCTCCAGAGGTTGTTAGAGAATGGGCTTTTTGTCAAGGTGGAGAAATGCGATTTTCATGCACAGTCTGTTCCTTTTTTAGGTTACATCGTGTCGGTTGAGGGAATGCGTGTGGATCCTGAGAAGATCAAGGCTGTGGTAGAATGGCCAAGCCCAGATTCCCGTAAGGCCCTACAGAGGTTTCTGGGATTCGCCAATTTCTACCGGCGTTTCATTCGCAATTTCAGCCAACTAGCCGCGCCTCTGACCGCCTTGACCTCCCCCAGAACGACGTTCAGGTGGTCAGACACAGCCGAGGCTGTGTTTACCAAACTTAAAGGCTGCTTCGTTTCCGCCCCTATCCTGATTACCCCTGATCCTTCACGTCAGTTCGTGGTGGAGGTCGATGCGTCAGAGGTGGGGGTAGGTGCAGTGCTATCCCAGCGCTCTCCCTCAGACGACAAGATGCACCCTTGCGCGTTTTTGTCGCATCGTTTGTCCCCAGCCGAACGCAATTATGACATTGGTAACAGAGAGTTGTTGGCAGTTAAGTTAGCATTGGAGGAATGGCGCCACTGGTTAGAAGGGTCGGGGGTACCTTTTATTGTCTGGACCGATCATAAGAACTTGGAATACATTAAAACGGCTAAAAGATTAAACTCCAGGCAGGCTCGGTGGGCTCTTTTTTTCGGCCGTTTTGATTTTACTCTCTCGTACCGCCCGGGTTCCAAAAATATCAAACCCGATTCTTTATCGCGTATTTTTGACCGTACCGAACACCTGTCTACTCCCGAGTGCATTTTACCTGAGACCCTATTTGTCTCTACACTCACATGGGAGGTCGAATCGAGGGTCAAAGCGGCCCTAGAAGGGGTAACGCCTCCGGCTCGTTGTCCACCGAATTGTTTATTTGTGCCTGAGGGGTTACGGTCCAGCGTGATTCAGTGGGGACATTGCTCCAATGTGGCTTGTCATCCAGGAGTCAGTCATACTAGATTTTTAGTCAAGCAACGATTCTGGTGGCCTCTCATGGCTCGTGACGTTCACGATTTTGTCTTGGCTTGTTCAATTTGTGCCACTGGTAAGTCTTCCAATCGACCCCAGATGGGTTACTTCAACCGCTGCCGGTTCCTTCGAGACCCTGGTCCCATATCGCACTAGATTTTCCACCGCCTCCCACCTCCCAGGGTCACACAGTAGTTTTGACCGTGGTGGACCCCGGTTCTCGGGCGGCCCATTTCATTCCCTTGCCCAAATTACCCTCAGCCAAGGAGACAGCGTTGGTTGTCGTTGACCACGCCTTTTCGGTTACATGGCCTCCCGATAGATGTGGTTTCCGACAGAGGACCACAGTTTGTGTCCAGTTTTGGCAGAGTTTTGTAAATTACTGGGGCGACTGTCAGTCTGTCCTCAGGGTTCCACCCCAGAGCAATGGTCAAACGGAGCGAGCCATCCAAGATTTAGAAAGAACGCTATGTGTGGTATCTAAGAATCCTTCCTCATGGAGCCAACAACTGTCTATGGTGGAGTACGCACACAACGTTGCCAGTGTCATCCACGGGCCTATCTCCGCTTGAGTGTAGCGAGGTTACCAGCCACCTATTTTTCCTAGTCTGGAATCCGAGGTCGCGGTCCCTCCGCCCACGCCTTCGTCCAGAGGTGTCACCGCACTTGGACTAGAGCCCGTGAGACTCTACTCCAAGTGGGGTCACGCACTGGGCCAAAGCCGACCGCCACCGGTCTAGGCCTCCCGTGATACGCCGTGGGTCAAAAGTGTGGCTTTCTACCAAGAACATTCCTCTCCGCTCCGTGTTCAATAAACTTGCACCCAAATTCATTGGGTCTGCTCGCTGTCACCGAAATCATTAGTCCGTGGCAGTCCGCCTCAACCTTCCTCCGCGCAGGAGAATTCATCCCGCCTTTCATGTATCCAAAATAAAGCCCGTTTTTCGTTCTCGTATTAATCCGCCAGCCCCGGTTCCCCCCCCCGCCGCGACTCGTAGACGGGGAAACCACTTATTCGGTCAATCGTATTCTGGACTCAAGACGGAGGGGACGCGGATTTCAGTACTTGGTGGACTGGGAAGGTTACGGTCCAGAGGAGAGAAGTTGGGTGCCGGCTAGAGACATCCTGGATCACTCCCTTATCGATGATTACAATCGACAGGTAAGGGGGCCTGGGAACGCCAGGAGGCGTTCCTAGGGGGTACTGTCACGGTTCATTAATCCCATGCTTCCTGCTCGTCTCGTGCTCGTTGTTATGTGTGTGTGTGAGTGTGTGTGTGGGCGTGCGACGCAGCGCTGATCAACGAGCCAGCGATCATCATCTACACCAGCTGCAGCTCATCATACCACCCTATATATTCTCACCACTCTCTCATCTCCTTTGTCAGATCGTTGTTTGTAGTCCTGGATGTTTGGTGATCCCGTCTTCGCTCCTGTTCGTGTTCTTGTGGGTTTGCGCCCCGGATTCGTCACAACCCTTCGGGTGCACTCTGGATTCATCACGGCACTTCAGGACTCCTCTTCACAGCACTCATCTGACCATCAAAGTCCCTCCGCCACTATCCTGGTTCTGTGAACCTGCACCTATCTTCCTCACTGGAGGTTTAATAAAGAGCATCTACTCGCATACTGTTTCCGCGTTTCTATCATGACAGTCGTTGTAAACCCATATGGCTTGCTTTCTTCATTCGCATACAGAAATGTTGTAAGTAATGTTCATGTCAGTCAGCTATTTAGATTTTTTTTTCTCCACAGAAGAAATTAATAATAGTTTAGAATGACATTAGGGAGAATAAGCTAAAACCCCAGCTAAAATATTTTTTTTTTCATAAGAGTACTTGCATGTTGATTTTTAAACTAACTGGCACTGTTATTACATTGTGTGGTGTGTTTTTTTTCTGAAAACGTCTCATCCAATCTAGATTTGACATGTAGAACCATTTAATGGCCTTTTAGAGAGTTATTGAACCTGCATCCCACAGCATGGTACGTGTGACCAGAGCAAAAGTACAGCTACAACGAGGAGTGGAGTTGGAGTAACAAGCAATTCAATGGTAAACATTGGTATTATATTGTTTGTGACAGAGAAAGAAAATGTTATATATTTTTTTATTTTTTGATGCACACATTGCATGCATGTATCATAATTATTTAAAATGTATTTTGACTGTCAGTCTCTACAGCCCTTCGATGAGTTCCTCCTCTTCATGATCCACCTTTCAGTTGGTCTTCCACCGAGAGATCTGGCCTTACACAAAACACTTGGGATGGATTCATTTGGTTTTATTTGTACAGACTAGAATATAAAAATGTAAACTAACTATCAAGAACATGCAAATATAAAAATACATATATAACTTTAATATGGTTTCTTGCTCACTAGTGTAATCTAAACATGTAAATATAAACACATAAATTTTTGAAACTTTGATACAGTGTAATAGTTATGTAAAATACTAATAACGGTGGTAGTGTAATGGTATGTGTTTTTAACACTTCTGCCACTTGGAGGATTGATAGGTCAGGCAGATCGCTGGTTACACCAATGTAAAGCGTTCTCCTGAGATGAAAAAAGAGGTATAGTGTAAATTGACCATTAAAACATCTTCCACCACTGTCATTACATGTTGCATACATTATGAATGGAGTCGTATTCAATATGACTGTGTTTGTATTTTTTCTGCTTGGGCTAATCATATAGGCATGTTATAAATTATGAATATAACAAGATATGAAAAGATGATGTAACAATATTAGACAGTCTACTCCTAACTTAACCACTTGCAAACAGGACCACCACCCCTGTCTCTCTCTGAAAGTGCGCAAAACTAAAGAGCTGATCGTGGACTTCATGAAGAGACATCAGCGGCCCTACACTCCTCTTATGATCAGTGGGACTCCTGTGGAGAGGGTGAGCAGCTTTAAGTACCTCAGTGTAAACATCTACGATGACCTGACTTGGACTGCACACATTGAAACACAGGTCAAGAAAGCCAGGCAAAGACTGTACCATCTGCGACAGCTGAGAAAATTCAGGGTCTCACCAGCAATACTGAAAACTTTCTATTCAGGGGCCATAGAAAATGTATTAACTCAGTGCAGTGCAAATGTACTATGAAGCTAATTAACTATGAAGCTCTGCAGTGAGTTGTGCGCTTAGCTGAGCGCATCTCAGGGTCTGCTCTCCCCTCTGCAGGACATCTACCTCAAACGCTGCAAAAGCAGACCTGTCAAAATCATTGAGGACTCAAACCACCCTGGTAACCATCTTTTCTGTTTACTGCCATCTGGCAAGCGCTTCTGGAGCATGATGCCAAAAACTGAGAGACTTAGGAGGAGCTTCTTCCCACAGGCCATCAGGCGCCTAAACTCAAACTCGGTCAAATAACTTCAACATGACTCAATTTAATAAACAGTAAGATACCCACTATTCTCCATCATTGCTGCTATGTATATCTCTCGCACATCCCTGCTTATATTATTATATTATTATTAAGTCCACAGTATACTGTCCTGCATATTTTATTTCATTGCACATCTTATTCTTGTTTATTTTTTTCACCTATATTTATGTATATTCTCTTGTGTTGTGTTACATAGTTTGCATTGTCCACTGAGCAGATCTGACCTGATTTACATTTACACTACTGATTACATTCTTTATAATTGAGTATGTGACGAACAAAACCTTGAATGCTTGAATCCTTGAATCTTGTCCACTGACAGGACCTGGCTTGAATCTCTAGGCATACCAATGGGGCATGTTAATATTATTAATCAAAGTTTATTAATAATATAATTCATTAGTGTTACAGATCGCCCAGGCTCCCACTTCAGCCAATCACAACCCTCACCTGAATACTAAACAAACATACCTGCTCTCTATCAGCACTTCATCTCCACACACCTTATAAGCTCACACCTCACTACAGTCAGATGTCCGATCTCGTTCCTACGAAGTGCACTCATTCCAAACTCTCAAAGCTACTTACCTGTTCCCTACCTGATATTATTAACCTCCTGTCTCATCTCCAGCAGTGTGTCTTCCTGTCTCCGTTGTCCTGTTCCCTCCAACGATCTCCAGCAGTATTCCTGTCTCCTCACGAGGTGTGAGCTACTCTCCATTCCATGGGTTCTTGGCAAGGCAAAGATATATCACCATCACCATCCCATCTCAACAGTTATATCAATTCTGAAGTTCTACTCATCTTTGCTTTACTCTGCTGTTCAAATAAACACCTGTTTTTGTACTTACCCTCTGTGTGAGCTCTGCTTCCATAACAGAAGATCGGACCACACAGAAGACAGCATGAGTAACCCCGACCCTTTCCAGGAGCTTGTGGACAACCTCCGATGAGTTCTTGTTTCCTCGGCACCACCACGTACTTCTGTGACCAACACCACCACTTCTTCTGCACCTTTGATCGCCAGTCCCATTGCCAGACCAGCGCCTTCTCAGGTGTGGCGGAGGAGTGCAACGGGTTCCTCCTGCTATGCTCTCTAGCCTTAGAGATGCAACCGCATCTGTACCCCACTGAAAGATCCAAAATTGCATTCATTAGTGATCGACCGATATTTATTTTTTATAAACGATACCGATACCGATTATTTGTACGTTTATGTAACCGATATGCAGAACCGATATTTATTTACTGTTATAAAGTAAATAAATAACAGAGTGAAGTAAGTCCATTCTTCGCTTTGGTTTTTCCTCCTTTCAGTCATCTTAACAACAACAAACAATGGTTGAAAATTAACATTTTCATGTAAAATGTTATCTTCAAATTACATCAATATAAACATTTTATTTATAAAAAGCATCATCAGCAACACTGATATTAACAATAAACAAAAGAATGTCTAATGTTTTCAAATGGAAAAAATAAAGGACAGAAGTCAACTCCCCAAATACATTTTTTTATTGCTTTTGGGGAAAAATTATGCAGGCAATGGACTAGGATCAACTTTGTTGAGCACTTGTGTTGAGTGCCTGTGTTTGTGCATGCTATCAAATAAAGTATACTATCAATTTGTGCACACTATCAAATAGAGAACACTATCTAATAAAGTATGTGTTCGTAGTGATATGAGGGTGTTAGGCTGTATGAATACAATAAGCATTTTAATAATTTGAATAACTAAGTCATGACACTAGAACATTTCTGAGAACAAATATACACACACGCACATCAAATCACTCACAAAACCTATTTCGGCGATTTCCTTATTAGCTGGAAGCAAAACTAAAAAGTTTACATAGTGATGGGTGACATGTATTTAAATGTTAGTGAGAGAAAACGACTAATGAGAACAACCTTGCATTCATGCAGAAATGAAACAATTAAAATGCAGTTGTTGTACTATAATGGCTATTGCATTATAATGGCTTTTTAATAAAAAAAAACAAAAAAAAGAACAAAAAAAAAGTTTTTTAAGTTATTTGTCATTTTATAAAATTATTTTATTTTCATGCTTTTCAAGTAAAAACATAAAATGTAATATATGCATTGCAGGTCAAAATACCTTTTTAAAATTTCTAAATACATTTTCTAAATCATGAGCAGTGCAGCCTGTCTTTGGAACAACTTACAAACAAAAACGAAATGTTTTTTTTTCTGTGATCTGTGTTTTTTTCTTTTCGGTTTGTGAAAAAGATTGGGCAGTGAGAGTTGCCTTCGGAGGCGAAGAGGTCTACTCGAGCTCTGCCAAAGACTTCCAAGATTTTCTGAACCAAAGCAGACCCAACTGAAGTACTGGCGTAGCTGCTGTCATAAGGCCCAGCATTTTCAGGAAAGCTTTGAGTGGACGGGCGTTCCCTTCCTTGAAGGAAGCCGCGTGGCTCTGAATCGTCGTGGCTCGCTCCGCTGAGACAGTTGCTGTCATCTGCACTGAGTCGATAACTGTGCTCAGGAACGATACTCATTGGCTGGGTGACAGTATGCTCTTGGCAAAGTTGACCCTGAGCCCCAGGCAACATAAGTGGCTGAGGAAGAGGTTCTTGTGCGATGTTGAAACTGCCTCTGACTGGGCCAGAATGAGCCAGTCGTCGAGGTAGTTGAGGACGCGGAATCCCATCTGTCGCAGAGGGAAGAGAGCTGCATCCATGCATCGCGTAACAGTGCAGGGATCCAGGGACAGCCCAAACGGGAGGACCTTGTATTGATACGCCACCCCCTCGAATGCGAATCTCAAGAATCGTCTGTGATGGGGGCTACCTGGATATGAAAGTAAGAGTCTTTCAGATCCAGTGACATGAACCAATCCTCTGGGCATAAGCGAGTGAATCTGCTTCAATGTGATCATCCTGAATGACCTTTTTACCAAGGCGTGATTCAGAAATCTGAGATCGAGAATAGGTCACAGGCCACCGTCTTTTTTGGGGACGAGGAAGTAGAGGCTGTAGAAGCCTGACTCGCTCTGAGTGGACTCTGTGGGCTCCCGGAACGGAGCGGACCCTATGGGCTCCCGGAACGGAGCGGACCATGTGGGCTCCCAGAACGGAGCGGACTCTGTGGGCTCCTGGAACGGAGCGGACTCTGTGGGCTCCTGGAACGGAGCGGGCTCTGGAGCGGATTCTGTGGGCTCACGGAATGGAGCGGTTTCTGTGGCCATTTGGAATGGAGCGGGCTCTGGAGTGGACTCTGTGGGCTCCCAGAACGGAGCGGACTCTGGAGCACACTCTGTGGGCTCACTGAACGGAGCGGGCTCTGGAGCAGATTCTGTGAGCTCACAGACTCTGTGGGCTCATGGAACGGAGCGGGCTCTGGAGCAGACTCTGTGGGCTTACGGAACGGAGCCGGCTCTAGAGTGGACTCTGTGGGCTCACGGAACGCGGAGCAGGGTCTGGAGCAGGTTCCGTGGGCTCAAGGAACGGAGCGGGCTCTGGAGCAGATTCTGTGAGCTCACGGAATGGAGCGGACTCTGTGGGCTCATGGAACGGAGCGGGCCCTGGAGCAGATTCTATTGGCTCACGGAATGGAGCGGACTCTGTGGGCTCCCGGAACGGAGCGGATTCTGGGGCGGACTCTGTGGGCTCCCGGAACGGAGCGGGCTCTGGAGCGGACTCTGTGGGCTCACAGAATGGAGCGGGCTCCGCAGCTAACTCCACCCTGAAGGCCAAGCCACTCAGATGCAGATCCAGGTTGAGATAGTCCTCCAGTGACTCCTTGGGGTTCCAGTATGGCATCCTTGTTTAGAAGGGCTAGGCCAGGCCTCCCCAGAAGAAGACCAGGAGGCAGGTCTTCTCTGTCGCTGACCGACGAGCAACTTCCCAGAAGTGCCCGGCGTTCTCCTCAATGCTCCCATGATAATAGGAAACAGCTGAGGGTGTGATGCGTGACAGGTGTAAGGAGTTTAGGAAAATGAGTCCAGGAGGAAGGGAGATGGTGACCTCTGGTGGTAAGCGGGAGGAACACTGGGCCTGGACTCATGACATCTACTCTCTTGTCTTTATCAGTTCGTAGTGTGCGTATGTGTTTCTTAGGGCCAGTTTTACTTACAGGTTGCGCCATTGCAAACCGTTAAAATTGTACTGTCAGGTTTTACTAAAGACATGCATTGACAAATTAGCACTGAAAAGGAGTGGACACAGTTATTTTTGCGCCCGACCTTATTGAATATGCATTTGTTGGAGTTTCCCTTTCAGATGCACAATTTATTGGAGGAGAGTATTAAAATGAATCCTGAGTACATTGAGTACTGAATGCTGGCATTTTCTGCATTATTTAACAGCCAAAAAAAGCATGTCTTAAACTAGTTTTTGCTTGAAATGGCTGCAATTATTGTTGCTAATAGGAGGCACCCAGAGGGAACAGAGAGCGCTGGGTAGAAGGGAGAGGATTTTTCCCCTCAGCCTAATTAGCCTAATTTTATTTAGAATGCCAGAAGAACACATTATCCGAACATCGTTTGCCAAGCCATGTTATTTTTAATTTGCTTCAGGAAATAAAAGACGACTTTGAACCATCAACTAGGAGTCAAGCAATACCAGCTCTATCAATCCTTCTTGCAAACCTTAAAATTTTGGCCTCTGGTTCTTTATTTCTTACTCTTTATTTGGGACTAAGCTAATTTGTGCTGCGCTTGGTATATTGTGTTGGTCAATATGTAAATTAGATTTTGTGTCTGTGTTCTTTAATTTACGTGGTTGTTAGTAAAACACCTGCAGAAATTTCCACACCAATCGGTGCTGTTTTGGAATTGCGCTCTCACGCTAATCTGCCCTGTTTAGTAAAACTGGCCCTTAGCCGTTTCTGTTACATTATTTTAGTAAGAAAATGTCTCATCTTGTCTTGTGTTCCTGTGAATCTTGTCCTGTTCTATTGTGAGTGTCCCCTGTACCTAGCCTGCCCTGCTAGCTGTTATTCCTTGCCCTTGCCCGCTGGTTCTCTCTGCCTGGTTGCTAGACTGGTTCGGATTCTGTGTTCCCTAGTGATAGATCTCCGCCTTTGTGCCTTGCCTAGCCCATTTATGAGAATGGAAAATCTTCCTGGCGTATAACTTAATGTTGTAACAATGCTGAAGTAGCTGGAGGACTGGTAATTACATTCTCATTGTTTAAACTTTATACCAGTGGTCGCAACAGGTGACCCAAAACAGGGCCAAAACTGGCCCGCCAGCAATAATATCCGACCCGCGCCCACAGCCAGATTATTTTGATAGCGGCTGGTTCTGAAATAGATCTGTCATGACAGCAACAGTTACTCATAATCAGAGTATGTGAGTGGAGCAGAGCACGGAGTGGAGTGATGGGCGAGAAGCAGATTTTTTTTAAAGTCAGAGCATAGTGGTTTTCACTTTTAGATGTCTTCTTTAAGCACAGAAGAGACCACTTCATTTTAAAGCAGCTACAAAGTGTTGTAAGGAAATTCAAATCAATAGAAATATATTTTACACTTTATTTTAAGGTGTCTTTGTTACAGTGTAATTATACATTTAGGTACTGAGTAATATTAACTAACTACACTGACTATATGGTTAGAGTTAGGATTAAAATGCATTGCTTAAGAAATCTTGTTTTTTTATATTTAAATATGCAATTTAACAGGTTAGCTCACTCAAAATGTAAAATTATCTAATGTTTTACCCACCCTCCAAGCATCCTAGGTTTATATGACCTTCTTAATTTAGACAAATCCAATCAGAGTTATATTAAAAATCATCCTTGATCTTCCAAGAGTTAGAATGGCAGTATGCGGGTGTGAGGCACGTTTGATTATGGATGGATGCAATTTATTTTACTTTATTTTACTTTTGGACTGCTGAAAAAAACACATATTGCCATTCTAAAACTTGGAAGAGCAAGGACAATCTTTAATGTAACTCCAATTGGGTTCGTCTGAAAAAGTAAAGCTATATACTGTACACTTCGGATGCATTGAAGGTGAGTAAAACATGGGATAATTTTATTTTTTTGGGAGTGAACTAACCTTTTAATAATCTAAAAATTAACATGTTATGGCTTTTTAGATCTCCAAATGGTAGATCTAATACAAAAAAGACAATAAAATAAAAGAAACAAATAATAATAATGCAACCTCTTATTTACATAAGTTTTCTTTTTCCCTTCATAACAACTCCCACTCGATGTAATGGAGTGGTGACATTTATTCTGGTAAACAGTTACCAGCATTTCAGTAAAAAAGTGTCCATGTTTTTAATGCATACACATGAATGCAACAGTAACTATATGGTTCTTGACAGTGGTCAAAAAGGATTTATAAACTGACTTGTGGACTGATTCCCTTCTTGAGATCTCGAAAAACTTGAAAGAGCATCTATTACTTGACAAACCAGTCTGTCAGAGTTAGAGTGGCCCTGACAGAAAATGAGCTGAGAACCATTGAAAGATATGAGGAAGGAATGTATGAATTGCAGTTCCAACCACACATTAATTGGATCTGTCAACTAGTTTCATTTACAAAACAGCACACGAAACATTAACAGACAGAGGCACACATAGGGTGTTTAAAAAAGATACTCAAAAAAGTTCAACACTTCAGTATATGCTCATGTTAAAGGTTCCGAGAGAAGTTTTAATTTATTTCTGTCTAGCATTCATTTAAATTTCACAAAACTTGAGACTCTCTAGACCAAACAATCCTTGAGAGCAACGGTACACCTGAGTGGAATGAAGGTGTCTATAGAGACTTTTTAAATTTTGAAACATGAAAATGTCTTGGGTTATTCGCGTAACCCTTGTTCTCTGAATAGGGAATGCGACGCTGCGTAAAGCTTACACGCTTTGGGAACGCACCCTGGGCGTGCCGATTGTCTGAAACCCGTATAGAATCACACCAATTCATTGGCTGATGGCGCGGAAGCCACCCCCGACGTTCTCATGTCGCATCTTATACTGGCGAACGCGCCATCTGCTCCTCAGATTTCTATGCCGAAGAAGGTCCTTGTCGGCAGAGTGAGGAGCTTGGCAGCAAACGCAGCGTCTCGTTCCCTATTGAGAGAACAAGGGTTTCACGGGTAACCCGAGACGTTCTCTTTCATAGGTTCACGCGATGCTGCGTAAAGCTTACATGCTTTGGGAACGATATACCAAACACACCAACCTAAGAACGCTGCCCTATCTGACCCGATTACGAACCAGATGCATACATGGCCGGTTCAAACAGACAGAACTTGAGAACCTGGAGCCGTGTCAAGATCTAAATTATAGAACCAGATAAAAGTGTGCAGAGAGGACCATCCTGCCGCTACACAAATATCCTCTAGGAGGACTCCTCTGAAAAGAGCTTGAGAGGAAGCCACGCTCCTAGTAGAGTGCGCCCAAACGCTGAGAGGTGAAGGAAGGCCACGCACCTTATAAGCCAGCGAAATAGCGTCCTTCACCCAGTAAGAAATTCTGTGTTTGGATGTGGCAAGTCCACGTCGCCAGCACCAAAGCACACCAGCAACTGGGGAGACTTTCTCCAAAGTTTGGAGCAGTCTACATATATCTTCAAAGCTAGGACAGGACGGAGCATGTGAAGCCTCTCATCCTCACCAGAAGCAAAAGGAGGAGAATGAAAGGAGTGAAGCGTGACCACTTGAGAGCGAAACGATGTGGATAAAACCTTGGGGACATAGCCAGGCCTAGGCCGCAGGGTCACCTTGACCAGACCCAGGGCAAAGTCCATACACATCTTGCTGACAGAGAGAGCCTGCAAATCCCCAACTCTCTTCAATGACGTTAGTACCAACAAAGAGTTACCTTAAGAGTCAGAATTTGCTCTGGAGCTGACTCTAAGGGCTCAAATGGGGCTAGCATCAGACCCTCAATAACTACTGGTAAGTCCCAGGAAGGAACTCTAATAGGACGTACTGGTCTCAGCCGTCAGACGCCACGCATAAACGCAGAGACCATCCGATGCCTCCCCAGGGGAACGCCATCCAGCTCTCTCAGAGCGGAAATGGCGCGATGTAAACTCTTAAGGTGGTAGTGGCTGCCCCTGCCGCCAGTTTCTCCTGCAAGAACTCCAGTACTGGACCAACAGGGCAGTTAACTGGGTCTACTGCATGGGTCATACACCAAGACTCAAAGACTCTCCATATGGAAGAGTAAAGTTTCCTAGTAGCGGGGGCTCTGGCTCTAGCGATAGTCTCCTGAACCTTGGCAGGAAGAATAGAAATCAAGATTAGTGGCCCTGGATGGGCCATACCCACAGCTTCCAGATCTCGGGCCGAGGATGCCAGATCAAATCAAATCAAATCAAATCACTTTTATTGTCACATCACCACAGCACAAGTGCCTTGGTGAGTGAAATTCTTATGAGCGTGCTCCAGACAGTGCAGAAAAACAACAAACAATTTACATATGGACAGACAGTGCAAAAACAACAAACAATTTACATATGGACAGACAGTGCAAAAAAAACAACAACAATTTACATATGGACAGACAGTGCAAAAAACAACAACAACAATTTACATATGGACAGACAGTGCAAGAAAACAACAAACAATTTACATATGGACAGACAGTGCAAAAAAACAACAAACAATTTACATATGGACAGACAGTGCTGCACTGGAGCATTTACAGTGCTCCAGACAGTGCAAAAAACAACAACAATTTACATATGGACAGTACATATTTACAGACTGTACAGAAGACAATGTGCAAAATACACATACATATACTCAGTACACACAGTGTACTATAAAGACACACTCAATTATCAGTGACACATTATACCATCAGCACATCTACATTATGTACACTATCTATACACAATGTAGTCTATACATAGTAATAATGTGAAGGTGCAACAGATTATAAATTAACAGCAGATTGGTTGAGCAGCAGATAGATGTGCAAAGGTGCAACAGATTATTCATATGCAGTGTCGTGGATGTGCATTGTATGGTGTCCAGTGATAGCAGATAGGTTGTGTTAGTGCAGTGTGTGCGTGTAGTCCAGTTGAACTGTGTTAAATTGCAGTGCATGGCATGTTGTGTGAGTGGGAGTGTGTTGTAGGGTGGGTCATTTCTGACTGTTCATTAGCCTGATAGCCTGAGGGAAAAAGCTGTCCCTCAGTCGGCTAGTGCGCCGATCGGATGCTGCGGAAACGCCGCCTGAGGGCAACAGAGAGAGCAGTCTGTGGGACGGGTGGCTGGAGTCTTTGATAATCCTCCGGGCTTTCCTTGTACACCGCCTGGTGTAGATATCCTGGAGGAAACTTCTTGCCCTGAAGCTGAGAGCAGGTCCTGCCTGATCGGAATCTACCAAGGGGGCCGATACAGAATGAGAATCAGCTCAAAGAACCACGTCTGAGATGGCCAGAATGGGGCTACGAGTAGGAGATGGACACCGCTCCCTTCACCCTGCACAGGACTGCGGGAATTAGCTTTACTGGCGGAAACGCGTACAGTCTCACGTTCGGCCAAGAATGGGCAAACGTGTCTATGCCCAGAGGTGCCGGGGAATTGGGACGACTCTTGTGATGCAAAGAGGTCCACTTCCGCTTTGCCGAATAGATCCCAAATCTGGACTACTGACTGACGGTTCAGCATCCATTCCCCCAGCCTGCGTTTCTGCCTCGATAGAAAATCGGCCACCAGGTTCAAAACTCCCGGAACGTAAACTGCTCTCAGGGAGAGGAACTTGTTCTGAGACCAAAGGAGAAGATGGCGTGCAAGCCTGTTCAGGGTGCGCCACCATGAACCCCCTTAGCGATTTATGTAGGATACCACCGCCATGTTGTCCGTCCTGACAATCACATGACACCCTCTGAGAAAGGGGAGAAAGTGAATCAGTCCCAGGAAGACGGCTCTGAGCTCCAGGCAGTGTATGTGCCAGGAGAGGAACTCTCCTGTCCAAACACCGTGCGCTGGTCTGCCTTCGAAGAGTGCGCCCCAGCCTGTCAATGATGCGTCCGTCGTAACCATGTGGCGATGGTGAATCACACCCATGCTGACTCCATTCCAGAGAAAAGTGGGGTTTCGCCATATTAAGAGGGTGTGAAAGCAACTGTGCGAAACCCTGATTAGGCAAGTGGCTAGTCCTGTGGAGCGGATCCTCAATAATCTCATCCACCAAAGGAATGATCTCATGTGGACAGGGCCTGAAGTTAACTTTTTTGACCACCTGCCACAGTAACTTTTTACCAGCCAGTTTTTTGCCTCATAAAGGAAAAAAATTGAAATCACACAAACATTATTCTTTAACTTGTAAGAATACACATTTAAGTGCTGTCAAGTTATTAACGAAATCATTATAAGTAATAATAACTCTTAGACTATATTTTTTAAATCTTTTTCATGGACGCCAGTGCCTTGACATGCAGCGGTCTCCTCCGGAGCGCAGTCTTTGATATTTTGCAACTTATTGTGTGTAGGTGGCTTTTGATGACTTGTGGTCCTTAATTGCTTCTAATTTTCAGTTTTAGTCCCGATTACAAAAGGATTTGACTTCGCTTTCTCTGAGCCATACATACGGCAGTCACTGCAGTACATTTTGTCTGTACTGCGGTCATAAATCAGCCACTCACGAACCTTGCCGTTGTCGCCAATTGTCCTCCGTATTAAAACGTCGTCTTTTACTTTTCTTTGACTCAACCTCATCTTTTTGTTGGTTGTTCATTTCAGCTGGCCTCTTTACCCCAGTAATGTGCCGCCACATTTTGAGCTAAAATCCAACGAAATGGCGGACGCAAAAAAACAACAACTAATGAATCACTTAATTCTCATTGGCTACCCGCCAATGTGGCAGGTAGATTGACAGTTTTACCTGCCAATTGCAAAATTCACCCGCATTTGGCACGTGGTCGGGTGTTAATTTCAGGCCCTGCATGTGGAGCAATCCTTGAGGTAGCACAGGGGAGGTTGCGGCCATAAGCCCTAGGAGCCTGCGACAAGTGCTCACAGAGACACGATGGCCTAGCTTGAAGCGGGCCAAACATGCGTTGAAACTGGAAATCCGGGCAGGAGGCAGATGGGCATGCATTTGAACGGAATCCAAGTGAACCCCCAAAAACACAGTTTGTTGAGAAGGGGTGAGAACACTCTTTTTGGTATTTGTTCTGAGGCCAAGAGCACGAATGTGGCGGAGGACGATATCTCTGTGATAACTCACTAACTCCATGGAGTGGGCCAGTATGAGTCCATCCTCCAGGTAGTTGAGTACACGAATACCCTGGAGCCTCAAAGGGGTCAGAGCAGCATCCATGCACTTTGTGAACATCCTCGGGGCCAAGGCCAGGCCAAAGGGAAGAACCTTGTACTAGTAATCCTTTCCTCCAAAGGCAAACCGAAGGAACTTCCTGTGCCGCCGGACAACCTGAATGTGAAAATAGGCATCCTTTAGGTTGAAAGAGACAAAGCAGTCTGCCACTTGAATCTGGGACATAATAGTTTTCAATGTCAACATCTTGAACTTACCTTTGTACAGGGAGATGTTCAGGCGATGCAGGTCCAGAATGGGTCATAGACCGCTGTCCTTCTTTGGTACTAAAAAGTAGCGGCTGAAAAAGCCTTGTATCAGGTCCGACTGAGGTACTTCCTCTATTTCTCCCTTTAGTAGGAGGTCTGAAAGTTCCTGATGTAGCACAGAAGCCTTCGAGGCGCTGCTTACTACTGTCAAGTGAACCCCGTCAAAGCGAGGCGGGTTTCGGCCAAACTGAAGTGTGTAGCCGGACCGTGTGTGGAGAACCCAGCGATACCCTGGTAGACGCCTCCCATTCGTGAAATAAATGTGATAGAGGAAGCGGAATGTAGTGATGTGGAATACATACCTGTGTTGGGGTGTCAAGAAGGTCTGGATGAAGCGACGTCCTCCACCATGAAGCAAAGCCGTTGGCGTCCTTGTTCAGGATGATGGATAGCGAAGCACTGGACTGAAAAGTGGCCGGCGTGGGGCCCGTATGCTGTAGAAGAGAACTGGTAGTGTCTCCTATCACGCGGCAAAGGCTGATGTTGATGGACTCTTTCTGTACACCAAACCCATGGGGGTGGGTATGGCAGACCTGAGTGAGGAGAGCGTGTTGGAGGCGGGCAGAAATGTTTGAACGGTCTGGCTCTGCCTCCCGAGGTTTCTGAGGACGCTCTCATCTTCCTGACCTGAGGGTCAGGGATGACTCGAAGGAGCTGAAGCAGAAGGCCTGTTGGGCTGCTTCAGGTCCACCCGTCTGCAGGGTCATCGGTGGGGAAAAGGCCGACCGTGGGCTCCCCAGACTGTAGTCGGGGGGGGGAAGAGCAGGGGCGCAGCTCCTGCTGGAGGGCTCCTTCCTTGGTAAGGAGCGCTCTCTGGGCAAGGAGGTGGAGGGAATGTTTGAGGAGTCCCTCATCCTCCTGGGCATGAATTGCTTGAGAGTTGCCAACTGTGATTAAGCAGAGCAAAATTTGTCCACCATCGAGCTAACCGCCTCCCCGAATAGCCCAATTTGGGAAATGGGGGCATCTAGGAAAAACCTTCTCCTTCTCAAGAATCTCCGTGAGGGTGAGCCACAGTTGGCGCTCTGCGGCTACCGAGCCAGCCATCGAGCGCCCAACCGCACGTGCGGTGAGTTTAGTGGCTCTTAGATCCAAGTCAGTGGCCTTGCGCATCTCCTTGAATGCCCCTATAGGAGTCAGACCAGCCCCTTCATCCATCTCCTTGGGGACATCCACCTGGTAGGCTTGAAGGATGGCCATAGTGTGGAAGGCCATGCCTGCCTGACCAGCTGCGATGTAGGACCTTCCAATAAGAGTGGAAGTGGTCCTACACGGTTTAGTCAGAAGGAGGATCTGGAGATCTCATGATGCAGATCGCTGAAAAATGGCAATTTCCTCCATCTAGGCCTGGAATTTGGGCTGCTAATGAACCGCTTGTCACGTTTGGATGATTGAGACTCACGGAGCTCATCAGGCCAATCTATAGAAATCTTCTCAGTGGCACGAAAGCACGAGCTCGGAGTAGGCGGAGTCTCCCGCTAGGCAGGAGAGAGTCGGTCAAAGCAGGCCTGAAATCCTCAGAGTCGGAGGCTGCTGTGAATGATACGTCATCTAGCCCGAAGGAGACGGTGTCGGCCTCCGGCTAGGAAATAGGTAATTGTGCACGAATTCAACCGGCGAACTTGCGCACACGTGCTCAATTTAGAGAGGGTTAGAAAGGGCGAGGCCCGTATACTCACTCTCCATCGCCTTGAGCTCTACATCCGAAACCCAGGTCGCGGATTCACGGAAGGCCGCGGAGGCCTCCGGGGTGCGACAGAGAAACACGGGTGACTCCCTTTCAAGCCTCAAGCCTAGAGCGGAGGGTTTTGAGACGGAGGTTTTTGCAAAATTTACATTTCGACACCCCATAAACCGCCTTGCGTGCATGCAAAAAACCCATACATTTCACACACTTACTGTGCGGGTCATCGCTCGCGATAAAGTGAGTGCATGGCAGCTGGCATCAACGATATTCCATGGCACTTCACCATGAGGAGAACAGAGTTCCGCAACTGCAGTCACCGAAGTGCAAATGGAGAGGCAATCCGAGAAAAATCTATCGAAATCGGGTCAGAATAATCACAACAAGAAGGGCTAAAATGACCGCTTCATGAAGGCAGAGAAATCTGAGAAGCAGACGGCATGTTCGCCAGTATAAGATGCAACGTGAAAGCGTCGGAGGCGGCTTCCACATCATCAGTCAATGATTTGGCGTGATTCTATACGGGTTTCAGACAATCGGCACACCCAGAGGCATTCCCAAAGCGCGTGTAAGCTTTACACAACGTCGAGTGAACATATGAAAGAAAACTGTAAAAAGCAACTAAATAGTCAATAACTGTTTTGTAAACCAGCTTTTCCCCTTTTCATTGAAAATATATAACTGACACAAAAGAATGAATAAATCATGAATGATTGGCACCACTAGAGTTCAGTTGACCGAAATACAGGACACACATAATATAAGCAAAGAAACACATGCAAAAAAACAACGAAAAATTTTTTATTGCTTTCGGGGAAAATAATGCAGGCACTGGACTAGGATCAACTTTGTTGAGCACTTGTGTTGAGTGCCTGTGTTTTTGCATGCTATCAAATAAAGCATACTATCAATTTGTGCACACTATCAAATAAAGTATGTGTTCTTCATAGTGACATGAGTGTGTTAGGCTGTATGCATATAATAAGCATTTCAATAATTTGAATAACAAAGACATGCTACTAGAACATTTCCGAGAACAAAAATACACACAAGTACATCAAATCACTCACAAAACCTGTTTCAGAGATTTCCGTATATGCTGGAAGCAAAACTAAAAGTTTACATAATGGTGAGTGACGTGTATTTAAATGTTAATGAGATTAAATTAATAATGAGAACAACCTTGCATTCATGCAGAAATGAAACAATTAAAATTAAATTACTGCACTATAATGGCTACTGCATTATAATGGCTTTTTAATAAATCAATAAAATAAACAAAATTTAATTAAATAAAAATGTTGTGTTATGTTATGTAATTTTTATTTTATTAAATTGTTTATTTTCATGCTTATAAGTCAGTTTGATATAATTTAGGAATTGATATGTGTATTCATAGGTGTAATAAATGTATTAATAGGTGTAATAAAACTAAACAGATGTTTCCTCACTGAAAAAACAAACAAACATTTACATGTTTTTATTCACTGTAGAGTAGCATGGTCATTATTGCTAACTAAAACCATGAAAAATATTTTTGTTAGCTGAAATTAAATAAAATAAAATATAAATATTGGAGAAAATACTCAACTAAACTAAAATTAGAAATGTTGCCTTGCAAAGTATACCTCATATTTAACTTAGAGCAAGGCACTAAAATTATTAGTAAAATACAAAAAACACAAATAAACCTTCCTTCATTGTATTAAAATAAAATATTATCAAAATATCAAACAGATGTACAGAGCTGTTATGATACTACAAAACAACTGCATGCCAATCATTCTTTTTGCAGGAGTGGATGAGGAATATAATTTTGTTTCCTTTACTGGAAGATTTTATTGTGAATTTTTTTTTTTTTAGATGACTTCCTCCATCAGGTCTTTAAAAGAGAAGCGCGGTGATCAGCAGTCAGATTTCATTCATGAGCATCATCATGTCTGTCTCTACTCTCCTCTCAGCTCTGCTGCTGTTGGCATCCACAGCCTCAGCCTCACACTACTATGGAGGAACAATGACCTTCGACCCAAGAAAGAATCCTGATGGATCCTATACGGTGAGATCTTTATTTATAACCATTAACATGTATTTCTTCAATTATGGGCACTTTTATTAAAATTAACTAAAAATATATTTACAATATATATACTACCGGTCAAAAGTTTCAATGATAATTTTGAGAAATTACTTACATTTGTATTTTTTTCAGGTGGATATCCGCTTTAAGGAGGCTTATCATCACTGTTATCCAGATGATTCCTGGACTTGCGGCTCTGGAAATTGTGGCAGTAGAAGCACTTATGTGAGTGGTCGTGTGGACAGCAGTCCTAATGGTGGTAGCTGGTGCCAGAGTGAGGGAGTGATGAAAAGAACCGTCTCCAACAACAGCCCATTTCAGCTGCAGTAAGCACACTTATTCAGAGGAATACCACTAATCTAATTCACTGTAATCTAACAGGGCTGTACAATTAATTTATTACAAATTAAATTAATGTGTCAACAGCAAAATTAGTTGCTGCTGGATCTACAACACAATCACAAATAATGGAAACTGGAGACTTCTCACAAACATTGACCTTGGAGAAAGATCTGACACCTCTAAACCCAACAGATCTCCAGTCGTCACCGCGCTTCCCATTGTGAGGTAATTCCATCCTAAAATCTTTATGAACTCCATCAATCTACACTGTCAGAACATATGACAATTATATCACTGCATCAATCATTTTTTCTAATGTTTTATTTGTATATTATATATTTTAAATATGTTCATTAATTATCTTGCTTCACTTTTCATTATTATTAGTAGTAGCAGATGTTGCATAGCAAAAGTCACTTGTTATTTTTCTTTCTTTCTTTCCTATTGATTTATGCATTTATTTGTATTACTTTTTCTTGAAGATATACAGTAAAAACAGTTCAGTCAGGACCACTCTGGCAGCAAAAACATGATTTATTGATTACACACAATATTTTGTTTAGTGGTATGGTTCTGTATAAGAGTTCAGCAAAAACAATATGTAAATATTAGCTGCATGTAATGACCCCGGAACCATCAGCATGACATCAAGATAATGAAATTAGGACTGCAGCGATCTGAAACAGAAGAAAATAAAAACAATGAACAGCCAAGGTGCAGGACATAATATATGGAAAAGTACTGATAAGGAGGGTTAAATGCAAGCTTGACTAAGCTGGAGGTGAGTGATAGTGCCATGTATATATACACGTACCTGAGATAGGAGAGTCACTGGGATTGGATTTATTTGAACAGCTGATAGTCAGTTGTTGCGGAGCTCTATCTATGGTAAATGTTTATTTACCTTTCTTTTTTTATTATCATCAATAAGAGGAGAAAAACTCACTCTAGGAGCAGTTGTTTTAAAGTAAATGCAAAAACATTTTAGAAAAGTATAAAGTCAGTTTTGAGAATAGCTCTAGCATAATTTGGATTGGTATTGTGTTATGTGGTGCATTCATGCTTTTTAACATGTTTTTTGATTGCCCAAGTACTTCTTAGATCCTGTTCACCTAAACACATTTCAAAATGACTGATTTTGGATTGTTTCTAGAGTTCCTCAGAACTGCGCCAGGAACTACAATCTTCTGTCCTGTGATCCAGATCATGACCAAGTCAGATGTGCAGATATGGACTTTTCCTGAAAATGAGTGTGGAATGTGTAACCAACATGCTGGATTCACTTTGGACCAGGTGAGGAATAATGTACCATCATGATTGTAATGTCATGTATGTTGACAACAGTGTTCCTTTCATTCGTCCACATGTTCTTGGCTCACTAAGTTGCTACTGCCTGTACAAAGATTAATTAATTCATTTGTTGGTTTTCTTTCTTTTTTTCCAGAGCACCTGTACTCTTTCATATTCCAGTGCATCACTAGGTGTTTATGCATTTGAGCTGGTCATGGAGGACTATCCCACCCAGAACATAGCTCTAAACTACACTGCAATGGCGGTCAGATCCCCCTTCAATAATGTATCCTCCAATCCACCATTGAGCAAAATACCTCTCCAGTTTTCTTTAGAAGGTACCATTCAGTGCTGAAATCATCTATTAATTGTGATGTTCTGCCACAACATTTATATTATGTTTTGGTTTTAGTGGAGGCTCCTGCACCATCTTGCATCCAGGGTGAATATCTACCTCGGTTCCTCCACCCAACACCTCATCACGGAGAACATCTACAGGCTCGTGTCAATCAAGAGCTAGAGATCAGAATTAAGGCGACTGCAACCTTCTCAAGGTATGATGGAAAAGTATAGTTTAAATTTGTTTAGCTTCAACCAGCCCAAATACACTTGACTGGCAGTTTCTGGTGACTCTGGGGACCTTGATTAGATGGTTCCAAGTTTAATTAAGCCTGTAGCTAAACTCTACTGGGACGTGGCCCTCCAGGAACAGGACTGGAGTGTCACGGCACGGTAAGGGAACACATCGTGTACACTGGGGTCTGGGTCCAAAAACAGGTATTTATTAACTGAAAGGCAGACAAAGTAAAAACCAAAATGAAAAAAAAATATCTCAGAATCTGTAAACATGCTCGAAACAGAACATGATACAAATACATCAACTTTGTGCTTTCATCATCCCACAAATACACAACTAATAACCCAGCCCAGGGTGGCATGGGGAACGATTGTAAATTGCCATCAGGATGGGCAAAATCTGTGTGTGTGTGGAGTGAGTAAAGCTGTCTGGGAGGATGGGTGACGGTGACCTCTGGTGGTGAGAGTGGGAAACACAGGGCCCGGACCCCTGACATGGAGATTCCTGGACAAGACCAAATTAGATCTTACCTAGATCTTGAACTAGAACTAGCAAGACTGAAGCTGACAAAAGAATATATATATATATATATATATATATATATATATATATACATATATATATATATATACACATACACACACCCAAGGCAAAAATAAGACACAATTGTATTTGTTTATATAAACAATGAGCAAATAACACAAACAAATGCTCCTAACCAAACAGGTAGAATCTTAATAAACCATGTCCAATATTTTCAAATGGCAGTGAAATTAACATAATTTAACCCTTGGAAACACATGCATCATCATTCACAGCAAAAAAAACAAGTCAAATCAAGTGCAAACAAACAAACATAAAAAGCCCAGTGTAAGCAATCCGAATAAGAAACACAATTAGTACAACAAGCTAACTTTTTGGGTTGACAACTGAAAACGTGTAATTTGTGTTCAAAACATAAACAACAATAATGCTTTGTGCTTTCCTCAAGATGATACGAGTTGGGTTAACTCATATTTATGCCACTTTGTTATAGTGATCAGTAAGAAGGAGTGCCATAAAAAAAAAACTGTTTCTTTTTATTTATTTTTTTTAGGATCACTGATGTGGTCTTTAGTGGACCTCTGAACAGCACGAAGGAGACCACCACCACTGGGGAGTATTTGATCAACTGGACACCAACATCAGATAATTTTGGCCAACACTTTCCAATTTGCTTCGCTGCAGAGGGACTAAATGGGTATGATTACACAACTAGATTAACTCAATAAAACACATCATGTCAAATGAAGGTACAGTAATTAATTCTTAATTTTTTTAGGTCAAGGAACTATCAATCTGAGATGAGGTGTGTTATTGTCGTGGTGGAGGCGGCAGGTAATTTACAGTGCTCGTTGAAATTCATCTTACCATTAGATTTGATGTTTTATTTCAAACCCAGGATCATTGTAAATATGTAACTCCGCCTACATTTCTGCAAAACCCTTTTCATTGTAGATGTGGGTTTATGAAACAGCAGAGTGTCATGAGTAAACATATGGTTAGGTGATACAAATGTCAAATTCTATTAGTTTACAAATCATGCACTATGGTAAAAGTGTTTAGAGGTAATAACATAGTATTGTGTAAGGAACCATGTAAAAATAAGCCATCAATAATCTGCCTCTGTAATCATGTTTTGTGTGAACAGGAACTACAAGTTGTTGTTTTTTTACTGCAACTAGGGTTCAGTGTATGTACAGCTATATACATACATATTTGCAGAAATGTCAGCGGAGTAACATATTTCCAACGAGCCTGGGTTGTTTAACTCTTTAATACCTCTGTAGTGTTCTTCAAACAAAAATAAGTTTATGCATCTGCATTCTTAGGATTTTTCTTTATGTCTTCAAGGTCCAAAAGCACAAGTGACTTGCACTAAGGACACAATGTCAGTGTCAATAGAAAGAGCCACTATTTCAGATATTCATGGAGATCACTTGCGGCTGAACAACAATGCTTCCTGTCCAGTTTCTTCCAATAGCACACATGTGTTTACAACTTTCTCTCTAAATGGATGCGGTACTCAGATGGAAGTAAGGAGTTTAATGAGTTTTAATAAACCTAAATGATAATAAAAATATTCCCTGCATCTAAACTACATTTATACTTGTTTCTCTGTAGGAGACGGATGAACATCTCCTCTTCAAAAACACAATTGTTACATACGATAATCCAAACCACATCATAACCAGGAAAAATGTATTCGAAATTGAAGTTATGTGCAAGTACGAGAAAAAGAGCAGCATCACCACAAGGTTTGATGCTCACAGACCAGCCATCAACATCACAGAGAGAGGCTTCGGCTCATTCAGCTACCAGTTTGAGTTTTATAAGTCTGGTAATTTCAAAAGCATTAGAAATCCCAGCCTACCCACTGGAGTACAGAGTTGGAGACAAGATCCACATGCAATCGCTCCAGTCAGTGTCCTGAAAACACTGAGGTCTTCCTTGAGTCCTGTGTAGCTACACCCTATGATAATCCCAAGTATCCCATCTCTTATCCTATCATCACAAATGGGTAAGAATCCGAAATCAATCAAATCAATAAAGCCATATTTGTTTACACAATGTCATTTAAATAAGTCAGGTTTATGTGTTGTAGGGAAACACATAGTTTGATAAGTATACTTAATGTGCGGTCATATTCCAAATTAAGTCAGACCTATTTCTTGCAAAGTTGCAGTTGAGCAACAAAGACATAAAGTGTTGAGCAAAATCTGATTAATATTGGATGAACTTCATGAATCTTAATGGGAACATGTTTGTATTGCTTGAATATTTCTGTACATCTTCCTGTTGTAGCTGATCTCATAAAGAGTCAAAATTAAACAGTACTTCAATGCAGATATAATATAGTATATTCTGAATTGAAAAGCATGTTAAATCAAAACACACAAATATATAAAGTATGTCTAAAACGTCAATTTGTTTTATTTTTAAATGTTATTTAATAAGACATTTTCTTTAATAAGACTAATCGAATCATCAAATTGTATGCAGAAAGCAGATGCAGAACCTAATATAAATGTACTGTGTCCAATGAAATGCTTTGACAGCAGTGTCATTTTTCAAAAAATTAATCCAGTCCTATTTTCAATGCATTTCAGATGCGTGGTTGATGAAACTGTTAAAATCTACACAAGTCACCAGCCCAATGTCCAGTTCAGAATGGACGCCTTCAAGTTTATCGGACAATATGACCAGGTAAAAAGGACAAAAAAGTAATTTTACTGGAATAATGAATTGTTTTTTTGTTTTTGTTTGTAATTGTCACTCCTTTCCTCTCTAGGTGTTCATCAGCTGCTCCATTATCATCTGTCAAGCCAACAATCCCAACACACGCTGTGCTCAGGGTTGCACTAATGGCACGCAGGTCGCACCATCCTCACATGTTCACAAAAGAGAAGCTGCCTTCCAGTCCGGAAGCCACTTCATCTCCCAGGGACCCCTGCGGCTGAGGAGGAGTGCATCGCTTACTGGTATGTAATAACTTGGTCATTTATGCAGACTTTGCAATCAAAAGATGAGGTTTTAAATGCTAATGTCACTTATTTGTTTACAGAGACCATCAGCCCAAGCTTCAACCTGAACCTTGTTTTTGTGGCTGGATGTGTCGTAGCAGTAGTTGCCATGGTGTGTGGAATGATGGTCTACAAATCCAGGGGATCAAAGGTCAACTACCAACTTCTTAAATCAGATGAGATTTGATTGGATCTGTTTGAGCTACAATCAGATGATGGCAAACATCTAATTTACATATTTCGGTGGGATGTATTTATATGGTTTCTGAAAAACAAGAGTTTTTTTTTATATTATAACAAAAACATCAGTTCTTGCTTTTCTGCATGAATAATGGTCTCTTTGGGAACTTGCAGTGTTTGTATGTATACAGATAATTAAACATGCACTTAATAAAAACTGAGAAAAATATGCTATTAACACCTGTAAAATAAAAAAAAATTTTGTTTAAATAAAGGGCTGGTGAAATTAATACATTCTTGATTAAATTCAACATTTGTGTAATAATATACTGATTAATATGTCCTCCATAACTTTAAGTATACTGCTCTGGCCCTTCTTGAGGATGTTAAGGTTAAGGTTGTTAGATAAAGTGTTAATGTTGGGTGTAATACTTATCAACATAAGGGTTTTCACCATAGGAGAATGTATATAGTCATTGTCATGTTGAAAAAATTGCCAACTATTGTGTTCTTCTGTGCATATTGGCCAATAGGTGGCAGTGGTAGTTGGTACTGTGTTAACTGACTACAAAGGAGTAAGAGTCGTAACTGTTCCATCCGTTCTGCATGTGCTGTACCATAATGCTACTTAATCTGGTTAATTAAAGGATTATTTCACTTCCAGAAAACAAAGATTCCTAATAATGTTCTCACCCCTATGTTATCCAAGATGATCATGTCTTTTTTTCTTTAGTTGAAAAGAAATGAATATTTTTGAGGAAAACATTCCGGGATTTTTCTCCATATAGTGGACTTCAGTGGTAGCCAACGGGCTTCAAGTTCCAAGTTGCAGTTTCAATGCAGCTTCAAATGGCTCTAAACGATCCCAGCCGAGAAATAAGGATCATATCTAGCAAAACATTCAGCCATTTAAAAAATAATAATAATAATAATGAGATGGAGTATTCGCTCTACCTTACATTTTTGAACCGAAGTACACAGATGAAGAACCATGTGTGACATTTACATCGTAATTATTCAATTCTTACTGTCGACTTCCACTAGTAAAACTATAGTGTTTTGGATGCTTTTAGATACAAAATTACTGTCTGGAGTATGGAATTGAAGCAGTATATATTTAGAAAATATGGGCCTTTGGAAAGACTAAATGAGTTTAGTGTGCTTTGGCTACAGAAATTAGTTTTGATGTGGACAGCAACCAATCAATTCACTTCTGCACATTGCATCTTGTTGTGTGAGATGAAACAGTGACTGTTTTATAGTTTGTCAGCTCTGAGACACTTGCCAGTTGTCACGAATCTGGTCGCCACTCACCACACTTCAACTGCACATCACCCATGGACTTCATCTCCCATCATTCACTGCACACACACATTCCCGTCCACCATTACACCAATCACACAGCTGTCACCATTCACTCATTAGCCTTGATTGTCTCACCACACCTGCACCTCATTCACACACTCACATATAAGCAGCACACTTCCTTGCACTCACCGCGAAGTCCTGTTCTTGCCCCGGCTGACATTTCTGAGCATTATTCATCCTGCTATCTCTGTGTTTGACCCCGGATTGCCCGACCTTGGAACTCTGTGCCTGTGACCTCGACCCCTGCCTGGTATTGTTTACGTCTCTGCTCTGCCTCTGATATTCCTGTTCTGCCTGCTGACCATTGCCTGATTGATTATGTCTAATAAATATTGCTGCAAGTGGATCCACTCGCCTCTGACCAATCATTACACCAGTAGTGCTTCCACTGTTTTCTGCACTGACCATGCAAATGATTGAATGAGCCATGTAACATTTTTAATTGGCAATAATTACTTCTCTTTACATACACTGAACAAAATTATAAACTCAACTCTTTTGTTTTTGCCCTCATTTTTCATGAGTTGAACTCAAAGATCTAAGACTTTTTCTATATACAAAATAGGCCTATTTCTCTCAAATATTGTTCACAAATCTGTCTAAATCTGTGTTAGTGAGCACTTCTCCTTTGCCGAGATAATCCATCCACCTCACAGGTGTGGCAAACAAAGATGCTGATTAGACAGCATTATTATTGCACAGGTGTGCCTTAGGCTGGCCACAATAAAAGGCCACTCTAAAATGTGCAGTCTTATTGTATTGGGGGGCAGGGGGTCCGAAAACCAGTCAGTATCTGGTGTGACCACCATTTGCCTCACGCAGTGCAACACATCTCCTTCGCATAGAGTTGATCAGGTTGTTGATTGTGGCCTGTGTAATGTTGATCCACCTCTTCAATGGATGTGAAGGTGCTGGATATTGGCAGGAACTGGAACCCACTGTCATATATGCCGATCCAGAGCATCCCAAACATGCTCAATGGGTGACATATCCGGTGTGTATGCTGGCCATGCAAGAACTGGGATGTCTTCAGCTTCCAGGAATCGTGTACAGATCCTTGCAACATGGGGCCGCGCGTTATCATGCTACAACATTAAATGAGCTGATGGTCGTGGATGAATGGCACAACAATGGGCCTCAGGATCTCGTCACGGTATCTCTGTGCATTCAAAATGCCATCACTAAAATGCACCTGTGTTTGTTGTCCATAACATACGCTTGCCCATACCATAACCCCACCATGGGCCACTCGATCCACACAATGCCATACACGCTCTGCCATCTGCCCTGTACAGTGAAAATCGGGATTAATCCGTGAAGAGTACACCTCTCCAGACGCCATTGAATGTGAGCCAGAAGAGCCAGACACCATTGAATGTGAGCATTTGCCCACTCAAGTCGGTTACGATGATAAACTGCAGTCAGGTCGAGACCCGATGAGGATGACGAGCATACAGATGAGCTTCCTGAGACAGTTTCTGACAGTTTGTGCAGAAATTATTTGGTTATGCAAACTGATTGTTACAGCAGCTGTCCTAGTGGCTGGTCTCAGACGATCTTGGAGGTGAAGATGCTGGATGTGGAGGTCCTGGACTGGTGTGGTTACACGTGGTCTGCGATTGTGAGGCCGGATGGATGTACTGCCAAATTCTCTGAAACGCCTTTGTAGACAGCTTATGGTAGAGAAATGAACATTCAATTCACGGGCAACAGCTCTGGTGGATATTCCTGCAGTCAGCATGACAATTGCACACTCCTCAAAACTGGCGACATCTGTGGCATTGTGCTGTGTGATAAAACTGTAAATTTTAGAGGGCCTTTATTGTGGCCAGTCAAGTCACACCTGTGCATTCACGATTTCACACTTACATCTATTAGCACTATAAACGTAATGCGTATTTGGCGAGTATGGTAATACGTTGTAGGCGTGTTGTCCTGGGGAAGGGCTCCGAGCTCATGGATGGCCCGAACCCAGAGTACCCCCATGGTGTGATGAGAATTCTAGTAAAATTAGTGGAGAAGGGTGGTGGAGGGATGCTGCTTAACCGTCAACTGGATGGAGGTAAATCAGCTGTATTTATGTCCAAGGGTTGATCACCTTGATTGCGTACCACTTGTGTTTAATTAGGCTAAGTATCTGACGTGCTCCTCCCGGACTTTGGTAATAAAACATCATATAATCATGCTGTCTAATCAGCATCTTGATATGCCACACCTGTGAGGTGGATGGCTTATCTTGGCAAAGGAGAAGTGCTCACTAACACAGATTTAGACAGATTGTGAACAATATTTGAGAGAAATAGGCATTTTGTGTACATAGAAAAAGTCTAAGATCTTTGAGTTCATCTCATGAAAAAGGGGGGCAAAAACAATAGTGTTGCATTTATAATTTTGTTCAGTGTATTATGGCTAGCCAAATTCACCTGGGGCCTCATTCATAACCATTGCATACACACAAATCAGGACCTGAAAGAACAAGTTTATGCAAAAGTAGTGATTTATATAAACAAATATGGATCAAACCAGCAATATTCATAAGTTTAATCACACACCACCATAAATTGGCAGACATGCCACATTAGCAAGATATAGGCTGCTAATGTTGTTTCCCAAATACCGTACTTTGCACTTACATTAAATACCATATACTACACTGCCTAGTGTATGGATTTTATAGGTTGTGTTATTCAACACAGGAGTCTGCTTGCCAGATTAAAATATGATTAGCTTCCTAAGTGGCTTATTTTATTAAATGGGAAAAGGATCTTCCGCCATCTAGTGGTGTTGAATATACCTCTCACTAATAAAGGGATAATTCACCAAAAAAAATATCACAAAACCATGTTGGCTGCTTCTAACAATTAAATAAATGTATACCAAAATACAAAACAAAATTGATTGTACATATGCTTTCAAGAAGGGTCAGATTAATTTAGTTGACATTATTGCTTATTTGGTTAGCTGTGACCTTAACAAAACAGACCTGTGACCCATTTTTCAGTTATGACCCACCAGTTAGGAAGCACTGGCCTGCTATATCACTAATTGTAATATACAGTTTTCATTTCTTGGCAGGAATTTATAACATGTCCATCTTAATCTGTCTCAAGTAATCACAAGAACAACAATATATGTTTATACATGGCTTTTCAAGAAAACCAATAATTGTGATTAGAAAGACTGGAAAAATTTGATCAAAACAAAACAAAGATATTTGCGTTATGTCTTCTTTAACACCATGCCAATATAGGGGGCCCTCACCTGAGTTCTGACCGTGTTCAGCTCTCTCTGCTTCTTCTATGATAATTTCCTCTTTGGCCACTATATAGCTAGAGACTGGTGCCTTGTCCAAATACCCACGCTTGCCGTCTTGGCCACTTGAGAGCGCAAGCACGAGAGGAAGTAAGTGTGTAAGACTGTCCCAGGTCTTAAAAACCCCAAAGTGCAGTGTCCTCAACACACACTAAATACACAGAATCTTGAATACTGCTCCGAAGTGTTATTTGAGGCTTTGTGTATCAAATCACGCATCATGTTCTGGAAATAAATCATAAGACTTTTTGCCGAGATCTAGCAAGAGGTCACGGAAATCTTTCGAATGTAAGGTAAATACTATTAATAATTAGATCATTACATACAATTTGGTATTAAAACAATGTGTTGTACAACATTTGCAACTATCGTGTCTTCTTTGCTTAACAAGAAATAACGGCCACTGACAACCTGAATTAAAACAAAAGAACTGATTTGCTGGAGTTTCAGATTTTTTACAGGGATGAATTGACTTTAGCAGCACACACACATACTCAGTTCTCTTCTTCTCAGCACGCTCTCTATCAGCATTATGGGCAATGTTTTCTTAAACGGGAACAGCAGTTTCTGTTCTTATTATTGAAAACAATATATTAAACATTATACTAAGCATTTATGACTAATATTAATTTGTCACAACAGCAATTTATTTTTATCACTTAATTAGTTATATTAGTAATAAGCACCACAAATTGAAATGTGTTACCTGTTATTAGGGACTACTGCACATGTCAAAGGTCGTCTCTGACAGTCTTGTCTGTCCTGTCTTTGTTTAATGTTTCTTTGTTTGTGTTGTGTCTGAGCACATGGCTCTGTCTTTGCTGTTATTTTCCATGTGCTCCTCTCATCCTGCCTCCTTGTTTCTTGTTACCATGCCCCCTTGAATAGGTGTCCTCTCGTCCTTGTTTGTCTAATTGTGTTCACCTGGCCCTCGTGTGCTTTCCTCCCAATTGATTGTGTTCTCTACCCTTTTGTCTTTGCCTGTTTGTAGTGTGCATATGTTTCTTAAGGCCAGTTTTACTGGCAGCTTGCGCCAGTGCAAACCGCCTTTACGCTAACATTGTACTGTCAGGTTTTATTAAAGACACGCTGTGACAAATTAGTGCTGAAAAGGAGTGGACACGGTTATTTTTGTGCCCGACCTCATTGAATAAGCATTTGTCGGAGTTTCCCTTTCAGACGTACAATTTATGGAAGGAGATTATTAAAATGAATCATGGCATTGAGTAATGAATGCTGGCATTTTAGTGGCCAAAAAAGCATGTCTTAAACTAGTTTGCGCTTGAAATGGCTGCAATTATTGTTGCTAATAGGAGGCATTTGTAATAGGAGGAGATTTGTATATTCTTAAAACTTAGAATATACAAATACAAGTTACTAGTGACTATTACACCTCTTATCTCTCAGGAGACTGCTTGTTCCCTAACATTATTTGAAGCAAGAACTAAGCAAAGGCGGTAATACAATAACCTAATTGTTGGATATCTTATAATTCTTTGCTGAAAAAGAAACAAGCAATATATAAATTATAAAGTTATTTAAAACACCCAGAGTGCACCCCTAATCTTGACCCCTATTCTAGTAAGAAGTTATGAATCAAAATTGTTAATTAAGGATTTTATTGAGTTCCATATTCTTGAAAATATTTTTTGTCTATCTGATATCTTATATCTCAGCTCTTCTAGGGGTAACACGTAGCTTAGGTCTCTTAGCCAAACTTCGAATACAGGCCCAGATTCAGACTTCCATTTCTGTAAAATTACCTTTTTTGCTAAGATCATACATGAAGAAACAGCTTGTGACACAAATTTACTTCCTATATCGGAGGTATCACCAAAAAATACCCAATTTTGGCTCATGTGGCAAATGCATTTTATATGCTTCTTAAATAAATCTGAATATACTTTGCCCAAAAGTCTAATTTTATGACATGTACAAAATAAATGGGACAAAGTGCCTTCTAAGATTTTACATTTGTTACATATTGAGGATAAATTTGGGAAAATCTTATGTAGTTTGGTCTTTGAATAATGAAGTCTGTGAACAACTTTGAATTAAATCACACTATGCCTTGCATTTATAGAGCACTCGTGAATTTCATGAAGACACTCTTCATATAGCAAGTTCCTTTTCCCATTCTTGCCTAATATGATTAGTGTTTACATTCACCCTATCCAATAGTAAAGTATAAAATAAAGAAACAGTGCCCTGTTCTACTGGACTGTGATTACACATAATTTCAATGATGTATAGCCATGCTTTCAAAACACATGTTTGATGTATAGCCATGCTTTCAAAACACATGAAATGTTTCCTAGTAAAATCTCTAATTTGCAAATACCGGAAAAAAATCTGTAGATAAAATATCATATTTAAATTTAAGTTGACTAAATGAGCAAAATGTATTGTCAATATATAAACCTCTTATGGAAATTAAACCCTTTTGCTTCTATTGGGAGAAAACCTTATCTTGTAAGCCAGGGGTAAAGGCTTGTTTTTTTACAAATTGGCTTTCCAAATATTTATCCAAAAATGATTTAATCTGTTGCCAAATTTTTAGAGAGTTATTTATTACAATATTTTCACTATAAAACCTTGATTAATTTTGTATTGGACTATTCAACAAAGCCTCTGAAGATGTCGTCCTACAAGAAGTTCTTTCTAACCAAACCCATTCTGGTATCTCCAGTTTATTCCCTGGAATTTGTCTCCACAAAGAAAGAAACTGTAAATTAGCGGCCCAGTAGTAACTTCTGAAGGAAGGAAGACTAAATCCTCCTTCTGCCTTTGTAAACACTGGGTCGGTACTTCCACCAACATCATGCATGCATGATTATGTAATGTGTGAGGTTGAGCTAGTTCAAGACGAGCATTTATAGTTAAAAAGTATATAAATGTTTATTGGTTTAAGAAAATGACTGATCATTTCGCTAGACAAGATCTTTATTCCTTGGCTGGGATCATGTAGAGCCCTATGAAGCTGCACTTAAACTGTAGTTCGGACCTTCAAACCATTGGCCACCGTGGGGTTGAGTAAATTATCAGGACATTTTTATTCTGGAAGTTAACTTCTCCTTTAACTCAGCTATGGGGCAGTCGTGGCCTGAGCACCCATTGATAGAACGTCGGACTTGTAATCCGAGGTTGTGGGTTTGAATCTCGGGTGAATAACGAGCATTCTCTCCACCTTCAATACCACGACTGAGGTACCCTTGAGCCAGGCACCGAACCCCCAACTGCTCTCCGGGCATCACAGCATTGGCTGCCCACTGCTCTGTGTGTGTGTTCACGATGTGTGTGTTTACTACTGTGTGTGTGCACTTGGATGGGTTAAATGCAGGGCAAAAATTCCGAGTATGGGTCACCATACTTGGCCACACGTCACTTCAAAATCAAAAAATATTAAATTACATGTAACGACTCCTTCACAATACTCTTGTTTGTGCACAATTGCTCAAAGGTCTAGTTGTCATTATTTACTCAACCTGAAGTTGTTTCAAACCTGTATGAGTTTCTGTCTTCTGTTGAACACAAAACATGTTGTAGAATGTGTTTTATTAATACTAAGTCCTTTAGTGCTCAAAGTCTATCTATCCCTGACTTGTGGGTATAATATACCTTAGTCTAGAGTCATCTCAAATTAACAAAGAAAAGGAACAGTTAAAATCAAACATTAACATTAGATGACTACATTTCCTCAAAATAAAATTAAAATCTCACTTTTTATTATCTATCAATTGAAAAACAGAGACATGCATATTCCATATGTTATTCTAATTAACAAACTGGTTTTAATACAGTACACCAAAAATCACACTATGAAAAATATGTTATATGTTAAATATGTTAAAAATAGGTTATGACTTTGCACAAACACATTACAAAAATTAATATGAGAACATGATAAATAAAACAAATATAAACTACATAACAAATATTTAAACAAGTTCTGGTGTACTTCATATTTTCATTTTCACAAAATGTTACATGCAGTGCATATATAATACTAACTTGTTGAACTTTTAAAATGTGATTATATGTTTGTGCTTTTAGAAATTGATCTTTAATTAGTATTATTTTGCATTTAAACCACTTTTGAGCATAATATGTAATTACATTCTGAAAATGTAATAGTTGCATGTCCAATTATTTAGTTTTATTTTCATAAATCCACATCAGGGTGTACTTTCATATTAGGGGTATAGTTCAGACATATATGGGGGTTTGACAGTGGAAATTTCAGCAACGTTTAAAATTGTGTACGCTACAGCATCCTGTTCAGACCCTAATATAGTATATACAATCAGTATTAATTTAATTTAAAAGAACAGTTTGTATGTGACCATATACCTTGAAACTGATAACGGTGCCTTTTGATAATTGATGATAACAACACTCCAATCTCTTCCATGTGCAGTTCTTCGTGGTTGAAGAAGCGGTGCGTGTAATCAGTGTAATCAGTGTAGTCCTGTGAATCTAGTGAATCTAAACAGTTTATACCAAGTGTAGAGGAACAAGCCGAAACTGATCGACGGACTAATCGATGGCACAAACAGGGAGCGAGACGCAAAGGCTCTCGAGACATCAGATTGTCACAAGTATCTCGTCTTGCTGCTGCAGCATCCTCTACCCCAGATACGGCTATGACAAGACTTGTAAGCACTGGTATTCTACAACCCCCTATATCTATAAAGACAGCCTTCATGCTTTCAATTTGGAACTAGCCACAGCTAGACAGACCTTCTTCTCAAACCTTATAAACAGTAACTTAAACAACACTTGCACTCTTTTTGCTACTGTTGAGAGACTGACAAACCCCCCAAGTCAGATTCCCAGTGAAATGCTCTCTGACAGCAAATGCAATGAGTTTGCTTCCTTCTTTTCAGAGAAGATCAGTAATATCAGGAAGGAGATTGGCACATCTTCCTGTAATACAGAGGTCACACAGATTCGACAGCAATCTCAAAAAGAAGTGACTATGTCTGTTTTTAAAACAATTGATAGCAAAATATAGGAAGAAATAGTACAGCATCTTAAATCGTCAACCTGCTATCTTGACACACTTCCCACATATTTTTTCAAAAGTGTGCTTAACTGTTTAGAAGCAGATCTCTTAGAAGTGGTAAACACCTCACTTCTTTCTGGGACTTTTCCAAACTCCCTGAAAACTGCAGTTGTTAAGCCCCTTCTGAAAAAGCGCAATCTTGATAACACCATGTTGAGCAACTATAGACCAATATCAAATCTTCCTTTCATAGGTAAGATTATTGAAAAGGTAGTTTTTAATCAGCTGAACAACTACTTAAACTCAAATGGATACCTGGATAATTTTCAATCTGGTTTCGCGTGCATCACAGCACAGAGACAGCACTCATTAAGATAATAAATGATATTCGCTTTAATTCTGATTCTGGCAAAATATCAGTGCTGGTACTACTAGATCTTAGTGCTGCGTTTGACACTGTCGATCATAACATACTTCTAGAGACTGGAAAACTGGGTCGGCTTTCTGGGATGGCACTCAAATGGTTCAGGTCATACTTAGAAGGAGAGGTTATTATGTGAGTATAGGAGAGCATAAGTCTAAGTGGACGTCCATGATATGTGGAGTCCCACAAGGCTCAATTCTTGCACCGCTCTTGTTTAGCCTGTATATGCTCCCACTAAGTCAGATAATGAGGAAGAACCAAATTGCCTACCACAGCTATGCTGATGATACCCAGATCTACCTAGCCTTATCTCCAAATGAGTATAGCCCCATTGACTCCCTCTGCCAATGCATTGATGAAATTAACAGTTGGATGTGCCAAAACTTTCTTCAGTTAAACAAGGAGAAAACTGAAGTCAGTGCATTTGGAAACAAAGATGAAGTTCTCAAGGTGAATGTATACCTTGACTCTAGGGGTCAAACAACTAAAAATCAAGTCAGAAATCTTGGGGTGATTCTAGAGACAGACCTTAGCTTTAGTAGTCATGTCAAAGCAGTAACTAAATCAGCATACTATCATCTCAAAAACATTGCAAGAATTAGATGTTTTGTTTCCAGTCAAGACTTGGAGGAACTTATTCATGCCTTTATCACCAGCAGGGTAGATTATTGTAATGGTCTCCTCACCGGCCTTCCAAAGAAGACCATTAGACAGCTGCAGCTCATCCAGAACGCTGCTGCCAGGATTCTGACTAGAACCAGAAAATCGTCTCAGGTTACGTATGTAACCATGGTTCCCAGTGAACGAGACACTGCGCCTAGGGTCGCTACGGGAACGCCTCAGCGTGACTCGGTCTGAAGATACATATGAAAAACACCACCTGTTGGCCGGCGACAGCCCATGACGTCACCACCGGCGTACACAATATAAGTGCCGCCGGCGAAAACATCATCAGCTTCTTCGCCTGAAGCTTGCGTCCGGCATGGCTCGAAGCCCAGGGGACGCAGTGTCTCGCCCCACTGGGAACCATGGTTACATACGTAACCTGAGACGTTCCCTTCATGGAACTCAAACTGCGTCCCTAGGGGTCGCTACGGGGAACGTTATACCCACTTCACCATGCTGAGGGGAATGCAAGCCAATTTCGCAAAAAAGGCGAGCACTAAGCCAACTCTACCCGGCTTAAGGGAGTTTCCCCCGGGACGGCTGATGGCTGTCAGTGATATTATCCCCTTCGGCCAAAGGCCCGAGCTGCATACCCTAGTACTTACCTGTTAGGCGCCGGGATTACCGGGCCTAGGGTAGAGCTCAAGGTCTTGGAATCAGAAAAGATTCCTTCAAGGGGATATGGCCAGGCACCTGGCTCACTAGGTCCTGGCCGATCACTCAGGGGTTACCACTTGCTCTCCCAAGCTTACTGAGGGAACTGTCTCAACAGACCTCTTGGTAGTGTACACCCCTTTTTCCTTTTTCTTTTCCTTTTTGGACCCAACACATATGGGACAAGGGAGCGGGGCCCAAGGCACAAACCGGGGCTTTAACCAACTCAAAAAAGGGCACGAAGCTGTGCGCGTAACCCTACCCTTACGGGATTTTAGAAAGAACGCAGAACCTTGATGTGCGGACTTACCACTGAGTGGATTTTAGAAAGTGCCCAAAGTCTCGCGTGCGCACTTATTAGAAGAACGTTCTATGCCCTGGAGCGGAGAACTACTCATTCCTCGGAGTGAGAGGGAACTCAGACGCTCAGAAGGGAGCGGCAAGCTCATAGATGACCCTCTGGTTGAGGGGAGCAATGCTGGCTCGACCAACAGGGCGAGCGACCTATCGCAGAGCTCTGGGGGGCGGAGAAACTCACTCCTCAGAGTGAGACCTCCCAACCATGATTCTCCGCTCAGCAGGGAGCGGCATGCTCATAGATAACCCTCTATAGTGAGGGGAGCAATGCTAGCTCGACCAGCACGAGAGATCACAGAGCTCGGAGGAGCGGAGAACTCATTCCTCAGAATGAGAGGGAAACTCAGACGCTCCGCAGGGAGCGGCATGCTCAAAGATAACCCTCTAATGAGGGGAGAAATGCTAGCTCTACCTATAACGAGCTCTGGAGAGCGGAGCACTCATTCCTCAGAATGAGAGGACCTCAGCTACCAATAAGGAGCTCTAGAGCGGAGAACTCACTCCTCAGAGTGAGAGGGAACTCAGACGCCCCGAAGGGAGCGGCATGCTCATAGCAATGCTAGCTCGACCAACCAGGAGAGCTCTGGGGAGCGGAGAACTCATTCCTCAGAATGAGAAGGAACTCAGACGCTCAGCAGGGAGCGGCATGCTCATAGATAACCCTCTAATGAGGGGAGCAGTGCTAGCTCTACCTATAACGAGCTCTGGAGAGCGGAGAACTCATTCCTCAGAATGAGAAGGAACTCAGACGCCAGCAGGAGCGGCATGCTCACAGATAACCCTCTAACGAGGGGAGCAATGCTAGCTCTACCTATAACGAGCTCCGGAGGCGGAGAACTCATTCCTCAGAATGAGAAGGAACTCAGGACGCTCAGCAGGGAGCGGCATGCTCATAGATAACCCTCTATAGTGAGGGGAGCAATGCTAGCTCGACCAGCAAGGAGAGCGACCTATCACAGAGCTCTGAGGGCGGAGAACTCATTCCTCAGAATGAGTGGGAACTCAGGACGCCCGCAGGGAGCGGCATGCTCAAAGGTGACCCTCTAACGAGGGGAGCAATGCTAGCTCTACCTATAACGAGCTCTGGAGGTGGAGAACTCATTCCTCAGAATGAAAAGACACTCAGCCGCTCAGAAGGGAGCGGCATACTCATAGGTAACCCTCTTATCGTGAGGGGAGTAATGCTGGCTCTACCCTTGCAGTGGTGACCAGAATGACTGAAGATCCAGGAGGATCCGCAGAAACCTCCGAGGGACTCACGTCCAGACCATCAGTAAGGCAGTTCGAGAATACAGAACCTGCCTGAAATCATCATAGGTCCAGCCTGACTGCAGTTCTTAGTTGGGAACTCATTCCTCAGAATGAGAGCCTATAATGCCACCTATATCGAGCTCTGGAGGCGGAGAACTCATTCCTCAGAATGAGAAGGAACTCAGACGCTCAGCAGGAGCGGCATGCTCATAGATAACCCTCTATAGTGAGGGGAGCAATGCTAGCTCGACCAGCACGGAGAGCGACCTATCACAGAGCTCTGAGGAGCGGAGAACTCATTCCTCAGAATGAGAGGGAACTCCGCCGCTCACAAGGGAGCGCCTCTAGGCGCTTGGCGAAACTTCCACCCTAACCTCGGTCGGTGGAGTTTACGGTGGTTACAGGGGAATTAGAGAGGAATGAGAGGGCTTGTCTCTCTGACCCGCGCCTGTCTCACCCTAGCCGCAGGAGGGGAGGGGCATGAGTCGCGAGACTAGTTTTCTAAGCCCATCTCGGATCCTAAGACCGAGATGGGTTAGGACCCTGGTTGTTCGGGCTCAGACCTGGACCTTATCCAGGACTTTTAGCAGGTCAGTCTGGTACGCCGTGTGCAACGGCGACGGTCTGACCTGCTGCTGCATATGCCCTGCCATTTAAGCGAGATTCAGGGGCTTAGATGGCCAGGAGGAGCCTTGAGAGAGGATGTCTCGCCATAGAGAGATAAGCTGGTTATCATCTCTTGCACAGGGGCATCCTCATAGCCATTTTCACGCATCCTCAGTGTCAGCATAACTAGTATGCTGAAACCTATGAATACGAGAAAAATAGCTTTTCCCACTCCTTCTCAACCTCCACATCGAGATTTATGAAGAAAGGAAGGCTCACTCGAGCTGGGGTTATTTAGATTTATTTTATGATCCATAACCTCCAAAACTCGTTCATATGCAGCGGAGCACTAGCTGCTGCATCTGATGATGTCAGAAAGATCGCATCATCACAATCCAGCAGCTCACTTGTTCTCGGCCGACGCCGGGGCGGTCCCTTTCCAACTTATCGGCCACATCCAACTGCGAACCCCACGATTTAACCCGCCTCCGTGCCTCGGCAACGGTGGGTCTTGAATCGCGGGAAGCAGGCGGCTGCCCTCTTTCCTCGAAAAGAGGGACAGGCGAGAGCTGAGCTTCCTCATAGAGCCGCTCACAATGCACGCAAACCGCCCCTCAAGGACATCGCGTGCGTGCTCCATGCCCAAACAAAGACGCAACAGTCGTGTGTGTCATCGGTGTCAAATAACGAGGACACGGATCCACACACTTCCTAAACGCCTTGCTAGTGCTCGCCATAGTAGAGTTAGAAAACTGTACTCTTACCAGATTCACTCTGCACGCTTCAAACAAACCAGTCAGTGAAGACGAAAAAGCTGATGATGTTTTCGCCCGGCGGCACTTATATTGTGGCACGCCGGTAGTGACGTCATGGGCTGTCGCCGGCCAACAGGTGGTGTTTTTTCATATGTATCTTCAGACCGAGTCACGCTGAGGGCGTTCCCCGTAGCGACCCCTAGGGGACGCAGTTCGAGTTCCCATGAAGGGGAACTGAGCATATCACACCAGTCCTCAGGTCCTTACACTGGCTTCCAGTTACATTTAGGATTGATTTTAAAGTACTTTTACTCGTTTATAAGTCACTCAATGGTCTAGGACCTAAATATATGGCAGATATGCTCACTGAATATAAACCTAACAGACCACTCAGATCATTAGGATCGAGTCAGTTAGAAATACCAAGGGTTCACACAAAACAAGGGGAGTCCGCTTTTAGCTATTATGCCGCCCGCAGCTGGAACCAGCTTCCAGAAGAGATCAAATGTGCTAAAACATTAGCCACCTTTAAATCCAGACTCAAAACTCATCTATTTAGCTGTGCATTTGTTGAATGAGCGCTGTGCTACGTCCGAACTGACTGCATTATTTTATGTATAATCCTTTTCTATGTAACTGTTTTAAATTTCATTTTAAATCAATTTCTATATCATTTTAAAATTCCTTGTTTTATTATTTTTAACTCCTTGTTCCCCTTCATGGGAACTTCGAACTGCGTCCCCTAGGGGCCACTATGGGGAACGCCTCCAGCGTGACTCGTGCCTGAAGAAACATATGAAAAAACACCATCCGTTGGCCGGCGACAGCCCATGACGTCACTACCGGCGCGACCACAATATAAGGACGGCCGGGCGAATACATCATCAGCTTTTTCGTCTTCACTGACTGGTCTGTTTGAAGAAACGTGCATTCTGGTAGGAATACAGTTTTCCTTTATTTATCATGGCGAGCACTAGCAAGGCGTTATTTGACACCCGATGACACACACGATTGTTGCGTCTTTTGTTTGGGCGAAGAGCACGCACGCGATGTCTTTGAGGGGGCAGTCTGCGTGCACTGTGAGCTTTCTCTATGAGAAAGCTCCGTTCTCGTCTGTCCCTCTTTTCGAGGAAAGAGGGGCAGCCGTCTGCTTCCCGCGATTCGGTACCCACCGCTGCCGAGGCACGGAGGCGATTGAAATCGCGGGGTTCGCAGTTGGATATGGCCGATGAGTTAGAGAAGGACCGCCCCTTTTCGCGTGCGTCGGCCGTAAACGAGAGTGAGCTGCTGGATTGTGATGATGCGATCTTTCTGACATCATCAGATTCAGCGGTTAGTGCTCTGCTGGGTTATGCCCAGGAAGAGCAGGAGATGTTTGAGGGTGAGGAAGTTGAGACTGAACCCTCTCAATCCTCCTGCACTGCATATGAATGAGTTTTTGGAGGTTATGGATCATAAAAATAAATCTTTCTGGCCATAAATCCCCAGCTCGAGCGAGCCTTCCTTTCTTCATAAATCTCGATGTGGAGGTTGAGAAGGAGTGGGAAAAGCTATTTTTTCTCGTATTCATAGGTTTCAGCATACTAGCTATGCTGACATTGAGGTGCGTGAAAATGGCTATGAGGGGATGCCCCCTGTGCAAGAGATGATAGCCAGCTTATCTCGCTGTGGGCGAGACATCCTCTCTCAAGGCTCCCTCCTTGCCATCTAAGCCCCTGAATCTTGCTTAAATGGCAGGGCATATGCAGCAGCAGGTCAGATCGCCGCCTGCACACTATGGCGGTGCTTCAGGCGTGCTGAAAGACCTGGATAAGGCTTTCTGTAAAGTCCAGGTATGAGCCCGAACAACCAGGGGTCCTAGCCCATCTCGGTCTGGGGATCAGAGATGGCTCAGAAACTAGTCTCGCGACTCATGCCCCTCCCGCCTGTGGGTAGGGCTAAAGAGAGGCATGGGTCAGAGAGAGGCAAAACCTGAGGGAAGTGTTCTGGATGAAGCGTCCTATATGACACTTTCGTCCGGACCAGAGTAAGACATCTACTCCTTTCCCTTAGGGGGGCATCTGCCCTCTTGATCCTCTCTAATTCCCCTGTAACCAATGGATGAGTATGATCCATTTCTAAAGGCTATCGGCTATCGCAGTGATTACATCACTCGCCGATACTAGATACAGGCTAGTAGCGCTCCCTGTGGGTTGAGCTAGCATCGCTCCCCTCACCATAGAGGGTCACCTATGAGCATGCCGCTCCCTTCTGAGCGTCTAAGTCTCCACTCGCCAGAGCTCGTTGTTGGTCGAGCTAGCATTGCTCCCCTCAACTAGAGGGTCACCTATGAGCGTGCCGCTCCCTTCTGAGCGTTTGAGTTCTCCTCTTATTCTGAAGAATGTGTTCTCCGCTCCCCAGAGCTCTGCGATTGGTCGCTCTCCTGTTGGTCGAGCTAGCCTTCCTCCCTCACCTTAGAGGGTCACCTATGAGCATGCCGCTCCCTTCTGAGCTGCCTAAATTCCTTCTCATTCTGAGGAATGAGTTCTCCACCCTCAGAGCTCGTTATTGGTAGAGCTAGCATTGCTCCCCTCACCTAGAGGGTTATTATGAGCATGCCACTCCCTTCGAGCGTCTGATTTCCCTCTCATTTCTGAGGAATGAGTTCTCCGCTCCCCAGAGCTCTGTGATAGATGGCTCTCCTTGATTGGTCGAGCTAGCCTTGCTCCCCTCACCTAGAGGGTTATTATGAGCATGCCGCTCCCTTCAGAACATCTAAGTTTCCTCTCATCTGAGGAAGGAGTCCTCCGCTCTCCAGAGCTCGCTGTCGGTAAGAGCTAGCGTTGCTCCCCTCTCCTAGAGGGTCATTTATGAGCATGCTGCTCCCTTCTGAGCGTCTGAGTTCCCTCTCATTCTGAGTGTCTGAGTTTATCCGCTCCCCAGAGCTCTCCTTGTTGGCCAGAGCTCGTTGTTGGTAGAGCTAGCATTGCTCCCCTCACCTAGAGGGTCACCTATGAGCATGCCGCTCCCTTCTGAGCGTTGTGGGTAGAGCTAGCATTGCTCCCCTCACCTAGAGGGTCACCTATGAGCATGCCGCTCCCTTCGGAGCGTCTGAGCTCATTCTGAGGAATGAGTTTTCCACTCCTCAAGGCTCTGTGATAGGTCGCTCGCCTTGCCGGTCGAGCTAGCATTGCTCCCCTCACTACAGAGGGTCATCTATGAGCAAAACCGCTCCCTGCTGAGCGTCTGAGTTTCCTCTCATTCTGTAGAATGAGTTCTCCGCTCCCCAGAGCTCTGTGACCGCTTCGAGTAGAACGTAATACCAATATATAAGTGCACACGTTAAACTCTGGGCACTTTCTAAAATCCACTTAGTGGTAAGATCGCACATCAAGTGTTTTATGCTCTTTCTAAAATCCATGCTATGGTAAGTGCACACGCTAGACTTTGGGCACTTTTCTAAAATCCACCCAGTGGTAAGTTATCACATCGAATGTTCTGCTTTCTTTCTAAAAATCCCGTAGGGGTAGGGTTCTGTGGCAGCTTCGTGCCCTTATTTGAGTTGGTCAGGCCCCGGCTTGTGCCTTGGGCACCACTCCTGAGCGTTTGAGTTCCCTCTCAAATGAGTTCTCCGCTCTCCAGAGCTCGCTATTGGTAGAGCTGGTGTTGCTCCCCTCACTTAGAGGGTCACCTATGAACATGCCGCTCCCTTCGGAGCGTCTGAGCTCATTCTGAGGAATGAGTTTTCCGCTCCTCAAAGCTCTGTGGTAGTTCGCTCGCCTTGATGGTCGAGCTAGCATTGCTCCCCTCGCTATAGAGGGTCATCTATGAGCAAGCCGCTCCCTGCTGAAAGTCTGAGTTCCTCTCACTCTGTACAATGAGTACTCCGCTCCCCAGAGCTCTGTGATAGGTCGCCGGTTGGTCGAGCTAGCACTGCTCTCCCTCACTTAGAGGGTCACCTATGAGCATGCCGCTCCTTCTGAGCGCCTAAAAATTCCTCCCTTCTAAGGAATGAGTTCTCCGCTCCATTAGAGCTCTGTGAGAGGTTGCTCTCCTGGTTGGTTGAGCTAGCATAGCTCCCTCACCATAGAGGGTCACCCTATGAGCATGCCCGCTCCTTTCTGGGCATCCAAGCTCCCGTACTGGAAGACTGAGTTCTCCGCCTCCAGAGCTCCTCATCGGTAGAGCTAGCACTGCTCCCCTCACTGTAGAGGGTCATCTATGAGCATGCCGCTCCCTTCTGAGCGTCTGAGACTCTCACCCAAGGGATGAGTACTTCTCCGCTCCAAGTGGAATGTAATACCAATATATAAGTGCACACGCTAAACTCTGGGCACTTTTCTAAAATCCACTTAGTGGTAAGATCGCACATCAAGTGTTCTCGTTCTTTCTAAAATCCATGCTATGGTAAGTGCACACGCTAGACTTTGGGCACTTTTCTAAAATCCACCCAGTGGTAAGTTAGCACATCGAATGTTCTGCTTTCTTTCTAAAAATCCCGTAGGGTAGGGTTCTGCGCAGCCGTGCCCTTATTTGAGTTGGTCAGGCCCGGCTTGTGCCTTGGGCTCCACTCCTGAGTGTTTGAGTTCCCTCTCAAAATGAGTTCTCCGCCTCCAGAGCTCGCTATTGGTAGAGCTGGCGTTGCTCCCCTCACTTAGAGGGTCACCTATGAGCATGCCGCCCTTCGAGCGTCTGAGCTCATTCTGAGGAATGAGTTTTCCGCTCCTCAAAGCTCTGTGGTAGTTCGCTCGCCTTGCTGGTCGAGCTAGCATTGCTCCCTCGCTAGAGGGTCACCTATGAGCATGCCGCTCCTGTTGAGAATCGGAAGTTTCTCCACTTCCAGAATTCGGGGTAGATCGCTCGCCTGGTGGGTCGAGCTAGCATTGCTCCCCTCATCTTAGAGGGTCATCCATGAGCATGCCGCTCCTGTTGAGAATCAGAAGTTTCTCCACTTCCAGAGTTCGGGGTAGATCGCTCGCCTGGTGGGTCGAGCTAGCATTGCTCCCCTCATCTTAGAGGGTCATCTATGAGCATACAGCTCCCTTCTGAGCATCTAGTTCCCCGACATAGAAATAAAATATATAAGTGCACACGCTAAAGCAATGGGCACTTTCTAAAATCCACTTAGTGGTAAGATCGCACATCAATGTTCTGCGTTCTTTCTAAAATCCATGCTATGGTAAATGCACATGCTAGACTTTGGGCATTTTCTAAAATCCACCAGTGGTAAGTTAGCACATCGAATGTTCTGCTTTCTTTCTAAAAACCCTTAGGGGTAGGGGTTACGCAGCAGCTTCGTTGCCCTTATTTGAGTTGGTCAAGCCCGGTTTGTGCCTTGGGCCCCACTCCATGTAACCAAATATTTTGGTTTAAAAAGGTAATGCTACCAAGGGGTCTGTTGAGACAGCTCCCTCAGCAAGCTCATGTAGAGCAAGCGGTAGCCCCTAGTGACCGGCCAGGACCTAGTGGCTACCACTAGGTACTTGGCCCTATCCCCTTAAAGGAATCTTTCTGTATAAGAATGATTCCAAACCTGTGAGCTCTACCTTGGGTCCGTAATGCCGGCACCTAGCAGGTAAGTACTTCAGGTATGCAGCTCGGGTTTTGGCCAAAGGAGGATAATGTCACTGACAGCATCAACCGTCCAAACAGGGGCAACTCCTGAGCCAAATGGTAGAGTTAACTTGTGCTCGCCTCCTGCGGAATTTGGCTTGCATTCCCTCAGCATGGCGGCGTGGTATAATGTTCCCCATAGTGGCCCCTAGGGGACGCAGTTCGAAGTTCCCATGAAGGGAACGTCTCAGGTTACGTATGTAACCATGGTTCCCCAGTGGGGAACGAGACACCGCGTCCCCTAGGCTTTGGGGCCATGCTTCGATGCAAGCTTCAGAGGCGAAGCGGATGATGTATTCGCCCGGCCGTCCTTATATTGTGGTCGCGCCGGTAGTGACGTCATGGGCTGTCGCCGCCAACGGATGGTGTTTTTCATATGTTTCTTCAGGCACGAGTCACGCTGGGCGTTCCCATAGTGGCCCCTAGGGGGCGCGGTGTCTCGTTCCCCACTCGGGAACCATGGTTACATACGTAACCTGAGACGTTTTTATTGCTGTGAATGATTATTTCACTTTCTTTTATGTAAAGCACTTTGAATTACCACTGAGTATGAAAAGTGCTATATAAATAAACTTGCCTTGCCTTGCCTTGCCTTGCCTAGCTCGCAGCATTCTTATTACCAAGATGGCGCCGAGTATGGCAGCCGTGTTGCGAGCTCCGGGAAAACTTTGCAGTTTTTCGTATGTTTTATTTGTTTTTTTGTTGTTTCACGTTGTTTTTAGTTGTTGTTGTTAGTATAACTGTCTACGATAGAGACACGCTTTTAAACATTGGTTTCTCCGTCGCGCAACGCAAGCCGGACTTAAAATACCCAAATTAAAAAGGTTGCTGCTCATGTGTCTTTCTGACTAGATACATAATCAACATATGTTCACAAAGCTGACACGTCAAAGTTTACTCTTCAAGAATCAGAATTACTCAGATTGTTATGATAATAAATATATATACACTCAAACGTGAAAACAAAAATAAAAATATTAAAAACATATTTTTTAAATGTGTAAAAAATATGTTGCTGTGGTATATGATTTTAGAAACACAAGGAAAGCTAAAGTCTACAAAATCTTATTTTCAAATTTCAGGACATAATTTGTAAAATTGTGAATTTTATTAAATATTTTCTAAGACCATGTCATGTATGTTTTTAGAGAAGGCTAATAAAATAAATTGATGGCCCCCTGTAAGCTCTCCTGCACGCTGTCGCCTCATTTCTGGCTCGGCAAACTGCCCCGTTCATGATTCTATTGTTCTCTGTATACGAGCCTTTCACACCTCCGCCAGGTATGAGACATAATCTTCATTATTCCTTTATCACTTTAAACCACCATCGAGTGTTTGTAATAGCTACCTGTCGAGGCAGCTCCTAGGCTAAACTCCCCTAGTTACAGTATTTCTAAATCCATGTTTATGGTAAGTGTCCACGCTAACTTCTGTGCACTTTCTAAAATCCTGTATGGTATGGGTTACGTGCTTGACTTCATTCCCATTCTCTGAGTTGTTTCTGGCCCCAGTTCACTCTGGGCCCCACTCCACTAATGTATCTATGGCGATACTTCTGAACAGGGCTTCCTCTCATTTAAGAGAGTCATTCTGCTGAAGCTCCGCTTAGGCAGCAATATTGGTATGTAGGCTCTATTGTGAGCCTTGTTAACTGTTCCTAGCGCTGAGTGTCAGTGAGTCAGGTCTCCTCTCATTCTAGAGAGTCATCATGCTGAGACCTCCACTCTTAGGAGCTTCTCTTCTAGGGTTGAGTGTTGTTAGGCTTCCTCTTGTTAAAGCTGCAGTGTGGATCATTGTCAGTATTTGACAAAATAGTTGGCTAAATCAAGTTTAAAACTCTATTTAATTTTACTTTTAAAGATGAAGCAGAACATCGAAGGATGAAGTAGAATCAAAAACCTAGAAGTTAAACTTTTTTAAATGTATAATTTTGTTTCCCAATTATCAAAATTAAATTATAATAGTGAAAGATGTGAATGTGGTGCTTACGATCAATAATCACATCTTTGCATGCGCCCAAACTGATTTGCAGAAATCAAAACACGAGTCCCGCTCACTGTGAAGCAGGAGCAATTAGGCAGCAGAGGATTCCACTTGGTCTTAAAGCTTTACTTTGGCGGCTATATTTGCAATTCAAACAATGATTTGGAAAAAATAATAATTCATTTGTTATTTGTATGGTCAAGGAGGTCATTCGGCATATGCCTGCAAATATAGAACAATCTGCATTCTGTAGCTTTTTTACGGAACGCTTCTCTGATGCCTTAAATACCATAATACAGAACGGTTTTCAACCCTATAAGAGGCAAAATAAAATAGTCTCGGGGGGGCCCCCTAGTGTTCAGGGCCCTGGACTGTAGCCCATGTTGCCCATCAGGATAACATGGCCCTGGGCACTGGTGAGAAGGCAAATTATAATGCACTGGTTGATGCATTGACACACCCCTTTGGATAATGTTTTTGATCTGAGCTTTTCTGTTCTGAGTTAAGTAAGTTCTCACTTAGACTTTATATAAATAATATAACTTGTATTAACAAAAATACACAAAGCTATAGGCTAGGCCTAATAACAAATAACTTACACAAAGTTTAAATAAGTAAACAAAAAAAATTTAAAAAATTATAATAATGATATTCTATTCTGCATCTTTATTATGAATTGCTTGTTGTAAAGTGCATTATATTTTCCATGTTTGCTAATTACAAGACAGCCAGTGTCTAACTGCCTGAGTCATGAAGGGAGCCTTTAATTTTTACTAAATCATGAACAGTGTAGTCTATCTTTACAAATAAAATCAAAACTGTGATGGTCCCACAAATGTGTTTTTTTTTTACTTGTTTAGCCAGTTACTCTAGTATCTAAAAATGTATTTAAACTTAAAATTACCTCTATTTTGTATATAAAAGCAATCTTAACATTTAATTTAATTTATCTGGTAATGTAATATTACTTATTAATAAGAGTTAAAAGCATAATTTATTTCATTTGACTTTTTGCACATATATGCATAAGTGTTAGAAACTGTAAAATAATGATGGAATAAGCATTGTGAAAAATGGCGCAGGTTAAAAAGGAAACATATTTACACAATTATGAAGTACTTCGTTATAAAGGAACATGAGCTGCCAAGCTCAATTCAAATATCAGTTTCTTCTTTTGACAAAGACAAACATTCCTATCACAATGATGCCCTAAGGACTATCATTTATCCTTTCTTCCTTATACTTCGGTAATAGTAGTCAATGGAATGGTGCACGGATATTTTTACAGATCTAGGCACTCAACCAAGTTTTTTATCTTAACATCTGAGTTTATGCTGAGTTTAAGTTTCGATGAAAGTATAATCTAAATGATTACTTAAATGAGAGTAATTTATATGATGATACAATTTAATTCAAGATTATTTGTATAACGCTTTATATGATATTTGATAATTGTTGCAAAGCAGCTTTACAGGAAATTATGTTTCTTCAATATATCTATATATTGTAGAAACTTAATATATTTAACTTATGGCTAAATTAGGTTCATTCTGTATACTGTCTGAGGTTTGGCTTCCTCTGAGGGGTTGGCATCATCTCTTCTCGGGTGTTTGGTCATCTCAGATCATTTACAGTGATACAGTGCATAAACCCAATATATCAACCGCAAACTGTAAGTAACAGACATGTATTTACCTGAAAGTGCAAGATGCACTTCCTATAGAAGCAGCTAATAAACGTGTTAAATCTCTACATTTTTTTTTTCTTATAATTTTTTTACAAGGTACAAAGGTACAGCTAAAACTGGACTGATGCTCTTATTAGTTTTTCTTGTTTGAATTTGACCAATAATAAGACTTCAGTTGCAGTATTATTATCTAATATAATATCGCATGCTTTCAACACTACAGCATCATTATGAACTAGAACTATCATATGCAAAATATCATTAATAAATCATGCTTCATTCATGAGTGTCTTTGTGTCTGCTCTGCTCTTAGCTCTGCTGCTGTTGGCATCCACAGCCTCAGCCTCACACTGTATGTGTATATATATCACTGCCAAACTTCTGGAAATTTACACTTTGCTTATTTTAATTATGGGCCAAGCACAAAAGTTGCTTGCAATACAATGCGTTGTCACCACTATTTCACAGCATGTCATTGGCAGCTTCGGAAGCAGAGGAGCTGTCGGGCTCGGTAGCTGACCCCGCCCTCCTGCCTTCATTCGCACCCAGCGTCAGGCCCCTGGCCAGCGATCCTCGCCGTTCTTTCCTGAAGTTCACAACGAGCTCACGAGATCTTGGCGCTCCCCATATTCTACTCGCGTCCGTACTTCCACTTCATACACCCTCACTAAGGCTGATGGCACTGAATAAAAGGGGTACGAGAAGATGCCTCAGCTGGCTGCGCACCTTTGCTCACCCACCGCGATCGGCTGGAAGGAAAAAGCATCCCACCCATCCAAGCCATGCAGGACCCCTTCAGCATTCGCTGGACGCTCCTACGCTTCAGCTGGAGAGGCGGCCTCAGCGCTAACCTCAATGGTGGTCCTCCAGGTCTATCAGGCCAAACTCCTCTCCTGATCCTGCGACTCTCAGGGAGCTGATAAGTGCAACAGACCTGGCACTGCGTGCCACCCAGGCCACCGCCCAGGAGATAGGGAGGTCCATGACCAGCCTGGTAGTGTTCGAGCGCCACCTGTGGCTCACGCTGACGGAAATCAAGTACGCAGACAAGGTCCCCTTCCATGATGCCCTGATTTCTCCCAACGGCCTCTTTGGACCTGCGGTAGCAGGTTTTGCTGAGCACTTCACAGAAGCACAGAAGTCGTCACAGGCCATGCAACACTTCTTGCCAAAGCGCTCTAGCTCCACAGCTGCCCCCGTACTTTTATGAATTGCATGGATGCGGCTCTTTCCAGTTCAAGAAAGTTCTTCCTGCCAGACCTAATAGGACGCCATGTGCTGATCCGCTCGGACAACATGTCCATGATGTCCTATATAAATCATCAAGGAGGTCTACCCTCGAAGCGCCTCATCATTTTGGTAGAGCATCTTCTGGAGTGGGCTCAGCTCAACCTGGGCTCGCTGAGAGCAGCACGGGAAATATGGGAAAAAAATATGGGAAAAAGGCTTTTCCCCATATGCATCTTTATTAAGATGCAGTACTCGCTCCGTATCTCAGGGAACCAAGGTTACGACAGTAACCGAGTACGTTTCAAAGCGAAATGTCCATTGTAATTCTCTCCATGTAAGGGAAATCCGATCAATTTGACTCGAATGGGGTAACTGAATCATGGGGAATCGGTATCAAATTCTTTAAGGAATGATCCAAAATTGATATATAAGGTATTAGTGCTGTCAATTTTCTTTTTCCAGTTTAATGGCATTAAAAATAATTAAAGCAGTTAACAATGGGGCAGGGCTAGGGCTGGCCAACCCACTAACAACTGCTGCTTCTACTTTTCTTCAAAAATTATTTTTGTTTATTTAGACTTGCAGAACATCATTACTACCACATCAAACAGGAGACTTTTCAGACATGCACTCCAGAAAATGGCTCTCCAAAACGGCAGAAGACATTAACTCGGGTAGAAGAATAGTTAAATAAATTGTTATTTTTGTTTTCTTTGCACACAAGTATTCTCGTAGCTTAGCAAATTTTAAGTTGAGCCACTGATGTCACATGGACTGTTTTACCAATGTCCTACGTTTCTGGGTGTAGGAACATTTCAGTTGTATTGCTGTCTTGTATTGCAGGGTCAGAAAGCTCTCAGATTTCATCAAAAATATATTAATTTGTGTTCCAAAGATGAACGAAGGTCTTACGAGTACCCTAACGATATGAGGGTAAGAAATTAATTACATAATTTTCATTTTTTTGGTGAACTAACCCTCGAACCCTTGTTGTAGGACCCACCTACAACAAATAATAGGAACTTTCGGAACCATTTTAAATAAAACATTAATTATTAGTATTAATTAAATACTACTGGGTTATTTAATTCTTTAAAAGTTCTGTTGTGTCCTTAAGACTTTTTTCGTCATTGCTCAAGGTCAAAGAGCTCAAGTGACTTGCACTAAGGAAAAAATGTCAGTGTCAATAGAAAGAGAAACTATTTCATGTATTCATGGAGATCACTTGCGGCTGAACAACAATGCTTCCTGTCCAGTTTTTTCCAATAGTACACATGTGTTTACAACTTTCTCTCTAAATGGATGAGGTACTCCGATTGAAGTTCAAAGAGTTTAATAGATATAAAGAATAATAAAAACTTCCACCGCATCTAAACTGCTTTTATATTTGTTTCTTTAAAGGAGACCAATAAACATCTCCTCTTCCTAAACACATTTTTTACCTTCGAAAATCCAAACCACATTATAACCAGGAAAAATGAAACAGAAATTGAAGTCATGTGCAAGTACCAGAAAAAGAGCCGCATCACCTATGTTTGATGCTCACAAACCAGCTTTGCCCCAAAACCCCTGATTTGAAAGATTGGATTGATGGGATGATTGAAACTGCATCATATGAGTGCATGTTGGGGAGACTGCAGACTGAGGGAGAAAAAAACAAAACAAAAACATGGGATCATTTTTTATGGCAGCATATAAAAATGGTGTGATGACCAGGACTTTGATTGATGGTGACAAGTGTATGTACAGTGGCTATAGAAAGTCTTCATATAGCCTTAATTTTTTTAGATTTTGTTATGTCACGTTATATTAAACTGTTTTAAATAAATGTTTGTCCACATAAATCTACATCTCACTCACCATAATGACAAAGCAAAATCTGGATTTATCACAACTTTGCAAATTTATTATAAAAGAAACACTGAAAAAAATGACATTGCATAAGTCTTCATACCCTTAACTCAAAACTTAGTTAAAGCACTTTGGCAACATTTACAGCCTCAGGACTTGTTTTGGGGTATGATGCAACAAGCTTTGCACATCAGCATTTTTTTTGTTTTGTTTTTTTGCCTTTGTCTCTTTAGATCATCTCAAACTATGCCAGGTTTGCTGGGGACCATCAGTGGACAGTCATTTATAGGTTCTCCATAGAACCCAATCTGATGTTCTGAGCACTCAAAGGAATAGAGTTTCATCAGACCAGAGAATCTTTATTTTCATAGTCTAAAAGTTATTTGAGTGTATTTATTTTAAATTCCAATGAAGGTTTCATGTATATTTACTGAGAAGCTTGAGTTTAGTCACTTAAAAATAAAAAATAAATCCTACAGAGGTGTCTGTGTCTCTGTGTGCCATAACCTGAAGAATAACTCATACTTGACCAGCCATTTTGTCAGCAGTTCTGTCAGGAACAGGCCAAGATTCCTTCACATATATGAGGAAGGACTGTATGAAATTACAGCTCCAACAGCTATAGATTTACTTTTTCCACATGTGTCTGCTGAAGGGTTACTCAGTCCACCCCAAAATGAAAATGGTCATAAATCACTTACCCCCATGTCGTTCCAAACCTGACAAAGCTTCATTCGTCTTCAGAACCCAATTTAAGATATTTTGGATGAAAACTGGGAGGTTTGTGACTGTCCCATTGACTGCCAAGTAAATAACACTGTCAATGCCCAGAAAAGTATGAAAGACGTTGTCAGAATAGTCCTTCAGCCATGGCACAAGTATACGTTTTATACTCTTTGATTTGAACGAAAACAGTATACTCTTGTGCCGCGGCTGACACAGAACAGCATTCGCTATTTGCGTCCAGTGGATATTCTCCAAAATGGTGCTACGCTGACGAAGAGGAGAGGAATTGTTGAATAAAGTCGGTGTTTTTGTTTTCTTTGTGCAAAAAAGTGTTTTCGTCGCTTCATTAAATTCAGATTGAATATTCTGACTATGTCTTTCATACTTTTCTGGGCCTTGACAGTGTTATTTCCAAAACCTCCCGGTTTTCATCCAAAATATCTTAAATTGTGTTCCGAAGCTTTTACAGATCTGGAACGACATGTGGGTAAGTGATTTATAACAACATTTTCATTTTGGGGTGGAGTATACCTTTAAATAACATTATACAACATATCAAACTAATGGACAGAGGTGCACAGAGGGCCTTTTTCTTCAAAACATACAAACAAACAAAACAATAAAAAGGTAACATTTTTACTATATACTCATGTTAAAAATTCTAAAAGAAGTTGTAATTTTCTTGACTATGTCTAACAATGGAAACAATGACACAATGGAAAAAATTGTGCAGACTGACTAAAAACAAGTTGTTTGTATGTGAGTATCCACATCCAGTGCTGTTTTTCTGTGTGTTCTTAAAGGATAGTTACCCATAAATTGCCATCAAATATTATGTCATCATTTACTGATGTTTCAAATTTGTGTAAGTTTCTTTCTTCTGTTAAACACAAAAGAAGATATTTTGAAGAACATTGGTAACCAAACAGTTAAGGGAAGTCATTGACTTCCATCGTATGGAGAAAAAAACTGTGGAAGTCAATGCTACCGTCAACTGTTTGTTTTAGAAACTGCTTCAGGTGTTTCTGTGAGAGAGCAGTTTAAATTGATGTAAATGGATTCTGATCATTTTGAAATCCTGTTTAGCCCTCTATGAGAGAAAATAAACAATCAACTCAAAATAGTGAATAATTCAAGAATGATTGGCATCACTAGTTCAGTTGACTGAAATACAGGACACAAATAACAGCTGCTGAAAAACTGCACTCATTGCTTCTGGAGAGAAATAGAGAAGGCACTGGACTAAGATGAAACTTTCATTGTGCACATGTTGAGAACCTGTGTTTGTGCACACTATCAAATAAAGAATATGTGGAAAGGCTCTGTGTTCGGCTCTATGCATACAGTGTTTGCGTTAACACTTCATTTACGAAGTTGCTTTTTGCAGGTAGAGCATTTAGGATTCCACGATGCATGCATTATGTATCAAAATGACACATTTTTCTAAATTATGAAAATTGCACTCTGCCTTTGGAAAAACATACGAAGAGAAGAAAAACATTTGTTTCTGCATTGTTCCCACAAATGCTTATTTTACTTGTTTAGCCAGTTATTCTAACACACACACACACACACACACACACACACACACATATAAATATATACAGTGTTGGGGAGTAACTAGTTACATGTAACGGAATTACGTAATTTAATTACAAAATAAAAATAATTGTAAACAGTTACAGTTACTGAGAAAAAAGATGTAATTAAATTACAGTTACTTATCAAAATGTTAAGGATTACAAAGGGGATTACATCAGATTTTTTTTACACACACTCCCACATAGACGTAATTAATTTATTTCATAATTTGCAGTGACTGCTCTAAAATATGAAACACCAATGTTTCAGAAGTTTATAACATGCATATCTGATAACTCTTATATTTCCTATATTGGTTTATGTATACGCCTTATTTTTTTAAGATTAACTTTTTTCTAAGGCATTGTTAGATCCAGTGTTTCATGTCATAGCTATGCAAAGATTTGATTTCAAAAACAGTATCATAGCTATAAATTATTAATTGTTATGATTTTAAATCTGTATTTAACCTCAGCCTGATTTTAAAGTGATTTTGTGGTGGCTGTGCTTCAAAGGGGATATTGGATACACATTTTCCACAAGGTGGTATGATTCATAAGGGTCTTCTTGAAGTGGTCTCAGTGGTCGTGTAAAACAACACCCTTTTTACCTTGTCAAAAACAGCTCTGTTCACAGTGACTCATTTTGGTGCACATCTCTTTACATGCTAATGAGCTCTGCTCACCCCGCCTCTCTCTTCTGTGGAAGTGATCATCCTTGAGTTTTAACTTTTTAATAAAACCTGCCTTGAATTGTCCCTCATTCAGAACACAGTCTGGAGTAAACATAATTTGCGCAGCCAGGCATAAACAAATTGAGTGAAAGTGAAGTGATGTGTGGCCAAGTATGGTGACCCATACTCAGAATTTGTGCTCTGCATTTAACCCATCCAATTGAACACACACACAGTAGTGAGCACACACACACACATGGTGAACACACATCCAGAGCAGTGGGCAGCCATATTGCTGCGGCCCCCGGGGAGCAGTCGGGGGTTCGGTGCCTTGCTCAAGGATCTCACCTCAGTCGTGGTATTGAAGCTGGAAGAGAGCGCTGGTTATTCACTCCAAAATCAAAATGGCTTGATAATTGAGACTGTTTAGGTTTTTTGGGGAAAAAGGAGTGAATTTCTATCATTGTAGGGTGGTTGTGTCCACAAACTGCTAAGACACATTTATATACAAATTAAGATATTTTCCATCCAGTGTCTCCTTTAAAATGAAATATTATAATCTTAATTCAAGTGATGAAGGATTTGGAAAGTCTGACAGTAATTAGTGTTGAGCACTACTGTAAGGTTAACCCTGCCTGGTTAAACATGCTTGAAAAAGATTAACAGTTGAAAACATTAGGAATTTAGAAAAGTAATCAAAAGGTAATCAAATGTAATCAGTTCCATTAGCTTAATAAAGTAACTGAAAAGATACACTACTTATTACATTTTAAGTGGGGTAACTTGTAATCTGTAACCTATTACATTCCCAAAGTAACCTTTCCAGCACTGTATATATATATATATATATAGTGTGTGCAGTAAATATTTAAAGTCATTATTTTTGTATGTTTTCTTCAATTGAATTATTTATTTATAACTTAAGCATTACTTGTCAATAATAGTTTACGGCATAATTCAATTAATTTGACATTTTGAAACATGGCACAGATAATATTAAAAGTCTACATTGTGATAAAAATATATACTGTATATATAAATGTATTTATTAAGTATTTCATAATAGAGACATGAGCTGCTGTACTAATTTATAAGATCAGTTTCTTTATTTGACAAAAACATAAAAAATACTTTCCTGTAACTTTGCTACCCTAAGGACTATCAGTTATCCTTCTGTGAAGGTTTTTTTTGAGTGTTTTATACTTCAGTAATAGTAGTAGTTGGAATGGTGTACTGGTATAGTTACAGATCTTGGCAGTTTATGCTGAGTTTAAGTTTAGACAGAAGTATCAGCTAAATGACTGCTTATATATGAGTAATATTATACTGTCACGGAAGTAGTCTAACATCCTCATACTTACCTCAATCCTGTGACAAACCCAAAGTAATCAAATGAAGTAGATGAGGAAACAAATGAAGCATCTGTAATGGCAAAGGAGCAGAAATTATTTCTGATACATGCCAAGATTTCAAAATGTAACTCATCCACAGGCTCTTCAGTAAATTTACGACTTAATTTGATGATTAATGCATAAACCAAATATATAATATAATACAAAAATGTAATGGACAAGCATGTCTTTGCCTGAATGGTTTACATGCATTTTCTATGAAAAATACTAAACTGACAAACAATTTTTATTTTTTTTTACTGGAAAAGGAATAGTGATAGTGGCCTTAACTCAAAATATACAATATATATATATATATATTAGTGGTGGGCCGTTATCGGCGTTAACGTGAGACTCTTATCGGCGATAAAAAAAATATCGCCGTTAATCTATTCTCAAAGTTGGGTTGGGAGCTGGGTCTATACTAAAGCTATGATGACTTTCACCCTGATATTTTAGCGGATGTATACCTAGTTGAATGCACTGTAGGAATTTAGAACGAAGCTAACTAGAGGCTGGCATTTTTTCGAATCCAGCGGAATGGGAAACAAAATCGCTACGAATCACGTGATTGGGACGGAGAGGAAAATATTTATTCGGGAGTGGACCGGGAATAGATATCCAACTTTACACACAAATATACGTTTTATATAATAAACTATAAACTGTATATTTTAATTCTGAACTCAATTCTAGTTGCCCTGTCTCTTTATGCTCTCCTCCTGTTTGCTTTGGTGTGGCTGGTTAAGTGAATGACGCAGTCCGTGATGGACAGATTGTTAACGGCTGGTCTATGTGGTAATACACTGGTAGGACATCCAAACGCTCACCTATCATTCATCAACCTCAAATATGGCTTTTCATCTGAAAGATGTATGTAGTAACAACTTTACATGGCCGCTCAATATGATGTTAATCTAAAGAAATGCGCTATTGAAGTGTTTGTGTGGAGAGTGGGCGTGTTTGCTGCTATGCAGCTATGAAGCCGGTTTGCTTCAGGAAAACTTATTTTTAAGAAGCTTCCCAATGGAAACTGTAAACAGTTCATCACGACCTCTTATGTAGGCTTACAGTTCAAAATTCATGTTTAACTGAATAAACGGTTAGTAAACACAAGTACATCTTATTGAACATAATTTATTTTCATCACCATAGTAGAACAGCTTTCTCAAGCAGTTTGTGATGCATTTTGGAAACAGGAGATGAGCCCCTGGTCTAATGGCCACCTGGCTTGAGAAACCCGTTCTCAAAGACTTACTTTTAGCCATTATTTGGGTAGCACACATATTCTGAATGCCTTCGGCAGAATTCAAATGAGCCATTAGATTAATCTAGATTAATTCCAAAATTACAGTGAGATTAATCTAGATTAAAAAATTATCTATGCCCACCACTAATATATATATATATATATATATATATATATATATATATATATATATATATTATAGCAACAGTTTTGTGATGAGTTTTTGGCTCATTTAAAGTCACAGCTGTGTGACTTTAAATGACTGTGTGACTGTGTTCAGCTGCTTTCTGCAGACCAGTCAAGTTCTTCCACACTGACTCAATCATCATTTCTCTTTGATTCTTGTCTTATACACAGAGACACTGTCATGAAGAGTCCTGTCCAAACTGTTGATATACAATTAGATTCCCTAAAATATCATTATATGCTTAAACATTAAGATTTGAACTCATGGAAATTACTAAAGTAGTCAAACCTTTCATTAGAAGAGGTGACCCAATACTTTTGGCAATATAGTGTATGTTTTCTCATTTTAAAGATATATGAACACATGATTCATGAATTCACAATTGTTTTTGCTTTAATTACCAGATGATGAGCATCTTTTTACTTAATTTGTATCTGAGGGAGGCAATAAAACTTTTAAATACATTTATGCACCGTAGCATCGTTATTATCATTGACTTAAACTAAGAAATAAATCTGAAAATAAAATATAAATGTTAGAGGAAAAACTTTAAAGTGAAATGAAATATGTTGCCTTGGCAACTAACTGAAACAAGTTTACGGTGAAGCACTAAAATGGATAAATGGAAATAAATTAAAACTAAAACTTTAATTAAAATAAGTAAATAAATAAACCAACAAAAGCAATCATATTTAAAAACAAAAACGAATAAACTTTCACAAAAACCTCAAATAAATTAACTAAGCATAAAATATAAAATACAACATATTTTAAAATATAAAAGCTAATTCAAAGTAAGAGAAGTATATAAATAATGCTAAAATAGCACAGCAGTGTATGAGATAAAATATGTTCTCAAAATCACAAACGACAAACCTAACTCAAAATCTTGAATTTCTAGATGTGCGGTTATATGGAACTGCAAAACAACTGCATGCTGATCATTCTTAGGGCAGAAGATAATGGAAGATTTTATGCCAAATTATTTAGTTTTTTAGATGACTTCCTCCATCAGGTCTTTAAAAGAGAAGCGCGGTGATCAGCAGTCAGATTTCATTCATGAGCATCATCATGTCTGTCTCTACTCTCCTCTCAGCTCTGCTGCTGTTGGCATCCACAGCCTCAGCCTCACACTTCTATGGAGGAACAATGACCTTCGACCCAAGAAAGAATCCTGATGGATCCTATACGGTGAGATCTTTATTTATAACCATTAACATGTATTTCTTCAATTATGGGCAATTTATGAGCAGTTTTTATAAAACGTTATATACAGTATATACACAAAAAATATATATATTTTAATGTTTTCGCAAAAAGCCTCTTCTGCTCACCAAGTATGCATTTATTTTATAAAAATACAGACAAAAAACAGCAAAATTGAGAAATATTATTATAATTTAAAGGACCTATTTTCTATTGTAATGTATTGTAAATGTAATTTATTCCTTTTATCAAAGTTGTATTTTCAGCATCATTACTCCAGTCTTAAGTGTCACATGATCTTCAGAAATCATTCTAAAATATGATGATTTGCTGCTCAAGAAACATTAATGTCTATTATCAATGAAAACTTGTCAATTCTTCCTGACCACATTTGTGGTTGTAGAGATGACGATAATGAAGAAGGTAAAGTTCCAAAATAAGATTTAATAATATATCAACAGGCAGTTCCGAATATAAGATGCAAGTATCACAAGCACAACACTTAATGACAGCAGACTAAGGAACTGAACTAATCAGGGATTATAAATATAATGAGGTCACATGTGATCATAATTAAATAAGCTGAGAAACGTAGTAAAGTAAGACAGAATCAAACGACAAAGAAACAATCAAAACAGAGCATGACTGTGACGTAGACGAGAACTGTAAACTGGCAGCGGCTGGGCTGATTGTGGTGCTGAGGGCTGGTTGTTTCTAAGGAATTGCTTTTTATCATGCTATTATCAATACTTTTTGCTGCTTTTTAAATGCCTTTAATGCATGCATTTTATTAATTTATATTAAACTCAGACTTCAAACATTAAATTATGAAAATTCATGACTAAAATAGAATTTAATTTTATGATAATCATATGTGATCATCATCATTTATGACAATGAAAACTTAATTTTTTTAATTGTGTTTAATTTCCATTTTGGTTGTATTTTTTATTTTATTTTTACTTACAATACATAATATTAGTGAATATGAAATTAAATAATAACATTTATTCAGAATGTTTGGAGTGTTGTTGCAGACTTTGAATGACAGTAATACGATTTTTATGCTTATCAGACTTTACTTATTCCAATTTTATTGTGAGACATTACTTGTATTTTTTCAGGTGGATATCCGCTTCAAGGATGCTTATCATCACTGTTATGCAGATGATTCCTGGACTTGCAGCTCTGGAAATTGTGGCAATAGAAGCACTTATGTAAGTGGTCCTGTGGACAACAGTCCTGAAGGTGGTGGCTGGTGCCAGAGTGAGGGAGTGATGAAAAGAACCGTCTCCAACAACAGCCCATTTCAGCTGTAGTAAGCACACTTATTCACCCATTCAAACCAAGACTAATCTAATTCACTATAATCTAACAGGGCTGTACAAATTAATTTATTACAAATTAAATATGTGTCAACAGCAAAAGTAGTTGCTGCTGGATCTACAACACAATCACAAGTGGTGGAAACTGGAGACTTCTCACAAACATTGACCTTGGAGAAAGATCTGACACCTCTAAACCCAACAGATCTCCAGTCGTCACCGCACTTCCCATTGTGAGGTAAAATCAGTTTAGATGTTTCGGTTTGCACTGATACTTCTACTACTACTAAAAACATAGCTGTGCTATTCTTTTTTATGTTTATTTATAAATGTCAATATACATTAATATACGCTAGCCGTGAGAAATGGAAGAGAAACAAAATAACGGTCAATCTCCCTCGATCTGGGGCTCCATGCAAGATCTCACCTCGAGGAGTTTCAGTGGTCATGAGAACGGCTGAGGAATCAGTCCAGGACTACACAGGAGGATCTTGTCAATGATTTCAAGGCAGCTGGGACCATATTCACCAAAAAAACAATTGGTAACACACTACGCTGTAAAGGACTGAAATCCTGCAGGGTCTGCAAGGCCCCCCTGCTCAATAAAGCACATTTACAATACAATACAAATTAAGCTCGGATGAGCTTTATTTGTCACATACACAATTATACAGAGTATAATGAGGAGTGAAATGTGTTCTCTGCATTTAACCCATCCAAGTGTACACACTTGGAGCAGTGGGCAACCGACTGTGCTGCCCAGGGAGCAGTCGTGGACTTCCTGTCGGAGCCGGGATTCGAACCCACAACCTTGGGTTACCTCGGGTTTCAAGCCCAACGCTCTATCCATTAGGCCAACGACTGCCCACAATTTACAGCTCGTCTGAAATTTGCCAATGATTCAGAGGAGAACTGATGGAGAACTGAGGAGACTTTTTGATGACACTGACATTAAACTTGTCAACATCTCATCTGACCGCAGATGCTGAATCGGGACAGTGCGTTTTTCTCAGGCACTCTTTCTTTACTTAAACTGCATCTGACAGAAGTGTCATTAACTTTCATGCATGTCTTCCGATTGCATTCCAATGACAGGAATGCACATTTTGAAAGACAAGACCGTTTGCTTAGCCTATAGGATGTATTATGAATGTCCGGTAGTCCTCAAATAACATTCTAATCCCACCTCATCTTGTTAACAAAGACGCGACATACATTTTGTCATAGTTTCTATCATTAGATATTAGTTTTAGCTCATCAACGTCTCGTCTTAGTCACAGAAAAAAGGTTAATTAACAAATATTTTTCATCGTCATCTTCGTTGATGAAGTTAACACTGCTGTGTAGCATGAAAGAATACAAAGATATCTAAATGGGTTTTAACACATGGCGAGAGATTGCGCAAACACTGGCCCCGTTAGGCCAGGAGAGGTATTGCAATTTGGCACAAAGCACATGCGTCAAATGTCTGTTCATGTATGAGTCAAATTAAGTATACTTTGCTGGGCTGTGCATACGACTGTATGCGTACGCTAGCTTATGCGTAAAAAAAAAGAAGTATAAGCCTTTAGGTGCGAGGCTACGATGAGCTCTGTCCAGCTTGGGTGGAGAGGTTAACACCAGGGAACCAAGGACATCGACCAGAAGCTGAGAGAAAAAAGCCGTCGGATGCGGCCCCTGATTGACTCGGGTAAGCCCAGAATTAGAATATTTTGGCGTCGGCTGCGGCTCTCAAGATCTGAGACTTTAACTTAGCCATTCATTATCCTTCTGGAGCCTTGCACATGTAGCTTCGAGTTGTTCGAGCTGCTGACTAATCTCTGTAGTGCCGGACTCAAGATTATCAATACGAAGATCATAATCAGCAACTTTGTATGTAATGTTATCTAGTTTGGCTGCCAAACTTTCGAAAGATGCTTTGAAGTCTGCTCTAAAACTGTCATGGAAAGCACTTATCTCAGCTAGCGTAACGCTAGCGCTTGGCGAAGAGTGGCTTCTCTTTACTTATTGACCTGTTTGGCTTTTCCTTTTGACATTCAAAAGCAAATGAAGTCCTAAAATAGTAGATAAACAAATGCTGAGCTTAAAAGGCAAACCTGAAAAGTTTTTTGGGAGAAATCAATGCACGCGACTACTCCTCAGGCACCATAGCTGTGCTATTCTTAGCTGTTCACGCCAAATCGTAATTACCGTAATTTTGAGATGACAACACGTGACGTTCTACTCGGAGCTGTTCACATCCTTGGACTCGGAATTATGCTTTTCTATGACAACAATATCAATGCCTAAACAGAGCCTGCGGTGGTCAGGTGGTACAAGTCGTAGCTCTCAGAAAACTCCCAGTTCACAAGTAGTAATTACGAGTTCTTCCCTTTTTTACAAGTTGGATTATGGTAATTACATATGGCGTGAACGCACCTTTATGATGCCTTCACGTACTATCGGTAATGTCATATTTCCCACTTATGAAGTCTTGATTACGAGCTTGTCGTATTCAAGTGCTTTAATGTTGGAAAGAATAATATGTAGCTCATATACAATCATATAAGCATTCACTGCACTATATATGCAGTTTGCTGACAATTCTGGAATTTCGGTCAAATACTGTAAAAACTTATTTCACTGCTTATAAAACATACAATATGTTTTGAATGATCGTTCATATCAAGCCTATAAATACACTACTTAAGCGACAACGACAAAGGGATGTAGTTGTTGGGAGAACAGCACTAACAGCAGCAATGTTTGTCCCCTCCACCATGTTTAAAGTTTATGACCCTCCCAACTCGGGTCCAGTGGCGGCTGCTGATCTTTCAAAGAGGGGAAGCTCATTTTCGGGCAACATCATAAAAATGTACCATTTATTTATACGTAAATTCTGCCCAACATTCCTTTTCAAGATAATGCTCTAGCCTACTTTATGTATGAATGAATGAATGAATGAATGAACAAACGAGCTAAAAAAAGATATTAAACTCGAAATGTGGGAATTAGGTTGAACTGAAACAAGGAATGTGGTGTATAATTGTGTGAAATGTATGATGAAAATTGGCTAGCAATTTCACCAAGCAAATACCAAGAAATAGGTTGCAGTAGTTTGTCTTTCGACTACACTTGCAAAATCCGCGATGGGACTGAGCTCGATTAGCTTCAGTGTCAGCGACTTTTATAGTACAAAATCGCTGTCAATCAAAAGGAGATGCAGTCTTTCGACAGACCCTCCAATCATCACGCAGAAGCCCAGAGTCCAGGCCAGCCCACTCCTCCATTCACCCCCAGAGACGCTGAGCGTCCGTGGGCGGGTAATCGCAGCATTTATCCAATGACCATCTAGTATCGAAGAACTGAAAAAACTGTTCAAATCAGCCCCATTGAAGTCAATGGACGCTAGGCTTCAACAGGGAAGTGCACTGGACGCTTCGGGAATGTAGGGAGAAGCAAGTCAGCGAACAGCTATATGTAGCTGATTCTGAACCAACTCGTCTTCGAGATGAACGTGTTCGAACGCATTTTAATTTTAACACAATAGTACATATTTTACCATTAATTTTTTGACATTATAGGGGAAGCCGAGCTTCCCTTGCAGTCTTAAAGAAATCCCCACTGCTCGGGTCTCAAAATAATGCTGCATTCATGCCATGTCATAATTACCGTAATTCCGAAATTACAACACGTGACGTTCAACTCAGTGCTGTTCACATCCTCGGCCTGGGGATTATCCGTTACTAGTGACAGTTAATAAAATGAACCCGACGACCACGTAAAAATTATACTACCAGCTGTAAAACAAATAACATCACATTTGTATGCTACTGCTAAATATTGCAGAATACAAAAATCATTTGTTTGTTTGTTTGTTATTATTAGTTTTTCTCGATTACTAAAACGCTATAACCAGGCATTTGAACTAACATTTTAAATACATAACACCATTTTTTAAAAGCATACCCATTTCCCTAAACTTTGAACACTATTCCCCTGCTAACTGTTACTGCACAAATATACACACACATCCCTACATTTCTCAGTGCTTACACCATGTGGTCATTTAGAAAGCACTAGCATTCAATATTGTTCACTCAAGTCGGCACAGTTTGAGCTCAATTAGCACACAATTGCCCAAGTGGAAACACTAGGAGTTAAAATGTATCACACACCAATCAGAACCTTCGATGGATAAAGGGTCAAAGTCAGCTTACAGTTTTTCTCAATGGCTTTGGTGCATTTCTCGAATCAGAAATTAAATTCTCAAAACTACTTGTTCAACCTCCACATCATCTAGTCACTTGTGCACATCATAAAAAGTGTATCATTCTTTTGAACAAGTTGTGATTATTTTGGTACCTTCATGCAGTTTATCATGTACATTTGTCTCCTACATCATCAGTTACTAATGTCATGTTGCTCAAAATGTATTATATAGTTCTCTGTACAATAGTCTTACCCCTCAAAAACTCAAGGCATTAGTTCATCGTATAAGTCATTACATGCAAAATGGTTAACCCTTGCTCTCAGAAAACTCCCAGTTCACAAGTTGTAATAACGAGTTTCTATGAGGACGTGAACCCCTTTTACAAGTTGGTGTCTAGTAATTACGGTTGTTATGATATGGCGTACCGAATTTCCTAGTAGTAAATACGACTTGAGAGGCAGTTCACGTACAATTTCCAAATAGGAAACTCGTATTTATGATAATTCCGATAGCAAATAAACGCAGCATTAGTCCGATGTTTAATTTTTGGAATACATTTTGATTTTTAAACAAATTTGCCATTTTTGACTTCAAAAAGCCTTACAATTATTATGACTTCTTAAAAATGTCTTATCTCCCACATTCAGCATTCATAATCTAACGAGCATGTTATTACAATGATATCATTGTAATTATTATTATTATTATTTGTATTTTCTTTTTATTAGTATATTATATATTTTATATTTGTGTATCATTGATTTCCATTATTATCTTTATCATGTAACTTAATAAGTATTCAAGAAATTTGAATCTAGTTTAATTTACCTTACAATCTTTTTAATGAGTAAAACATTTTAGTTTTTTTGGGCAGAAAAGTCAGTTCTGAGATAAGCTCTAGCATAATTTTAATTGGTATTTTGTTATGTCACACAACAGCATTCATACTTTTTTAACGTGGATTAATTGTCCAAATACGTCTTGGAGCCTGTTTACCTAAACTCATTTTAAGATGACTGTTTTGGATTGTTTCTAGAGTTCCCCAGAACTGCGCCAGGAACTACAATCTTCTGTCATGTGATCCAGATCATGACCAAGTCAGATGTAGGTATGGACTTTCTCAATGAAAATGAGTGTGGAATGTGCAATCAACATGCTGGATTCACTTTGGACCAGGTGAGGAATAATTAATCATTATTGTAATGTACAATCATGTATGTTGCCATGGACAACAGGATCATTCCGTGTCAAATCAAAAAGATGTCCCTGTCTCAAATGTTTTATTTAGCTAATATTGCTGGTGAAAAGTAATACATAAACGAAGAAAGATAAATTATTAAATGTCATGGGTCTATATTTACTGAGTAACCCACTATTACGTAGAGGAGCCAAGTGCCATAAATATCCTTTTTCCAAAGTTTGCGTACCTGTAACTCAATAAGTATTACAAATATCTCAATATAATTTTAAATTCTGGTTATTAATAAACTTTTATTTGTAATCTTCATTCTTATGGCCCAATATGGTTCAATCCCTGAGATATGCAAAGTGACAAAAATGTCAATTTTATAGAATTTTACCCATATTCAGTGGTCAAAATCCAAATGTGAAATTGAATTGTGTTTATCTAGTCATGACCGTTCACACGGCAAGTATGCAAATAATAACAGTAGCCTAGGGTCTAAGAAAGTACAGTGTGACACATCAGATTATGAATAACCAGGATTCATTTTTAATTCCCTTTGGAAAGTATAAATAGTGTGTGAAACAAAATAAAATGATGATCCCATTTACTCAGGTTTAGAATTACCCAGTGTCGTCGGTGCCAATAGCCTCGTGGGTAGTGTGTCGACATACAGCACATCTGCACTCACGGGGACCCGAGCTTGATTCCCATCTCGAGGTGCTTTACAGATCCTGTACCCAGTGCTTTTCTGCTGTTTCTCTACTGTCCTATTTCAAGCTTAAAAAAAGAATTACCCAGTGTTAATTATTTCAAGTGTGAGAGACCTTAAATCAGGATGATCTACTTTGATAGTTATACGAGGGCCAGCACTTTTTCTCTCAAGGGGCCAGATTTACATTTTTCACTCAATTTCCTTTTTTATTTAGGAAAATCAATGTATATATAATGTAATTTATTTTGAAAGATTTCATTAACTATAAAACTTGGCAATTATGATAATTAAAATGAGAAACTTTAGGCTAAAAGTAAACATTTCAATTGCACTGTCTGTAAATCTGCAACAAACAAATCCTATTTTTTGATTACTAATCTACATAACATTCTCAACACAGCCACATATAAAAAGTGTATATTTAAAAATAATTTATTCCAAACCTTATAACCATAGTCCACATAATTATGCCCCCCAACAGTTGATTAAATGTTAGTCGACCAAAACTTTATTAGTTGGTTAGTCACAGAAAAATAAAATCCACTCAACATGATGGACAAAAGGTAATTACAGTGTATTGGTAACAAAATCCAAATGTTCATCTATCATTCATCCTCCTACAATATGCCATTTATCACAATTGAAACGTGCACTAAATGTGCATATCCAAGTGTTTGTGCAGAGTGTGGAAGCTGATGGTGTGCTACTCATGACATAGAGGCACCAACACGATCATGTTTTCTTGATAACTGAAACAACATCACATTTGACATCATTTGTGCTCTAACAGTATCATTTAAAACTATAAAGGGTCTACTTTTATTTGTGTACATTCACAATAATAATATATGATTTTGTGAAATAAAGAAAACAAACTGTTTCTGTGAAATGCAGTGAATCACAAAATCACCAAAACTCACCGTATATAGACTACTTTCCTCACAGAAATGTGAAAATACATCAAAAGAGAGCTAAAAAAGTTAAAATTAAATAACAAATCAAATATTGGTTTACTGATCTGAATATCATGTGTTTGGAGAGCGTCCACACTTCCCTATGAGGCATGGAATTTGTTTCAAACATGTAGCTACAATACTGCATATCTGAACTCTTGGTAGCTTCAGAAGTTGTACAAATCCCTTCTTTCAAATATCCCTCAAATATAGAATCCTATGATAGCAAGTTAATGTGCCTTTATTATTTTTAGTTTATTATACAGCAGAATCTAAAATCATATAGAGATATGTTCAATACTTCTTGATATACAGACACATGACATTCGGACAAAATATATATATTTATGGAACTCGAAAAGGTATGGTCAATTGTTTTGATAAATAGAAACAAGATCAATTTCTAGTTTCAACATTATTTGTTCTTCAGTCATTCCTTTTTAAAAGAAATAGAGTATCATCTGTATGCAAAGTGACCCACGCTTTGCTTTTGACCACTGAAAATGTGTACAATTTAACAATTTACTCCCAGAGCCATATTCATATATCACTGGAATGAAACTATATATGGCCTTAAAAATGAAGATGCCTCAAGCAAAGTTTGTTAGGACCAAAATGGGCATGAATATCTTTAATACTTCTTGAGCTAAAGACTTTTCCCAATTTTGAATGGTTACTAATGGCATGTAATGCAAAAAGATTGCTTAAGTCAACTGATTTTACTTGCAGACCTATGACCTATAGACCAATGTGTCCCCCCGCCTCACTCCCACACACACACACAAAATAGTGGATTACTCAGTAAATATATATCCGTGACATTTAATATTTTGTCTTTCACTATACATGTTTATCTTTCTTACGAAAAAATATTGACAAATTTTAAAGCAGGACATTTTCTGAAATGTGGCTGATTTGACACAAAATGACCCAGCAGTGAAATATACCCTTAACTGGACATTATATAAAAATAAGAAGTGTTCCCTTTTATTTTCCACATCTTCTAAGCTGACTTGGGTTTTGCTGAATGTACCAAGATTAGTTTCTTTCTCAGTTCATTTATTTCTTCTTTCTAGAGCACCTGTACTCTATCATATTCCAATGCTTCAAGCGGTGTTTATGCTTTTGAGCTGGTCATGGAGGACTATCCCACCCAAAACATAGCTCTAAACTACACTGCAATGGCCGCGGCGGTCAGATCCCCCTTCAATAATGTATCCTCCAATCCACCATTGAGCAAAATACCTCTCCAGTTTGCCCTAGAAGGTACCATTCAGTGCTGAAATCATCTATTAATTGTGATGTTCTGCCACAACATTTATATTATGTTTTGGTTTTAGTGGAGGCTCCTGCACCATCTTGCATCCAGGGTGAATATCTACCTCGTTCATCCACCCAACACCTCATCACGGAGAACATCTGGAGGCTCGTGTCAATCAAGAGCTGGAGTTCAGAGTAAAGGCTACTGCAACCTTCTCAAGGTATGATGGAAATGTCTTGAAGACCATCGGTCCTTTAGAGTTGTGCACCAACACACTTGCCTGGAAGTTTCATCCAAAAATGAAAATTCTGTCATTACTCACCCCCATGTTTTTCCAGACCTTCGTTCATCTTTGGAACATAAATTATTATATTTTAAATTAAATCTGAGAACTTTCTGACCCTGCATAGACATCATTGCAACTGCCAACTTAGCAACAAAAATAGCAACTTTATTTAAAAATGTATTTTCTTCTGTGTCGGTCTTCGTCGCAGAGTATGTCTATCTTCGATCTGCGTCTAAAGTAGTTCAGTATGTTTTAAATATCACAGTTCTGTTCATAACATATATAAAAAAAAGTAAATAAATAAAATAACAGGAGAATTTCAAAGTGGCTTATTGGAATACTAGAGTGCAATTTTTTTTCCTACAATATGACAAGCTAATAACATGGTTGTCAGCATTAAAAGGTATAATTGCTGCTTTTTGCAGTGCACATTTTGTGCTGAAAATAAAATGAGATGTACAATACCTGCAGATCGATGCATCTGCTCATTCGAAATCGGACCCAGATAAAGTAGCACTGTAAGATTATATTTTTGGAATGCATTATTGAGAGAGCCATTGCGTGTGAATAAGTGTTGTTGTACTTTATTAGACTGGGCTATTGCATGTTAACCGGATTTATTTTAAAATATTATTTTCCAAAAAAAAGGGTCTCTTGGACCAACCTGCCTCCAGTGTGGGGTAAATTGAGCCTAGGGAGAGGGACAGTTGAGCCACATGGAGGTCACTGACGGCTTCATTTAAGTTGACTTTCTGAAAAAATTACATCTGGATGTTATTTTATTTTTCCCCAATTGTCCAGCATCACTGATGTAGTCTTTAGTGGACCTTTGAACAGCAAAAAGGAGACCACCACCACCGGGGATTATGTGATCAATTGGACACCAACATCAGAGAATTATGGCCAGCATTTTCCCTTTTGCTTCATTGCAGAGGGCCAATATGGGTATGATTACACAGCTTGATTACTTTAATATAACATGTCAAATTAAGCAACAGTAATTATTTTCTGAATATGTTAGGTCTAGGAACTATCAGTCTGAGATGAGGTGCCTTATTGTTGTGGTGAAGGCTGAAGGTAATTTACAGTGATTATTGAAATTCATCTTGAGATTAGATTTGATGTTTTAATTCTTTAATACTCCTGTAGTGTCCTTGAAAAAAGTAAGATACGTCTTACTTATAATTGTGTTTTATGTCTTGAAGGTCCAAAAGCACAAGTGACTTGCACTAAGGACACAATGTCAGTGTCAATAGAAAGAGCCACTATTTCAGATATTCATGGAGATCACTTGCGGCTGAACAACAATGCTTCCTGTCCAGTTTCTTCCAATAGCACACATGTGTTTACAACTTTCTCTCTAAATGGATGCGGTACTCAGATGGAAGTAAGGAGTTTAATGAGTTTTAATAAATCTAAAGTATTATAAAAACTTATACTGCATCTAAACTACATTTATACTTGTTTCTCTGTAGGAGACTGATGAACATCTCCTCTTCAAAAACACGATTGTTACCTTTGATAATCCAAACCACATCATAACCAGGAAAAATGTATTTGAAATTGAAGTTATGTGCAAGTACCAGAAAAAGAGCAGCATCACCACAAGTTTTGATGCTCACAGACCAGCCATCAACATCACAGAGAGAGGCTTCGGCTCATTCAGCTACCAGTTTGAGTTTTATCAGTCTGGAAGGTTTAGAAACATGCGCAATCCCAGCAGCTACCCACTGGAGTATGATGTGGGACAGATCATCTACATGGAGATCGCCCCAGTCAGTGTAGTACAAAACACGGAGGTCTTCCTCGAGTCCTGTGTAGCTACACCCTATGATAATCCCAATTATCCCATCTCTTATCCTATCATCACAAATGGGTAAGAATCTAAAAACAACTCAACATCAATTTAAAGTCATATTTTTTATACAATGATGTGACAGTTTAAAATATTCAAGTTTATGTGTAGCACGGGAAACACAGAGTTTGAATAGCCAGCTTAATGTGCCGTGAATAACATACTTACATATTCAAAATTAAAGGTGGGTTAAGTGATTTCTGGTAGTCAATGTTGATATTTGAAATCACCAAAACAAGCACAACCCTACCCCAAAAGGTTCTCGCCCCTATTTTCATAGCTCTGCCCCACACATACGTACACAACCCAGGCAACGATTAGTTCTGTGAAACAAAGCAAAACCAATGTTACTCACCTATCGTTAAGAAAAAAAGCAACCGCGGCGTCCGATCGCAGGCCTTCCCGCTCCTTGAGTTCTCTCCAGCGCTGGAAAGCTGATCCAATTTTAACACGGGTCCTACTTATTGTAAAACTGTGTCTACACCGGGCACAATTGGCACGAGCTCTAGATATCTGTGTGAAGATGGGGGCCAGTTGGTCAGCACAGAGTTTTAGATAAGCAGGTAAAAGTTTCACGTAAATTGAGGTTTATCGTAGCACAAGCCTTTTTTGTTTTACCGAGACTTGGCTATCTCAGGAAATAGAGGACTTTCATCTGGATGGTTTTACTTTGATTCGGTTTGATCGGGATATTCTTACAACTCAGAAAACATTTGGTGGGGGGCTTTGCATGGCTGTAAATAATAGATGAGCAATGAACTTTACACCAAGGGAAACCAAGTGTTCACTATGAAATCATGGTGGTTTCCTTCCGTCCACATTATCTTCCATGAGAATATACCCAAATTACAGTGATACTGTTATATATTCCAGGACCTGATTTTATGCTTGCTGCTGACAGCATTGCTGACACTTTTAATAAAACTGCAAACGGAGTTGGGGATCAGCCGATGTTTCTGCTTGGAGATTTTAATTGATGTGAACTTACAAAATTTTTGCCAAATCTGGAGCAATATGTCACATCTGCAACTAGATTGGATAAAACATTGAATCTGTGCTACAGAAATATACCTGGTGCTTACATCTCTAAGGTGCGTCCTAAATAGTATGATGGGGAGGAATCAGAGGCAACATAACATTCAGTGTCCTGATTCTGTCTGTTTGGCAACTAAATTGAATCAGTTTTATGCTCGTTTTAATAATAATTCTGACGAGAAATGGACTCCAACAGGGCATCCTGTATTTCCTCTTTTTAATAATAGAGGTAAAGACAGTGGAAAAGGTTTTATTATGTGTTAAACTTTAAAAGACAATAGGAGTTTGACAGAGGTAGAGGTGCAGTCATTTGTTTAGAGATAGAATAGAAGTGGGGAGAGGACGCAGCCCTGAGGAGCTCCAGTGCTGATGGTGCAGCTGTTGGATGTAAGTTCTCCCAGCCTCACTAGCTGCTGCCTGTCTGTCAGGAAGCTGGTGACCACTGACAGATGGAGGTGGGTACAGAGAGCTGTGTCAGTTTATTCTGAAGGGTGTCCGGGATGATGGTGTTAAAAGCTGAAGTCCACAAACAGGATACTTGCATAAGTCCCTGGTTTGTCCAGATGTTGGAGGATGTAGTGCAATCCCATGTTGACTGCGTCATGTTTGCACGGTAAGCAAACTGCAGGGGGTCCAGCAAAGGTCCAGTACTGTCCTTCAGGTGGGCCAACACGAGCCTCTAAAATGACTTCTTCAACACAGACATTAAAGCAACAGGTCTGTAGTCATTAATTCCTGTGATTTTTGGTTTCTTGGGTACAGGGATGATAGTGGAGCGTTTGAAGCAGGAGGGGACTTCACACAGCTCCAGTGATCTGTTGAAGATCAATGTGAAGATGGATGATAGCTGGACAGCACAGGCTTTGAGGCAGGCTGGAGAGACACCATCTGGGCCTTTGGCTTTCCTTATCTTCTGTCTCCTGAAGACTTTGCTTACATCATCTTCACAGATCTTGAGTACAGGCTGAGAAACAATGGAGGGGAGGGAGGGGGTAGGGTGTTGATGGCTGTGTTGTGAGATGGTCAGAGTGGGTGTGGGGTGTCAGACCAGGCTTTTGCTTTTCAATCCGGCAGTAGAACTTGTTCAGGTCTTCAGCCAGTTGTCGATTGGCCTCAGTGCTGGGGAATGGGGTCTTGTAGCTGGTGATGGCTTTCAGGCCTTTCCACACTGATGTAGGGTCTTTGCTTGAAAGCTGTTTGGGACTCTTCTCATCCTTCTCATCTCATCCTCGGTTACTGCCTTCTGGGAGATGGTATAAAGTGCCTTTAGTGAAAAGGGCCAAGTATAATAAGACCTTTATCCCAACTGTGATTAGTATTTTAAATAGGACCTTTAAAATGAATTTATATGTTAATATAGTTGTGTGTGTTTTTAGGGGATGTATGTAATGTGTGGCTATGACGATTATTTGTATTGTTTGTGTGTCTGAGCCTTTTGTCTAAAGACAATTTTCTACCCCTTTGGGGATACACAATAGCGCTTTTTTAATTGAATTTGAATTGAATAGAATTGAAAATACCATCTGGACCTGAAGCTTTCCTAGTCTTCTGTTTTCTGAAAACCTGGTTCACAGGTTGGATGGTAGGAGAGGGAGGGAGAGGGGTTGCAGGGGTGTAGGTATATGTGAAGTACAGATTAGACTGGGTGCTGGGTGTGAGACTGGGCTTTTAAATCAGCAATAAAACATTCAGATCGTCAGCTAGTTGTTGATTTTGCACAGAATGCGGCGGTAGTGTCTTGTACTTGATGTTCCTCAGACCTTTCCAGACTGACGCCGGTTCTTTGGCTGGGAACTCTTTTTTCAGCTTTTGAAAGTAGAGCTTGTTAGCGGCTGCAGCTTCGAAAACACTCCAATCAGTGCAGTCGAAGCAGGCTTGTAAAACCCGCTCTGCTACATTAGTCAATCTTTTAACAGTCCTTGTAGTCGCTTCTACTAAGACGCTAGTATTAGTAATGGGAGCGAGCAAGTAATTTCAAGGGAAACTTCCCTCATTTCCGTCTGTGCACGCATTTGAATGGAACCGCTGCTCCTTCGACAAGAACATAGAACAAAATTAGGTCCAGTAGTTTTTTTCTCTGGTAAAGCATAACTATACACACAACAAACAAACAAAAGCATAAAAAGAATGGGATAGGTCCACACCGAGGCAGCCATTTGTGGCATCAACATGAAGGCCTTTGTGTTTGCATTGTAATTTTAGCTAAAGTTTTAGTAATTGTTTGTGTTTTTTTGTTATTAGTTGTTTTTAATTTTTTTTAAAGTCTATAAAAGTTTTGGGTTTTTATCTATTTTAGTACATCAAGTTAAGTTAACTATTGTTAGTCAACTATAATAATCCTGGTTCTGGGTTTGATGGCGTTTGGAAATTGCTAGAGTGATTGTAAATGTACTGCGTCCTGTAAAATGCTGAAAGCAATACCATTTACAAACTAACTAATCTAATGCAATTTGTGTGTCAGATGTGGGGCTGATGAATCTGTTAACATCTACTCAAGTCACCAGTCCAATGTCCAGTTCAGTATGGACGCCTTCAAGTTTATTGGACAATATGACCAGGTAAAGATACATACATGCCTTATTTTAATGGAATAATGTGTATTTTTATATAGTGTATTTTCAATAGTGAAAATAGTATTTTCAATTTTTTATCGTCACTCTTTTTCTCTCTAGGTGTTCATCAGCTGCTCCATTATCATCTGCCAAGCCAACAATCCCAACACACGCTGTGCTCAGGGCTGCACTAATGGCACGCGGGTCAGACCATCCTCACATGTTCACAAAAGAGAAGCTGCCATCCAGTCCGGAAGCCACTTCATCTCCCAGGGACCCCTGCGGCTGAGGAGGAGCACAACACTTACTGGTACACCCTAGCTTGATTTTTTTATGTGGATTGTGCAATCAAAAGAAGAGGTTTTAACTGCTAATATCCTTTATTCATTTCCAGAGGCCATCAGCCCAAGCTTGAACCAGAACCTTGTTTTTGTGGCTGGATGTGTCGTAGCAGTAGTTGCCATGATGTGTGGAATGATGGTCTACAAATCCAGGGGATCAAAGGTCAACTACCAACTTCTTAAATCAGATGAGATTTGATTGGATCAGTTTGAACTACAATCGGATGATGGCAAACAGCTAACATTTATGCGGGATGTATTTCTGTGGTTTCTGCTTTTTTGGTTTCATAATACTATAAAAGATAGATCTGTTCTGTCTGCCTGAATGTAACCACAGCATCTAGGCACCTATATCCACCTTATTTTGTCACGTAAAAATGGGAGCAGCCATTTGTACATTTTATGTTTCTGGGTTCCAGTTTAATTTTCTTCCAGCTATTTTTAGCTATAAAAACCTGTCATTTTGCCACTTAATACTGCAAATTGGTGTGTCTTACCAGCATATTATTTTAGTGTATTATCTTAATTACGAATGCACTGGTTTATAATACAAAGAGTTTTAACATTTACTGCACATTGTTATTCTTCTCGTTATTCCCTGTAGTGGCTAATGAACCAGAAGTCTCACACATGGGCTTACTTCCACGTTTAGGAATAAGGTTGATATGTTCTGCAGAATTTGGTGCAGATTGAAAACCAACATAAGACTTCTATAATTGTTAAGTGTGGATGAGGGATGGATTTTATACTATTATTTTTCACTTTTTAATAAATGTCTCTTTGGGCCTCTGTTTGGTGTGTTTACATGGATTCTAAAGTTTACTTTTCCTTATCTTTTTATCTTAATAACATTTATACAGCCTAAGAGTTATGACTGTAACATAAGCCTTAGTGTACTTGTCATTTAAATGGAGTCAGATACAATTAAATCTACATGGCTAATTACTGCTAAACATGTCAAAGACAAGCTTTAGGTTAAACATTATTTGAATAACACCATGTCACACAACTTCCACCCAAGGCTTCATGCTTTTAGGTTTCATATTGCTTTTTTTCCCTTACTGTCTGGCACTTTGCTTTGTAGAATGTGGGATTAATACTTGTAGCACTTCAAAAAAGCCTTCAAAAAGTTATTCTTTATTCAAAATAAAGTTTAAAGAATACAAATGTTTGTGTTTGTTTGTTTGAGATAATATGCTAACATTTATGCTTAAACATACTGCACATACACCCATAAATACATACATGCACAAACACACAAGGTGCCAAGTAATCATCATGGGCCACACTCAAAAATATATCAGCCCACATCTCCCACACAAATAAAAGTTTATATATATATATGACTTTCAGATTACTTATAGTGGCCAAAAAGTTTAGTGCAGAAATTGAAAAGCATCTGGCCAAATGATTTAGGGGAACTAAATTCAGAGGAAAGGTAAATTTGTATTATTAGCAAAAACATAAATTGAACCTCTCTGTATTCCATGCCCGCATCAGGGGACTCATTTATAAAATGTTGCGCAGAAACCATCTTAAAATTGATCTTACGATCATCTCCCAAATAGGTGTATGGGTGATTAATTAAATGAACGCACGTACAGAAAATGCACATAGTCTCTTTTAGATGTGTAATGATAACATATAATATATATATTGTTATAAGGGAAACAGGTCAATTTAGCTCAAAGGGAATCATTAATGATTTTATAGGGAATTTGAACAGACTCACTGTTTCACGGCGATTCACTGTTGTATAACAAACTCTGCACTGGATATTAAAATCCCAAAATATAGTGAAAACACTATTAAATAGCACAGTAACAAAATCGACAGATTAAGACATTAACTTATGAGCACAAAACACAAGATATTTCTCTTTTCAATATAAACAAGACTTTATTTATATAACTCTAAGACATGTAAACTAATCTACACAAGCATTCACACGTTGCAGAAAGAGAGAAAGTGAGGAAAGGATTAGTTTAAGAGAATGAGAATGTGATATCCCACGTTTACAGCAATAGGTGTAATTGCATAAACCTGAACAACCATCAATCACTTATTTAACATTCACATTGAGTTTTTCAATGAGGCTAAAATCTATATTAAAAATACACCAGCTCAGCAAGAACCTGGGGTTTGTACTTGCGTAGCTTTGTGTTTAAGGATTCCCTTTTTGTCGTCCTTCGTTGCAGGAAAGGGTTTCTCTTAACTAAATTAAAAGAATAAAAGGATGTAAAGAGACTAGGTGGCTTTTCTTCTCATCATGGTAGCAGCTGGCTTGTGAGCCAGAGCACATGGCTAAAGAGACAGTTAGAGAGAGATTTCAAGAGAGAGAAGATGGCATTTTTTCAAGAGAGCGCATTTTCAAGAGCGCATTTTCAAGAGAGCGAGGAAGAGTGTGTCCTTGGTATTTAACCTCGGCTTTCAGACACCGCCCAATGGTTGTCTTGACCAATTAGATACTATCCTAGCCCTGGGTGCTGCTTTGTTTCTCCACCCAATCAATAAATCAACATGTCATGGTGAGTTACAGTTCCCGAATTTTACATACTCTTGCAAAGTATCCTTTTGGATGTGATTTCTATAACCAGAATATGATACATTTGACAGAAAATCAATCAAAATGAAAGTTTCAAGCTAGAATGATCAAACTCATACATACCAAACATGACATTAACCCTTAAGGTTTAAGCTATTCCATACTAATTAAAAGCAAGACATTACACAATGAGTGATTTAAAACAAGGATAGTCAAATTTGTGGGTCACATAAATAATATGCAGTTATGCATAGAAATTATTAGTTTCATTAACAATGAGAACGAAAGTCTTTTAAGATAATTTTACAGCCTTTGTGAATCAAGGAATTTCAGCCTTTGTCCTCGAAGTGTGGTCGGGGAATGTCAATCTAAGAAAGTCTGTAGCTTTGATTTCTATCACAGATTTACATGTAATGGTCACATGTTGCATCTCTTTGACCATTAATATTTATTACTCGCCCCAAATCTGATAGTTTCCTTCCTGCATTGGACTTATCAATAAGTATTCTTGTCTTAAATGTAGCCAGCCGTTCTGTATTCCGGCTGTATTCAGACGGGCTGCAACTAGGGATCTAATTTACGACTTCCTGCTGTTGTCTTGTTCTCCCTGTTGTGGAATTTGGCTCCTCATGTTTCAACCATGCTTTGATCAAATCTTGATTTGTCTGATTCGGTCCTTGACAGACTACACACACCCCTTCGTTCGGCGAAGTGTTTGGCTGAAGACATCGTCGAGCGCTGGAAAAACAAAGGCAGAAGAAGCAGACAAAACACAGCAAACAACAAGACAGCACCTCCATAACAATTACTGTACTGGTGCAGGGCATTAGGTTATTCGGGTTATTCAATTTTGGAAATTATTGTTCTAATTTAGTTTAGTACGTTGATTCTTCGATCAAATTTAGCGATTAGATTTGTTTGTTTCTTCTAAGTTGTCCTAACTTAAGAATGTTCACATTTATTTTCTAGTAAAATCATTCGTGGTAAAATGAATCGACCTATCGTGCATGGAGCTCTCTGGATTTCCTTCAGTCTAGAGTGGCTTGCGGATATTAGGTGTGGCGAGTCAATCCTAATATCAGACCTTTGACCCTTGCAGGGTGTCTAGGTGTTTCACCTACTAAAGAAAGAGGGGAAGGAAAAGGATAGGTAAAAGAAGAACAAAACAAAACAAAGCTGCTGTGGGTTTTCCTAGCATGATTTGCAACTACTGTTGAGCTAGGATGTCATGTGCAGCTACGGGGCCATGCACCTTAACTTCGTGTCAGGTGTTCTAACTCTTGTGAGGATAGCGATATGTTTCTTAATGGTGGTGTATGTAACTTTTTTGCGCTAAATTTGGATATTCTACTTGTGGGATGAATATGTTTGTTGAATGTGTTATCAGTAGATGTGGTTCCCTCTGGGTGCAGGTAATGTGTGTGTTAATGGTAGTGTATGTGTGGTCAGATCTGTTTCAGTCTGTGTTGTCTCCCCCCTTTTCAGGTATGTTAGTGAAGACTGGCTCTCTTCATCCTTGGCTTGGATGTGGGCGTATCCATGATCTAATGGGGGTCAGTCCAGAAAGGCAGGAAGTTCTTTAGCAGACAATCGGAGGTAGTTTGGCATGGCTGTGTGAAGCTGGGATGTAAACTTTGTCTCCTTTGTTGCATTCCTCTTGTGCTACCTTCTGGATGTGGCAGACTTTCTGACCTTCTGTGCTTTGGTGGTTGCTGTTGCACAGACAGGAATGTGGTTCTTGGAGTTGGAGTTAATTCAGCAGTTTGCTAGTGAGTGATGGGTGAGTGAGGTGATGTTCTCTGGTACCTCAGTTTTCATCAATGGTTGGCCGTGAGAGACTTGCTCGTCCTGTGTGGTTGGTGAACAGGTGCTTGTCATCTCGGATATGGTGGTGTACCATGTGATCGCTGGCCTTCCGTTCTGTCGCTGGTCACAGCGAGCATGACTCAATTTTGTAGTCATCTGCGTTCAGCTTATCTTGAAGGAACTCGTTCAGTTGTCTCATGACTTGTTCCATGTCTTCTGACGGTAAGCTGTATTGTTCTGGAGCATACTCAGCACTGTGCATGTCTGAGTGATGTTGAAGTGGGTTTCGTTGTCGCGTACCCCTACGAGATGCTCTTGGATGAGTCAGGCGATTAGCTTTAGATGTCTGGTTAGGTTTCCAGTTGTTGTTATCTTTTGCGTTTCTTGAGAAGCGTGACTGGTCCCATGGATTTCTCCAGTGGTTGGGCTGATAGCTTTCGGGACATGGGGGTCACGTTCTCTGTGCTCTTGATGGAGGACTCTGGTATTGTGATGCAACTGGGTGTCATCCAGTGCAAGGCTTGAGTCTTTATTGACAGAGTTCAAGAGTGTAGATGTTTTGTTACCTTTCTTTGAGGCCATCCTCTGCTTGTTGTAGGCCTTCTGTGTTAGGTCACGCAACTGTTGGATGGTCATGGAGCGTGGACAGGCCATGACGCCTAGATGGTGGCTAACACCAGGGTGCAGATTTCTTAGGAAGAGGCTTTTGAAGTTCACATCCTCTTCAAGGTCAGGTTCGTTGTGTGCACCGAAGTAGGCTTGTCGGAGTCGGTTGTATTAAGCTTGTGGAGCCTCTTGTCGACCTTGTTTGGTTTCTAAGGCAGTTAACAGTCCATGTTCGGAGTCAGGGTCGGTAAACTCTTTAATCAGGACCTCACGAAGTAGCTGGTAGTCTGACTTCGTTCGACTGGGCTGTCGATCTAGGAAGTTTCGTACCTCGGAACTGGACGTGGCTCTAAGGAGGTATAACCTGTCTCTGTCAGTCACATGAGGTCTCATTTCTAGATAGAAGTTGATATCTTGAAGGTGGGCCTGAATGGTATGGCCCCCTGTGGAGTTCGGGTTGAACTTGCTGATGTTTTTAGACAGCTTGTCGAGGTCTGTGATGGTCATCCCAGGTGCAGCTCCAAGGTCTGCTTAGATGGGAGGATTTCTTTCGTTGACAGGAAAGAGTTCTGTGGCGAAGGCAGGTGAGGTTTTGGGTTGTGGCCCTTCGCTTCTTTCGCTGTATACGAGTTCTTGGACATGGGACTCTGCTCTACTCAGCAGTGGTGAGGCTGAGTGTTGTTTCTCTCGCCTTGGCTTCTGCTCATAAGCATGTTTAAGTTCTCTTCTGACCATGTAGAGCTGATCGTTGGTATCGTCTAGTTGTTGGGTCAGATTGTCCATTTCAATTCTGTACCTTTTAAGGTGATCTTTCAAGACACTGATTTCAGCATTCTTGTTGCTGATGTCATTCTTGGCTTTCTCTTGTAGCTGGTCGGCATACTGAAGTCTGTTTACCAGGTCTTTCTGGGCAGCCTTTGCATGTTGTTGATCAAGTTGAGCTGCTGTCAGGGCTGCTTGGAGCTCCTTAACTTGTTCCGTTGTTTCCTGCTCCCTCTCGTTGGGTGCTTTGAGTTGATCTTGAACTTTCACTTCCAGCTTGTCTATGCGGCGTTGAGCACATGTCAGTTCCTCTCGAAGGTTGGTGATGTGCTTGTCGCTCAGTTTTAGCTGGGTCGTGAAGGCATAGCTTAGGGAGCTGGTGATTTTGACCAGCTCCTCATGGTTGTTATTCTGGCTTGAATCTTGTGTCAGGAATCTTCTCAGAATTAGGATTATTATTAAAAATAATAACAGTTCAAATGTCTTGGGGGTGAGGCTGTCTGTCGTGCCTCTCAGCCAAGTGTTCACATCTTCCCCTTGGGCAAGGGGGTCTGCAGTCCACGGCATGTTGGCATGCTGGGGAGAAGAGAGACTGACACAGATCTGTGTGGAGTGGAAGCTTATGTGTGTTGCGACAACTAAGTGTTATGTCAGGGATTTTGAACCACTAGTGAAGTGTGGTGATCACTGTGTTGGTCTCAGAGTATCTACGTAGACTAGCGATGTGAAGACTTCGTCACTCTAATGAGGAAGAGGGAAAAGAGACAAAAAAGGTGAAAAACTAATTTAATTAAAATAAACAATTCCTTTTCTATTTTTTTTTTCAAAATGAGGAAAATTCTTTTTTTATTATTAAATGTTGTTATCAAGGAGGCAAACAATATTATTAAATCTTTGTTTTAGACAAACGAATATAATAATAATTCTGATATCTCTTTTCTTAGTCTGACAGAATTGACAACGCACACCTTACAGTTGGACCGCTCACCAGGGAGGCTGTGAAGGCGACAGTTGCTCAACACTTATCTCTATTAAAATTGATCTCAGCGTTGCATGAGGTGTTAAAATTTGGATTGCGTTTTAAATATAGGGAGGTTAGGAAGAACGAAAGAAGGTTTGATTGCAATCAAATTCATCAGGATGATTCGCCTTTTGACAGGATTGTGTATCTCATACACTTAGAATTGATTGACGGTTCTTACAGGTCCCTACAAATGTGAAAAGTGAAGAAAAGAGAAAGCGAGAGTAAGCTGAGTGGATCGGGTCCACTAGCGAGTAGTTATGCCTGACTACGAGTATAGTGTTGTTTTCAGTTGCTACACAACTATCAACAAAAATAAATTTTGGGCGAAAGAGATTTGTCTCTCTAATTTATTTGAACTCGTAGTGAGGGATAACAATGTGTCCTATTAAGGCTAAGGTGGGTCGTTCCCAAGCTAGGATACACAGAGGAAAGAGAATGGTAAGACAAAGTAAAATTGTAAAGTAATAAACAGGCAAAATAAGCAAATATGAAATTAAATAAATGAGGAAATAAGTAAATAAAATAGTGGCTATGTGTATAACCAAGACAGGAAGAATAAGGGGGTAAAACGCTATAAAGTAATGAGTGAGTATAAGTCTGAATAGAATCTATTTATATGGGTAATAAATCAATTAGGTAGAATAAGTTTACTTAAACTTTCAAAGTTCAATACTTATTTGTACCTAAAATGATTAGGCCCAAAAGGGAATACTAGAAGTAAGGATCATATTAAATTATCCAACCCGCTCCCTTAGGTCGCAAAACTCTGGACTCTTGGTAGTACCTAGGATAGCAAAGTCCACAAAAGGAGGTAGAACTTTTTCATATCTGGCTCCTAAATTAACATCCCGTGGTAGTTAGGAATTACACAAGCTTCAGTCTGGATCCTACCCTTAAACGATAGAGATGACCGAACACCTGAGAAGAGACGATGACAACCCCTCCGAGGACCTCCGAGATGAGCCCCAGAGACAGATCTCCAGTGAGGACCTCGTCACCTAGACATCCATCGGGGAAAGACCCCTGGAACCAGTGGACCACTTACACTCTGACTTTGCTGCAGTTGGAACAAACTACTGATTCGTCTGGCCGGAGGGGAACTGGCCCCCCGACTGAGCCTGGTTTCTCCCAAGGTTTTTTCTCCATTCTGTCACCGATGGAGTTTTCGTTCCTTGCTGCTGTCGCCTCTGGCTTGCTCAGTTGGGGACACTTCATTTCCAGCACAATCATCGACTTGATTGCACAGATATTATTTAAACTGAACTAAGCTGGACAATGCCATTACTAAATTCAATAATGAAATGCATTCAGCAGATAATTGAGTGTTAAATCCTGTCATTTTACATTATTGACACATTTTGCCTATTTTGATATTGTGCAGTGCTTTGTTACAATTTGTATTGTTAAAGGCGCTATATAAATAAAGGTGACTTGACTTGACTTGACATGAGGGGGAAAATTAGAATGATTCCAAATAAATGTAATGTTTTAATTAAATTTGAATTTGGCACAATTAATAATTGTGAACTAGTATTTTCCATTCTAGTAGAAATACAAATAAGTGGTAAAAAGTGAGAAAAGGGAGAAATAAGGTAGAGAAAGACCAACAAGTATATTAGTTGAAATGTTTAAAGGGTTAAACCACTTTAGCTTTTCAAACACACATTAATTCAACCATTGGATGTTAATGCTAACTTCTAACCTTTGAGGCTAATTGCTTTAGCATAGACTTCAATGTAAACACAACCGTGCCGTTAGCAACAGCATGGAGTTTGTTTACAAAAGCATCGATGTACTGCGCGTGCGCAGTTCAAAGATGCTCCGGAAGTAGGTTAAGACTTCTGTGTCACGATCGTAACTGTGGCAACCAAAACAAACTAGTGGACAAGCACATGAATTGTTGCATTACGAGTACAGTCAAGCATGTTACATGAAATATTGGCACATCTCAACACTGTACAAATAACAACACCGCTTGTAGTTGGTTCTGCGATGTGGCGCATAAACTCTTAGTTCGTTCAGAGTTAAACTTAAACCTTATTCAAATAACAGCTTCGTGCTGCGGTTGAGGAAAACAGTGATCAGTGTATCACAAGCCTGTGTCTGTTCCTCAGGACACAAACACAACAGGGTTTCTTCGCTGTTGGTTCAAAGGTAAACTTTATTTGATAAAGCTTTTAAAGCTCCCATTCAAATCACTTTCGGACACACGCAGTGTTTCGCGAGATTCAATTAATTTTATGAGCAGTGTACACAAACAGGCAAGCATTATTCTCTAATGTTTAACCCAGGGAGTCATAGCATATATGATCGGACAATGGGACACGCACTGACAATCAAACTATGAATAATAAGGCTTTGATAAATAGAATTGAGGAACACGCTCAAAACTACTCTTTATCCACTGATTTATTTCCCTTTTAATTACTGCAGTTTAGCTTCGTGTGGTTAACAGTTACTGAGATTCTGGAGTATAGCTATTGGATGACCTGGAACACGTAGGACATTAATTCCGCTATAAAACAAGGCATTACAGGAAGAGAGCGCTCATCCGACCTTGTATGCGATCTCAGATGTTAACTTTGAGTTCCCTTACTGCAGTTGAACAAAGGAGAGGCTGACTCGAGTTACAGCCTTCTCTGCGCTCATTCATTCAAGGAGGTGCGCACTGCTGATGTCACTCACACATACGCGCACACACACACACACACCAGTCTCGATCTCAGATCTCATCCGTAAGAATATAAAAGATTAAGTAACTTGGTTTATGCTCATAATGTAGATTAATCTGCCCGCATTCTCCACCGATATGTAATGATAACATATAATATATATATTGTTATAAGGGACACAGGTCAATTTAGCTCAAAGGGAATCATTAATGATTTTATAGGGAATTTGAACAGACTCACTGTTTCACGGCGATTCACTGAACAAGCCGTATAACAAACTCTGCACTGGATATTAAAATCCCAAAATATAGTGAAAACACTATTAAATAGCACAGTAACAAAATCGACAGATTAAGACATTAACTTATGAGCACAAAACACAAGATATTTCTCTTTTCAATATAAACAAGACTTTATTTATATAACTCTAAGACATGCAAACTAATCTACACAAGCATTCACACGTTGCACATTTTTTCAAGAGAGTGCATTTTCAAGAGCGCATTTTCAAGAGAGCGAGGAAAAGTGTGTCCTTGGTATTTAACCTCGGCTTTCAGACACCGCCCAATGGTTGTCTTGACCAATTAGATACTATCCTAGCCCTGGGTGCTGCTTTGTTTCTCCACCCAATCAATAAATCAACATGTCATGGTCAGTTACAGTTCCCGAATTTTACATACTCTTGCAAAGTATCCTTTTGGATGTGATTTCTATAACCAGAATATGATACATTTGACAGAAAATCAATCAAAAGGAACGTTTCAAGCCAGAATTATCAAACTCATACATACCAAACATGACATTAACCCTTAAGGTTTAAGCTATTCAATACTAATTGAAAGCAAGACATACACAATGAGTGATTTAAAACAAGGATAGTCAAATTTGTGGGTCACATAAATAATATGCAGTTATGCATAGAAATTATTAGTTTCATTAACAATGAGAATGAAAGTCTTTTAAGATAATTTTACAGCCTTTGTGAATCAAGGAATTTCAGCCTTTGTCCTCGAAGTGTGGTCGGGGAATGTCAATCTAAGAAAGTCTGTAGCTGTGATTTCTATCACAGATTTACATGTGATGGTCACATGTTGCATCTCTTTGACCATTAATATTTATTACTCGCCCCAAATCTGATAGTTTCCTTCCTGCATTGGACTTATCAATAAGTATTCTTGTCTTAAATGTAGCCAGCCGTTCTGTATTCCGGCTGTATTCAGACGGGCTGGAACTAGGGATCTGATTTACGACTTCCTGCTGTTGTCTTGTTCTCCCTGTTGTGGAATTTGGCTCCTCATGTTTCAACCATGCTTTGATAAAATCTTGATTTGTCTGATTCGGTCCTTGATATACTACAGATGTGAAATCTATGAATCACAAATTATTTGAACTTGCTCGCAAATGAAGGGTTTCAGCTCAGTGCTTGTAAACGATTCCTAATTTATGTCATTAACATGTAAAAGATTGGAAATCTGCCATTTTGAAATGAGTTCCAATTCGTGGACAATGGAAGTTTACATGGACAGACCCTCGACTCCTCGATTTTTACTGATGGAGCGAGTCTGCTTCATATGCACACTTCAGGCCGCTCCATAGACCACAATGCAACATGATTATAACATCATTGCAGATTGTGTTTCATTTATCCCCACCGCAAACAACTCTAATATATAAGTGACTTTTTAACATTAATAATAGCCCAAGCATACCTATGCATATAGAGTGCTGCACCAAAACAAAAACATAAGGGGAAAAGTGTAAACTATAATTCAGCTTCATAATCTTAATCTTTTAAAATATTATTTTGTCATGCTTTTTTGTAAAGAAAAGTACACTTATTTTGATGTTTTGACTAAAACACATAAGCACAAATGTAATAAATTGCAATATTTTATTAAAAATGTGTAATTTCAAATATATTTAAAAACACAACATATATTTTGAGTAGAAATTATATTGAGGTGTATTTTAGTTTACCATAAATGTCTATCGGCACATTCAGCAGTATACTTTAACCATATTTCAAAAACATTAGAAGTAATTATGATATTACATATAAACATATCCTTAAATACTAACAATCACTAAATTGTCCACCACAGATACTATTGTATACTAAAATGGAAGAGGACACATAGAAATGTACCATGTAAGATGAAAGAAATGGTTAAAAAAATGTTTAGCGGTTTAAAATTTCCTTTGTGATTAAAATCCTAAACGATAAACTGTGGTATAAGTGTTCTGGGCTGTTATTTATGTCTTTAGCCAGGGTGCGTTTGATGGCTGAGAAATGAAGATCCGTTGAGCTGCATTCAAATGATAGTTTGGTCGTGAGGTAAAGACATGCTGTACTTTCGCTGTTTGACAGTTTCCACTGTAAAACACCTTTATGGAAAGTAGCATCTTTAAATTCATCCACTTGCACTGTTTTTTTTTTCATTAAAGGCTTACTCCACCCCAAAATGAAAATGTTGGCATTAATTCGTCTTCAGAACACAATTAAAGATATTTTAGATGAAAACCGGGAGGCTTATGACTGTCCCATTGACTGCCAAGTAACTCTCACTGCCAAGGCCCAGAAACTTATGAAAAGCATTGTCAAAATAGTCCATCTGCCATCAGTGGTTCAATCAGAATTTTATGAAGCGACGAGAATATGTTTTGTATACTAAGAAAATAAAAATAACACATTTTTTCAACAATTTGTCTCCTCTGCGTCAGCGTAGCACAGCGTAGTCGGAGGAGACAAAATGTTGAAAAAAGTTATTTTTATTTTCTTCACGTACAAAAAGTATTCTCGTTGCTTCTTAAAATTCAGATTAAACTACTGATGGCAGATGGACTATTCTGACGATGTATTTCATACTTTTCTGGACCTTGACAGTGAGAGTTACTTGGCAGTCAATGGGACAGTCACAAACCTCCCGGTTTGTATCCAAAATATCTTCAATTGTGTTCGGCGAACAAGCTTTGCGGGTTTAAACGGAATAATGAAAAGTGATACTACATTTTAATTTTGGGGTGGAGTAACCCTTTAAGCTTAAAATAGTCAGCCTACAAACCCAAGCTTTTCCATCCTGTAGCTGTTTTAAACAGAAGAATGAACACTATGGACAGTTTCAATTTAATTTATAATATTAAAAAGAGTTGAACTAAGAGATCTATCACAACACAGAACTAATTATGAACAAAACCAACCATATGTGGAGAAGCTCAGTGGTTATCATTTATATTCATAGAGGCATTTGTTGCTGTATCAGTAATCCTCCCAGTTCTAATAACAGACTGAGCTATACAGGTGCATCTCAATAAATTAGAATGTCGTGGAAAAGGTCATTTATTTCAGTAATTCAACTCAAATTGTGAAACTTGTGCATTAAATACATTTAATGCACACAGACTGAAGTAGTTTAAGTCTTTGGTTGTTTTAATTGTGATGATTTTGGCTCACATTTAACAAAAACCCACCAATTCTCTATCTCAACAAATTAGAATATGGTGACATGCCAAACAGCTAATCGACTCAAAACACCTGCAAAGGTTTCCTGAGCCTTCAAAATGGTCTCAGTTTGGTTCACTAGGCTACACAATCATGGGGAAGACTGCTGATCTGACAGTTGTCCAGAAGACAATCATTGACACCCTTCACAAGGAGGGTAAGACACAAACATTCATTGCCAAAGAAGCTGGCTGTTCACAGAGTGCTGTATCCAAGCATGTTAACAGAAAGTTGAGTGGAAGGAAAAAGATGCACAACCAACCGAGAGAACCGCAGCCTTATGAGGATTGTCAAGCAAAATCGATTCAAGAATTTGGGTGAACTTCACAAGGAATGGACTGAGGCTGGGGTCAAGGCATCAAGAGCACCACACACAGACGTGTCAAGGAATTTGGCTACAGTTGATGTCAGAGGCGTCTTACCTGGGCTAAGGAGAAGAAGAACTGGACTGTTGCCCAGTGGTCCAAAGTCCTCTTTTCAGATGAGAGCAAGTTTTGTATTTCATTTGGAAACCAAGGTCCTAGAGTCTGGAGGAAGGGTGGAGAAGCTCATAGCCCAAGTTGCTTGAAGTCCAGTGTTAAGTTTCCACAGTCTGTGATGATTTGGGGTGCAATGTCATCTGCTGGTGTTGGTCCATTGTGTTTTTTGAAAACCAACATCACTGCACCCGTTTACCAAGACATTTTGAAGCACTTCATGCTTCCTTCTGCTGACCAGCTTTTTAAAGATGCTGATTTCTTTTTCCAGCAGGATTTGGCACCTGCCCACACTGCCAAAAGCACCAAAAGTTGGTTAAATGACCATGGTGTTGGTGTGCTTGACTGGCCAGCAAATCACCAGACCTGAACCCCATAGAGAATATATGAGGTATTGTCAAGAGGAAAATGAGAAACAAGAGACCAAACAATGCAGATGAGCTGAAGGCCACTGTCAAAGAAACCTGGGCTTTCACACCACCTCAGCAGTGCCACAAACTGATCACCTCCATGCCACGCCGAATTGAGGCAGTAATTAAAGCAGAAGGAGCCCCTACCAAGTATTGAGTACATATACAGTAAATGAACATACTTTCCAGAAGCCAAACAATTCACTAAAATTGTTTTTTATTGGTCTTATGAAGTATTATAATTTGTTGCGATAGTGAATTGGGGGTTTTTGTTAAATGTGAGCCAAAATCATCACAATTAAAAGTACCAAAGACTTAAACTACTTCAGTCTGTGTGCATTGAATTTATTTAATACACAAGTTTCACAATTTGAGTTGAATTACTGAAATAAATGAACTTTTCCACTAACTTTTCTAATTTATTGAGATAAATACAGCACCTGTATTTTTAAAACAAAGACTGAAAAATGTCTTCAGAAACGAGTAAAGAAATAGATGGTAGATGCTGAAGTTGCTTAAAAACACCACCTGAAAACCCCTGAAAGGAGTGAAGATAGTCATGTCAGTAACATGTAAGTGGCATCTAGCAGACCCTTGGTTGCCAGCATCATAAATCCTACATTTTTGTTTGTTTGCCTTTTTTTTAAGTACATTTATAACACTATACTTTGTATTATATTACCTTTGCGTCTAACACAGCGACTGTGGGACTGATGGTAAATTTGACATTGTCCTCTTTTCTGACTATCAATCTCTCTCTTTAAAAACAAATCTCTCTATTTTTTCCTCTTTTTAAAAGTTGTGAAAACACAATTGAGTTTTTCTTTTGCTATTTGAGCAAATGAGAACACAAAAATTATATTTGATCTGCCTTTTACCGCTATAGAAGTCTAGCCAACTATGACAACATTCTCTTCTGAAGGGCTCTTCTGAGAGAGATCATCACTAAGGAGGGTAAGAATGTTTTTCTAATATTTTTAATACTTAGGGTTAGAATTTCCCCCTCAAAAACATCCTTGTGTTTTATATTGAAGTATTGTACCAGTGTCATAGGACCACAAGATGGCAGGATTATACTTTTGCGTAAAAAAATTCAATTTGCTCCATCTGTGAACTCCAAAGTTGTGTTGTTTATATATTTCTCAGAGTATAATTATCCCTTTACATTCAATGTTATATATAAATAAATGCTTTTATTCAGCAAGGATGCATTAAGTTGATCAAAGTAAATAAATGCTTTTATTCATGTTTTCTATCAATCAAAGAAAAAACGGTCAGGGTTTCCACAAAAAATGTGAAGGAACGTCACTAATTTCATAATCAGAAATGTTTCTGATCAGTAAATCAGCATATTAGAATGGTATCTGAAGATCATGTGACACTGAAGACTGGAGCAATGATGCTGAAAATACAAATTTGGTCACAGAAATCAATACATTTTAGAATATATAGATAGAAATCAGTTATTTTAAATTGTAATAATATTTGACAATATTACTGATTTTACTATTCAAATAAATGCAGCCATGGTGAACATAAGAGACTTATTATAAAGCATAAAAAATCTGTGGATTTAACAACGTAACTATTGTATTTCCAAATGACCTCATACGAGCCCTTAAGCAAGACCCTGAAGGTGAAAACAAACACAACTCCATGTGCAAACAATGTGCTCATTCAGCGCTTCACGGACTATGAGAAAGCGCAGGAGATCTCAAGAGTATCGGTGATTTGCTGATAGCATTAATACGTTTGAAGACAGAATCCCTCACAGAGTGCACAAGGCTATCTAATTGGCAATTAAAGTAACCCGAGACATTGGTCTCCGACGCGTAGAGGTTTAAAGAAGCACACATAAAACAAATGAATGATTCTCACTCTTGGCCAGAAAGCACTTTCTTTTATGAGGCGAGCGATTAGGGATTCTGTTCACCTGCGGCTGCTCCTGCAGACTCTGGTAATCGAAGGAAAAAAACGACCGCTGAGATTTCCATCGCTGCCGTTAGTGGCAGAACTGCAAGCTCAGCCCTCGAGCAAATCAAATATGTGGGCATTATCACCGTGGGAGAATCTGTCCCTAATCAAATAACCAGTAATACTGCTACACGAGCCTCTTGTTTTTTTTGCAGTGCTTAGAATGCAAACAGATTTCAGATGAAGTAATCCGAGGGTCCGTGCCTGGCACAAGAGACGGATCTGGCACTGTGCACCGTCAAGAAAGGCCCGGCTGCCTTGGAAACAGAGAAGAAGGCGACCCAAAGGAGGAAAGCACTCAAGAAGGGGGCGGGAGGCAGAAGGAAAAAAGGTGGAGTGCAGTATGAAGAGAGAGAGAGAGAGCGAGAGGGGAATAGAGAGCCAGAGGCAGAGTGAAAACACATTGGAGCCTAGAGAAAGAGTCATCGTGAGAGTAAGTGAATGAGAGAGAGCGAGTTCAGCCTCGACTCTGAGGCGTTCATCACACTCCGGCACTCGCTCGCTCATTCACAAAACAAACGCAGGAAGGCGGAGAGGAAACTGAGAGAGAGATCAGTGCAGCAGCGGAGCGCCCCGAAGAGACGTCAGGAGGAGGTTAACAGCAAACGCCGACCCCGAGCGAGAGCAGCAACGTGCACATCCTCCACAGCGCCACAGATGCCACAGACTCACACATCCTTGAGTGGAAAACAGAGGGCTCCTGCCGAAGGGGGTCCCGACAGATGCGGCGGTCCCTGCGCGGGGCCCTCAGGTGTCTGAGGGTGAAGGTGTGCCGGAAGAGCGCTCTGCTGGTCGTCCTGCTGTGGTTGGGCTCCTGGCTCTTCCTCAACGGCCTGGTGTTTGTGCACAGGAACATGTTCTCTGACTTCTGCACTGACGACAAGAGCAAAGAGATCCTGCAGAGGGTGGTAAGGCTAACTTTTGTCAGTAATTTAGCAAAAAGTCTACTTTCTGGATATGACAAAAAAGTCTGGATAACTCAACTTGTCAGTCTTGCCTAACCTGAAGAGAGAGCACTTTTTTTTAAATAGTTGCAATTGTTTAGTGTAACGTTGTCTAAACTTAAGGGAAGACACCACAGGTGAATAGGGTAACTAGTTTAATTATTAAATATCAACATACTTTCCTTAGTTGATTAATCTGAAAAGTTTTCTGAAATGTTATGTTTAGATATATAAATGAGGCTTTATCCAATTAACTATGCACTCGTTTGCATACATATCCAGAATTTGAACATTGGATAAAGCCAGGTTTTTTATTTTGTTGACATATTAGAGTTAATGGATTTTACAGAAGGCATTTAGGATTCCTCTATTTATAATTTCTTAAACTGTGAACGGCCGGAGGAGGGGGGATTATCACCAAGTTTTATGAATAAAATGTTGTGCCATTACATTAACTAAACTAGGAAACTAAAATAAAATATGTTCATTACTTGAAATAAATATTAATGTTAATAAATATTAACTAAAAAATTGTTATTTAGTTTAACGTCATGTACTAAAATAATAAAAACTATATACATGCATACTACTACTACATCCAAAACTACTCGAAATGACAAACACTCAACAAAATAACTAAAACTTCAATATAACATAGAAATATAAAAATAATAGAATATATCAAATATATAACAGAAAATATAAAATATAAGCGGATTCAAAATATTAATACAAACTACAATTGTATCACAACTGAACTAAAAAACACTGGAATGAAATATCAATTCTTTGTAAAAACCTTCAGAATATTAATAGGATTGAAACTGTTAAGTCTGTTGTATGTAAAAGCTTTCGAAGTAAACTTACAGGCTTACAGATATGTATTATAATTGAAAACTTCATATGCAAATAGATACAATGTAATAACACTTGAATGTGTATTTTGGATGCTTTCTTTAGACTATTCTTCACAGAACAGTACATGAAATACAACAACACATGTTTGCCTTAAAACTTCAAATATACTTAAGTACTTTCTCAACAGATCAATAGGCTAATTTTTCAAATATAATTCAATACAGTTAGTAAATCAGCTGTGCTGTCGCAGTTGTAGCGCTACCTGTTTTCCTCCAAATGACACACAAAGCATTCCGTCAAGCATTGAATCATGGGTAGCAGCAGTAACGGGCCTCCATTAAAGACTTAAGCTTTGTTCCTCGGGGGAACCCTAAAGCTCTTTTTGAGCCACTGGATTATGTGATGTCAAGAGAGCGCTGAAAGAACATTGTGTTTGTTGCCACTTTGGGAACCGCAAAATCTCCTGGTGGCCTTTATACGAGGACTGGAAGATGATTACCGTGTCAATGAGTGGGAACGTTTATGCACGCAAACTATCCTTACTAAAACTAAACGTGCTGGCATGAGCAGATTCAGTGATTTTAATGATTTATTACTTCATTATCAGAATGAAGTTAAAATACTGAACAAATGTTGTTAATTGGACAAAAAGCGATATATTAAGCTGTAAAAAATATTTTTCAGAGTTAAATAAAATGGATTATTGGAGAATGTTTTACAAGAAAACATTCCAGTCTTTCTACAAAATGTCATTTCAAAGTAAATCATACATCAAAATTTCAGTGTAGTATAAATATGTGGTCATATATATATATAGTTGTATAAATCAAAATTAATAAATGCATCAGACTAATTCTTTTTAAATCATGCTTTTGAAGAAACTTTGACTGATGCAATCATTTGAGCTGTGAAATTACACTTTTATTTATTGTTTTGCTCCTGTAAGATCAGGACACAGAAGTCATCTAATTCTTAATATCTGGGCAGAATAAGATAAATATTATATTGAATTCAACAGCTGCAGGCCGATAGAATTGTGCAAATGATGCCTGGCTGGAGATAGTAACTATGAGGGCATGTCATTTTGGAAATGAGGATGAAGTGAAAATAGACTAGCTGCTGTAATTGTCGGGTCGTAGTCATTTTTAATTTCTCAAGGATGTTTAGTGAGAATATTTTGGTTCTGGAGTCACAGTTCAAGGCTCTATATGGAGTTCTGGACAATCAGTTAATTCCTGTTTTCTTTTACTTTGTGTTATTTTCTTTTAATTAGCTGATGAACCTGCTCTTCGATAAAACATGTTCAACCGTGTCTGCAGTCAAAAGGTGCAATGTACAATAGTTGTAAAAAGTTATTTTTTGGAAAATGTAAATTAAACAAATATTATTGGTCTATTTTTTTCAAGTCAAATAATGAAAAATGAAGATCCGCATACATCAAGATAATGAAGACATGTTTAAGTTGTGTTTTTTCACTGGACGCGTGTTTGGCGCTTCTCTATTTCATCTAGTACTTTTTACAAGAAAATAATCTTTGAGTTTTTCTACCTTTCTAAATGTTCATATTTAATTCAATGTGTAGCTTGTCATTTCTATGTTATTATTTGTGAAATGTACAACCAATTTCTGAGTAAAAACTGTTTCAAAATAAATCATGTACTTTTTTGCTGCATTTGTAGATTTGGACTTTTATTACTCAATAATATTCAGAAATATAAGATGATAAACATTGTAACTCCTCTCACATTAATTCTATATCATCCATTATTTTACAGAGAGGAGAAAGCTGTCAGCTGTAGGATGCAAACATGTTGTTTATATTCATTCATTTAACAGATGCTTTTATCCAGAGCGACAGAATCAGAATAATACAAACGCTTGACTTATGATTTGTTTTGTCTTATTTTCCACTGAATTGTCTTATTAGCGCAGTTCAGAAGTGCAGAGATGGTTCTCATAACTCACATTAGATGTTTATTTGGAATAAAATCCAACCATAAGTTTGTTTCCTCTTATGAGCGTGCCTCGTTTTAAACACTTACGTAAAACTGTGATGTTTATTTGCAACGAGTAGATATGCGACTCAATAATTTAGTGCTTTAATGGAGACCAAAACCATTCCTGAAGGTTTTAGTTATGATAACACAACTTACATTTCATGCCTTATTTATTCCAGTTCATCTCCAACACACAAAAGCCTATTTCTCAGATGATGAATTATAAAAACAGTCTGATAATCTGCCAAACGGTTAGCATTTCTAAGGGCTTCAGCATTGAGTGTTGCACGTTCACACAATAAACAGTTTATCGTTTCTGACAGCATGTGGCTGAGAAGCTTTGAGCAGATACTCTTTGAACTACACGAGACCTTTTTTAATCAGCGGTACCATCTGGCACCTGTGCAACCAGGCCTGTGTATAATAGAATTGTTGGCATGAGTTCTTCTGGTGGTGCTCTGCTGTAGGCTCTCCATACAGTCCCATGCTTTTTCTACTCTAATGTGAAGGTTAAGCACAGATGGCCTTCCATGCGTGGGTAGACACGGTCCACTGACTCGATGGACTTTCATGCACAGATCATTGTTTGGTAATAGGATTAATGCTTCAGATGTGTAATTGTGATAGTTTCAAGATAAGAAATCGTATTGTTGGATGTAGTTGTTGGAGAGACCAAATAGTCTTTGAGAAATACACAGCCGTATATAAGGGCCAAAAAGGTCTCTGATCACCATTTATTTGATCAGAAATACAGTAACATTTTAATATTGTGAAATACTATTACAATTGAAAATACCTGTTTTTATTAGAATTTTATGTAAAATGAAATTTATTTCTGTGATGCACAGCTATAGTTTCAGCATCATTGCTCCAGTCTTCAGTGTCACATGATCTTCAGAAATCATAATAATATGATGATTTACTGCTCAAGAAACATTTCTGATTATTATCAATGTTGAAAACAGTTGTGCTGTATCATATTTTGGTTAAAAAAACTCTGATGTATTATGCTCGGATTATTTGATGAGATCAAAAGAATAGAATTTGATAGAAATAGAGCGGTTACTTTTGATCGATTTAATGCATCCTTGCCGAATAAAAGTATTAAAACATATTAAAACAATATCTGACCCCAAACTTTTGAATGGTAGAATATATAATGCAAAACACTGACTTCATACATTCACTAAACAAATAGTGGTGTCAAAATTAGCGCGTTAACGCAGGCGATTCATTTTTTCAGATGAACGCGTTAAAGATCTTTTACGCAATTAACGCAGGCGCGGGGCTAGGGCTGGCCACCCCATTCACAACTGCTGCCTTCGTCTCTTTTTTCTTGAAAAGGATTGCGTTTATGTAGATGCAGAACGTCTTTATGACCACATCAAACGGGAGACGTTTCAGACGCGCGCTCTAACATCGCCTCCGCGCCAGGCGCGAGTCACACGAGCGTGGGAAAGATACTGTGCTCGTAGCGCGCGCTCTTCAGCACAAAGATGCCGGCGCGCACTGCAGCCTGTGTATCGTTTCATATCAAACAGCCGAAGAAACTATGTGCATGCAATGTCAAAGTTATGCCGTCAGTTAAGGCATGAGTTACCAAAAAGGCGATTATAGCTGCCTTAAAACTGTGTGCATGCATGCAATATGTTATATATGCCACCCCAGCACTGTCACCCTCATCTAACACACCAGATTCAACTCGTCCGCTCATTAGTAGAGACTTTAAGACCTGAAGTGAGTCAGGAAACGTAAAGAGAGTTGTGAGAAAATAAGATGCGTGTCACCTTCAGCAGCAGCTTTAAAAGCAGTAACAGGCAAATAAGCTAATAACCAGCTGCTGTGATTCTATTAATCCAAGAACAAAAGAAAAAAAAGAATAGGAAATCAATAACTTTTATAGCTTTAAGGGGTTCATCTATACTTCATTTAGAATATAGTGTTTGGTAACTATTCATCTTCTGTACATTTCTGCTGAAGGGCACAGGTAACTAAATATGTCATTTATTATAATGGGTTCATGTGAAGATTGTTTTAAGTTCACTTAAATTAGAAGTTAAGTCTAATAAATGTTCAAATTGACAGCTCTCAATTATACTGTAATACTGATTGAAAATGACTCAGAAATATTTTTACTAGACACATTATTTGAGCATTCATGTATTTTCAGATGCCAGCTGATTTCATATTTTTGTGTATAGTAAAATGTAATGTTTTTAAATGGAGCTTTTAGTGGCCGCTGTATGTGTTTATTGGCATATACAAGTATAGTGGCGGACAATAGGCCCTTTTCTTATTTTGTATCCTAGTTTTAGTGAGACTCTTGTAAAGTGAAAATGATGGAGTGACCCAGGGCAGCCTATGCAGACATTCTTGACATGCCGGGACTTGCCAGATGGCAATACAGCCTGTGGGCAACAGAAATAGACTGCTATTCTCTGGGGCCTAATGTTTAATCATTACCTTACATGCTCAGAAGCATAAAGAAAATATTGTTTCCCTCTTATTTCATGTCCTCACTCGGTACTGGAGTTGTGCGACTCACGGGAGCCTTTTAGTTTTCTGCTCCCTAGATGTGTCTCAATGCCGTGCCTCCTTCAGTGTGAGTGTGTTTTCAGTTTTTACACCAGGTGAAGTACGTGCAGAAGCTTAATAACAGCACACCTCTCCTCGACAATGAGTTCCAGGGTTTAATTCTGTACAAATCATAACCTAGTATTAGTGATGCTTGATGCAAACAGTGCTAAATATATAACTGCTGGATAGAGGATGCATCCTGACTGGAACTAACAATTCCACAATGTGTTTACAGTATGTCATTAAGCCAAAAATAGCCAATGGTTATAGATTGTTCCATGACAAAATAAATCATATTAATAATTATGTTAAGAATGTGATGTGTATTCAGTCAATGCAACCAAAAACATAAATACATTAATAAATAAATAAATTAATTAGTTTAAAATATTCAGATTAAAAGCATGATGTGCTAAACCAACCAAAAGTATGTTATGCTAATGTTCCCATTAAGTTATGAAAATATTATTTAGAAATGTTCTCTTTATATGTTTTATATATAAAACAATTCCATCATTCTTTGTTACAAAAATGCTTAAAACATTCTATTTTAGAATTTCGCAAACATTATGGGAACGTTACATTTGAATGTTCCCTGAACATTCTGAAACAAGTAGTACATTTAAAAAATGTTAGATGAGCGTCCAACATAACCGTTTAGAGGAAACACATCCTGTGAATGATGTATAAATAACATTTGTGTGCTAATGTTTGGAGAAGATCATTTAAGACCAGATAAGTTTAAACTAACATTCCAAACAAATCATTACTGAAAACATTTGTTCATAACTTTGAGAGAACATTGCCAGAACAGAACTGTCAAATCCAGTACTTACTCTTCTTTCTGGTACCAAAGGAGCAAAAAATCAGTTTCTATCATCCTAACCGCTAGATTACAAACACAGCCATGATTTACAACATACGAGTCACTTTCTGTCTCACTACTCTGTTTTCTCTGCCTACACACATTCATTTTTCATCTCTAAACATAGCGAGTGTGCTTTCTATACTGAAACACAAACACACACTGGATTTGGGCTTCACAGTGGGGAAGTTAACATGCAAACGGGAGCGGTTGACCCAGCTGAAGAATTAAAACACATGTGGGGAATTTGGCTGGCACTTACAGTGTCGAAAAAAAGAGCAGAAACCACAGAGTGACCGCAGAGTGACCGCAGAGCACAACATGCGTGTTTGGCCCACATAAACAGCGTGAGAGACCCATGAGAGGGTCTGTAGGGAGGAACGCTCTTTCTATGTTTAGACTCAGCTGATAACAGACCTCTGAGATTCAAGTGCTTTATTCAAGAGTGTTGTCATGGCAAAGCGACCAACTGGGAGTAATTCAGGTAATTACTGGTGCTGGCTATTATTATTAGTTGTACGTGTCCGCTGGCGCAGAAGAAACACGCTCACATGCTGGAGAGAAAAGTGTACAGTAATTTAGTTGTCTCCAGCATGGACTGTTATTGCTTCAGAGCATGGTCACAATCAGAATCAGGAAAATATGAACTTTACTTACAAAACTACACATGATGTGAATTTAATACACTCTTAAATTAATAGTTAACCAATATTTCTTCATTGGAGATTTGGAGAAATGTAGCATTGCATCACTGTCTCACCACTGGATCATCTGCAGTGAATGGGTGCCGTCAGAATGAGTCCAAACAGCTGATAAAACATCATAGTAACCCACACCACTCCAGTCCATCAGTTAATGTCTTGTGAAGCCAAAAGATGCATATCTGTGAGACATATCCATCATTAAGATGTTTTTAACTTCATACCTTTGCTTCCAGGTAAAAATACAAGTCCTGTACTATCAACGCTTCCTCCAGTGAATAGTGTAGTTGTCTGAATCAGGAGAGACATTTACAAGCCAAAACAGCTCTAAACAAATATGTGGCTGGATTTTAATGTGAGAGACAAAAGGAGATGTACTTTCTCACTGGAGGAAGCTTTATTAAGGATTATAGTCTCATATTTTAGCCAGAAGTGATGGTTTTAAATTAGAAACATCATAATTATGGATTTGTTTGTCTTAAACACACAGCTTTTGGATTTTCAAGACATTAATTGATGGACTGGAGTGGATTATTGTGGTATTTTTATCAGCTGTTTGAAAATCTCATTCTGACGGCACCCATTCACTGCAGAGGACCCATTGCTGAGCAAATGATGGGATGCTACATTTCTCCAAATCTGAAGAAACAAACTCAAATACAGAATTTGAATTGTGTACATTTTAATTATTGACAAGTGTCATTTAACAAAACTGAATATTATGTGTCAATTAACATAGTTCTGAATTAGATTTTTTTCAAACTTGAATATTGAACATTTGAAATTTAACACAATTCAATTTTTTTATGGCAGTTTTTTAATAGACATTTTCAGACAGCAGATTTTTTGTTCTGAATTCTTTGACAACAAATATCCAGTTTTTAAAAATACAGCTTCATGTTTTCAAGATGAAGAAGAAATACGGAACATCAAATTCAATATTTAAAATTCAAAGCGCAGAAATTCAGATCGGACAGAAAGTAGGTCAGAGGTCATCCACAGGGAAGAGTAGACGATCTCTGAAAAGTCGAACGAAGCATTTACTGTGAGTCTGTAATAATGAACAAATGTTATGGAAAAAGAAGATCAGTTAATGGACTTGGGATGGATACAAATGTTTTCTTGTAGGCCTATTTTATTTTATGTACTTTATGTAATTTATTCATGATAAACGTAATTTGAATGCTGTCTACATTGCATGCAATACAGTCCAGCAGCCTAGGCCTATGGTTAAAATTATTAAATAATGTCACAATTTCTAAGAATTAATATAATAATCTCTTAATTTAAAATGATGTATTAATAAATCCATCTCTGATAATCCCAGGCTGCTATGGCCACTCAGGTTTGTTTATGCATTAAACTCGTGGTAACGAGAAAATATGTGGTTCCCTTAACATAACATCTCGAGGCAGAGTCCTGCACGGGTCCTGTTTGATACCCAACCCGTTATCCGACCGAACCACACCCGTATCTCTTACGTGAGTTAGACAAAACTCATTTATTAAAACTTTGATTCAATTTCTGAATAGCAGGAAAGTAGGCGGTTTCGCTGGCGGTCCATAGCGGTGCTTGTGCACCAAAAATCCTGCCGCTTCCACGGATCTTCGCGACAGGCGCCCGCCAGAGATAAAATAAAAAAAATAAAATAAATAAAGATAAAATAAAAAATACATATTTCCAGGCAGATTATTAACAACCAATAGAATATTTCACTGAGTTCATGTAGGTAGTGTTGAAAATATGATGAAGATAATTTAAAATGTAATAGAATTCCCATTAGATGATCCATCAAAATGTTTTACAGGGATATAAATAAAGAAAAATCCAAGTTGGTTTGCCAGGTAAAAATACAATTACGTGTAAAATGTCATAGTTAACTGTGTCTGAAATTAAAACTACGCTATAGCTAGTCCCATGAAAGGAGAAATAGCAAATAACACATATAATACAGGGCTCTAGACTAACTTTTTGCACTGGGTGCACTGGTGCGCCTAACTTTTTTTCTTAGGTGCACCGGCACAAAAGTTAGGTGCACCCAAATTTTCATATAGGCAATATTGACTAGTAAACGATTAACTAACAATCTGGTCAACATAAAGTTCTTTATTTGAAGCACAATTCTACAAGAAAGGTAACTTACTGAAAAAGTGTTGGTGCTTAAAGTGCTTCACTGAGCTAATATTTAAACTTAAAAACATCTCAAGATAAATTAAATAAAAAGAACATCTAAATTAAGTGTTTTAAGGGCGTCAAACTGAACATCTCATGGCTCAATGTATTATGGACTATCCTCCATTGCAGTCACATGCCCCTCGAATGGCCAACTCCTGTAGTTTGGCCTTCTTGATCTTTGGCCTCGGCTAAACCAGCTGCCACACTCTCTCTAGCATCAACATCTTCCAGACTTGCCCCCTCTACACAGATTCTTATCAGATCTTCCACTGTGTCTGAATGAAAATGCTCTAGTGCAGTGCTTCTCAAACCTATTAAAAAATCCTTCAAAATATATCACAGACAACATTCTTCTAATATTGTTATGACTTTTCTGACTTCGAGAACCATTGTAGGGCTCCAGACTAGCATTTAAGGACACCAGCACCAGTGCCTTTAAGTTCTACAGAAGGTGGCACCAGCACCTGACAGTAAAGCACTCACCCTAATCACACATGTACATCTTGTACACACATGTACAAGACGTCTTACAGATATACTTGTGCTGTCTGGGTAGTTGAGATGCAGTTCAAAATTAACTTTTATCAATGTAATTCATAATGTCTAAATATAATTTAATAAATACAAATATATATATATATATATTTATTAGGAGTGCAAATGGCTGATAAGCCTATAAGTACTTCTCTGCAGCCATCTAATAGTGGTAATTTAATGTATTTTTATTTTAAATAAGTGGTTGCTTTCCTACATTATGAACAAATAATGTCATCACATTAAAAATAACTTTAAAATTCGGTAATACTTAAAGTTTGAAGTGCTGGGAAAAGTTGTGTGAAGCATTTAAAAACACTTTAAGACATTCGACCATTTCTGTCACAAGTTGTTCCTGTAACGTTAGTTATAATAAATTAATGGTGAATGGTGGAGATTTGTGTTTATTGAATAACGTTTCTCCTGTTTTCCACATCAGTAGAGTTTGTTCTGATATCTGTAGCTTTAACACAATTATGTGCATTTGAATGCTTCTCACAAGATCTGACAGAAATGTTATGGATTCTGCGGCTAATTCTACTACTTTCTTCACTGTATCTCCCAGCGCTGTGTATAACGGTTTCGCGTGATCGAGAGCAGCCCGCGGCGCCGGTCCGAGCAGATAAACGGTCTGTAGCCCAAACGAGTAGCGCGGATTTGTTCCGCTTTCGGTTCGTTTGTCCAATGTAGCTCTTGTAAATCGTGCATGAAGAGAACGCAAAGCTGTTCATTCCATTTTTTGAACTGAGAAACAACCTTTCTTTGACTGAAAGCGCATTGCGATGACGTCACAAGACGCGTCTAAGAGCAAAATCTGCAGCAATTTGGAAAATAGCGGAGTTTGCATGATTTTGCGATAAATTCAGCGATCGCAGAATCCTGGAGGGACTGTCAGACACTCACTGAACAGATCAGATTCAAAGAAAGAGCTGCGTGCATCTCTACTACTCACCTCTCTCTCTGACTGCAGCAGCACGCATCTTCAAACGCACACACACATACAGGAATAACTGGACCACGGCCAATCAGAGGGGGGGTCCGCCCTTCACTATCTCTGATTGGTTTAGACCACGATATAAGCCTAACGGGGGTGTCTTTTGTTGAACCACAGAGGTTCTGAGTCGCGGATACTTTTTTTTTCTTTTCTCGAATGGCTGGACGCACCAGTGTGCCCTGGGATTTTTGTTAGTCGCACCCGAGAGAAATTAGGGTGCACGTGCGACCAAATTGGTCGCACTCTAGAGCCCTGTAATACATTTCCATTATGTTATGTTATGTAACTATGGCAATGTCTGGCCCGAGACCGCACAAAACACTTCCACTGCGAGAGAAAGCGGCAGCCATGTGGCGACTCCAGGATTACCTCGACAAAAATTATCTCGTGGCCACGACATATAATCACGCTCCCACGAGTTAATTTATTGTGGCCAGGACAAAACTAGCCTAAGTGAACTGGACATGTCCCCTCCTGGTCACAGACTCGCAGTAAATGCTTCGTTCGACTTTTCGGAGATCGTCTACTCTTCCCTGTGGATGACCTCTGACCTACTTTCTGTCCGATCTGAATTTCTGCGCTTTGAATTTTAAATATTGAATTTGATGTTCCGAATTTCTTCTTCATCTTGAAACTCGAAGCTTTATTAAAAAAAATTGGATATTTGCAGTCAAAGCAGTCATTGTTTGAAAATACATGTCTATTAAAAAACTGCCATGAAAAATTTAATTGTGTTAAATTTCAAATGTTCAATATTCAAGTAAAAAAAAAATCAAATTCAGAACTATGTTAAATGACACATAATATTCAGTTTTGTTAAATGACATTAAAATTTACACAATTCAAATTCAAATAGTTTTGTCACATTATAAGCTCCATACATTTCTCCAAATCTGAAGAAACAAACTCAAATACATGATGGATGGCTTGAGGGTGAGAACATTGTCAGCATATTTTCATTTTTTGATGAACAATTGCTACAGTTTCATTGAAATGACAAAGAAACTCCAACATTTTGGTACAATTGGTCACTTTTTATAGACACATTTGCTACTCTTATTTGTGTAATAAAGAGCATTTCTAAACTTTTTGATGCCTTCACCATCTGGTCCAATGTCAATCCCACAGTGCTATTCATTTTCTATGTGTTCAAATGTAAGACTTCTGATGAAACTAATGTCTAAATGTCATATGTCATAAATCCAAGCCAAAATGTCTCAGACTTTATGACCGGAGATAATTTACACATCCACGTGATGTTGGCACTCACACTGCCTTCAGAGAATCTAGTGTTATCACAGCCATTTTTAATCATACAAATGTGTGAGATTCAGTTTTATGGCACAACAGTAAAAAGCTTTAGCAGGCCTTTTTAACACAGAGGTCATATTTTATGTAAGGGGACAAGCAAGGGATGGGAGATCATTATGATTGACAAAACCATTATGACTGATAATGATAAGAAAAACATATCGCTAACATACTAAAGCCAAAGCAGATACTGTAGGAGCCGGACTGAGTGCTGATAAAGGCTGTTTACTTTGGAAGGTGACAGAGGATGATTTGCAGTGTAATCTCTGTGGAACACAAATCATCCGGAGCCCCGGAGCCCCTGAATGCAGCAACAACCAGTAATTACCTCATTTTTCATGAGAGGGTCAATGAGGAAAAATGCAAGAGCAAAAGAAGATCGGTTTTAACACCACGCATAAAATGTTTTATTAGACTGTATTTTGCAAGATTACATATGTGAATATCAAGCATGCCAGTAAAATATGCTGACAGGTGGCATTGGTGCTGTATCTCAACGTAGCACATATTCAATAAGTGTGATATGAGATGGAATTAAGATACATGCGTTGATTAAAAACAGCTTTAACGCTATAGAAATTAGTTTGGCATGACACTCACCATACCGAGACTATCAAAATGTGTGCTTGACTTCCTAAGAATAGAAATAATAAACATAAAAAGGTAAAATATTAAGTTATAATATACATATTAAATGCAAGCAAGTAAGAAAGTGTCTACTTTAATGTTTCAAATAACTTTTGTGATAAAAAAATAACAACATACTTATTCTGACCTGTACTTATTAAAGTATATCGAATAATCTACTTTGACTATTGATCATACTCCATTTAATTGTATTACATTTTATCAGATTTTTTTAATTATTTTTGAAAGAAGTATCTTTTAATGCTTACAAAAGCTGCAGTTGTTTGGTCAAAATTACAGTAAGAACAGTAGTATTGTGAAAGATTAAAAAAACTTTTGTTTTAACATATTTTAAGATGTAATTTATTCCTGTGATGCAACGCTGTATTTTCAGCATCATTGATCTTCAGAAATCATAATAATATCAAGAAACATTTATCATTATTATCAATGTTGAAAGCTATGGAATTATTGCAATATAAACTCACAATTGCAAGAAATAAAGTCATAATTGTAAGATATAAACTAAAAATTGTGAGAAAGTCAGACTTATGAGATATAAAGTCAAACCAAAATATATTCAGACACCTTCAGCATTTCTCACATTATCAGTTTATTTGCTATAGTTTAGAAAATGGTAATAAAATATGATAAGAACTCAAGTTAAACTGTGTCAGAACAAATTCATCTTGATAATGTCAGATACATTGAAAGAAATGTATGTAATGAATTCGGTTGAATAGCTGTCAGCTGTTAAATTGAAGTACACAATTAGATAATACTAATTTAGCTCAACCAATTACCAAGCAATGCTTCATTTTGTTCAGTCTTGGGTGTAAAAAGGTGGCATTAGCAATTAAAGAAAAACACTTTTGAAAAACATGGTCAGGTCAAAGTGTCTGAATAATCAATTTTTTGCAATTTTACTGGTAGTCCACTGTATGAAGATTTTTTGGGTATAATATGTCAGTTTACTTTATTTGCTATTCTTACATAAATTAAATGTAGTGTCTTACACCCACTAGTAAAAACAATATAAAAAATATTATCTGTGGTCTAAATAATTTTTGGTTTGACTGTAAACTCACAATTACGAGAAACAAAGTCAGAATCGTGAGATATATACATGAAATAACGAGAAATAAAGTCAGAATCGTGAGATATATACATGAAATAATGAGAAATAAAGTCAGAATCGTGAGATATATACATGAAATAACGAGAAATAAAGTCAGAATCGTGAGATATATACATGAAATAATGAGAAATAAAGTCAGAATCGTGAGATATATACATGAAATAACGAGAAATAAAGTCAGAATCGTGAGATATATACATGAAATAATGAGAAATAAAGTCAGAATCGTGAGATATATACATGAAATAACGAGAAATAAAGTCAGAATTTGAGATAAGAACTCGCTATTGCGAGAAATGAAGCTAGAATTAAATAAAGTCAGAATTTGAGATAAGAACTCGCTATTGCGAGAAATGAAGCTAGAATTAAATAAAGTCAGAATTGCGAGATATGAACTTGTAATTGCGAGAAACAGAGTCATATATATATGGCTTGGTGTTGTGAAAATGGTGTCTTAATCACTGCTAATAGAAGTCAAACCACACTCACCGTGCACATTTGGCTTCTAACATGAGAACTGGCTGTTCTGTCTTTGTTTCAGTGTGCCGAGTATCAGCAGGGAGTTCTGACCGGTGACCTCTGCGAGGACCTCTGCGTGGCCGGTCGTGTGGAATACAAACGCTGCCTCTATTACGAGAATGGCAAGAAGGTCATGGCCGCCAGCTGGCGTGGGATGCCTGTCGTTCTCAAGTCAAAGCTGGAGAACTTCTCCTCCTATGAGGCTTTAGCTCTGCTGGAGTACCAGGATGCGGCGGGAGGAATGGGAGGCGAGGATGAGCTCTCGCCTCTGGATGTGGTCTTCTATGCCACGCTGGAGATCAAGAACTCTCTGGGATTGGAGACGGGAACTAACTTGACATTGCCCCGGTTGTGGGGCCAAAAGCTGAAGGAGAACGAGCGAACGTACTCGCGAGCGGAGCTGGCCTCGCTTTGGGCTCTCCTTCAGCAGGAGGAGTACACCTTCCTAAGGCTCCTGCAGGATTTAACACACCACGTGGCCAAGATCTTGGGCTCCTGTGGTCACTTTTATGCCGTGGAGTACTTGGTGGCCGGACACGCGTGGGACCAGCACATATTCTCGCTGGAGGAGCTGATGCTGAGCCCCTCGCCGAGCCCCTGGAGCGGACAGGAGAAGACAATGACTGCGAGAGATATGGTGCCACGAGTGGCCCTGAGCTTTCTAGAGATGGTGGAGCATTTCGAGAATGACTTTTCCCACAGCTTACACCTCTGTGATATCAAACCAGAGAACTTTGCCATCAGGAAGGACCTGACGGTGAGTAAACACGCCACAGCAGGGTTTCTGCAGGTACATTTAAGACCAAGAAAATAATTTAAAGAATCAATAGAATGGATAGAAGAATAAATACAATATGTCAATATACTCTCTAAATGTAAATCTCTAGGAAGCATAATATGAGTTGTATTTAAAAATGTGAAAATACAACTTCCAAAAGATCTCCATTACTTTTTAATTTGTTTAATAAATAACTTACAGCTTGAATAACTCTGCTCCAAGCTATTAGAATAGAAATAACTGTTACTGCACTTTCTGATCACACTACAAATAAAAGTGATGTTTTCCAGGGAAAATGTATAAAGATTATTAAATCAAGATATATTTACTTGAGAAACATTGTGCAACATTTAATGCCATGACTATAAAATGTAAGAATTTCTAGACTTAAATTGTGGGTGAAAGAAATTAAGACTAAGTAAAGAAAAATTAAGGAATAAAAAGAAAGAGAACACAATACGTCAATATATTATCTACATGTAAATGTCTAGGGAGCACTTTTAAAAGTCTGCAAATATGACTTCCAAAAAATATACATGCCTTTTTAATGGAAAAAGGTGATGTTCTTCTGTTCTTCACCAGTATTTTTGTCTTGTTTTCCAGTGCAAATGTCTAAAGATTCTTTTACATTTACTTGAAATATAAAATGACAGGTTTTAGCAAGTTTATGAATAAAATAAAGAACAAACATCTGTCAATGGACTCAAAAAATGACTTAATTCGAATGTTTTCAAACCCCACTTAGATATTTGTTCTTGTTTTAAGTATAAACTCACTTAATTTTGATAACTTTTCTTTAGAAAATAAGACTTAAGTATGTTTAGATATTTGTATTTGAAAAAATTAATTGATCCATTTTTTTGGAAAGCAATTTCTGAGTTTGTAAGGCATTACATTGGGGTAGGACATTCTTTGGTCAGGATTTTTGTCAGGATTTGGGACAATTGTTTTATTCATCTCTTATTTGCTTTAAATTGTGCATTTCTCGGATTTTGGACGCCTTCACCAGCTGGTTATTATAGACTCAGACAGGAGCACCCAACCATACAAATGATCTGCCAAATCATGTCCTTTAATCAGAAAAGAATGAACTGATGCAACACTTAAGGAGAAAATAAATGCATGCGGTTTACTGTTCTTAAATAAATTATCCAAAGATCCAGATCTAATGAAAACATTTCTATGAAGAGGATATATCTTTCCAGCATTAGATTGGAATATTATTGTAATAATTTGTTTATTGTTATTAGATTAATCTGCAATATTTATTATAGTATTGTTATTATTATTTTTCCTGAGGAACCATCCTTGTCTCACTGTTGGTAATATAGGCTACTACAAGAAAGTGTATTGCTCAATTACATTTCCTAAAAATGTCCTTATAGAGCTGCTGCCCGAGGCTTATTATGGTCCAAACACTCCAGGTTATTAAGATAATTAGGATTGGAATTATTAATAATAATATTTAATAATTACTATAACTATTATATTAAGGTTTTCATAGCTAAAATATTATATCAAAATTGAGTTCTTCAAACACAAGCCAACTATTTTAGCAATGTCAGTTTACAAGCAAGAGAATTATATATATATCTTTTCAGATCTCATGATCACGATTCAAAAAGAGATGAAAAATGAATATTTGGAGTCTGTAGATATATACAGTAAATGCTTGGCATTACACGTGGTATTTGTGTTCAGTGTCGATGAGAGTGAGCTGTGTGTGTTGATTGAGTTTAATGTGTGTTGCTATGACTACATCAATCAATGCCAGAGTTTCTGTTACTCGCAGCATAACATAATATGTGTTTAAGATTCTTTGGAAGATTTCTGAGAGTCTGTATTGGCTGTGAAAACACTTTAGAAATATCACTGACAGTCCTGTCTTGTTTATTCACAAGTCTTGTTTGTGCCTTTTATTCACAAGTTCTCATTAATATTCAGATAAAACCAAAAGTTCAGCATACTGCAACAGAAAAACAGCTTTGTTAATGCTTACCGTATTTCTAAGAGCTGACCGCAGAAGTTATGTATATCTATTTATCTATCTATCTATGCTGTAAAAAATGATTTTCAAACTTGAAAATAAAAGAAGATTAGTTACTAGAATATGTGTTACAAGAAAATGTTTCATGCAGTAATACTTGCTGTTTATTTGTAAGATTTTCTGAATGAAAATTGTTTCAAAGTAAATCCTTCATAGGATATGATTCATTCTTATTCAGGAGATCTATTCATCTGAAATGAATGTCCTATCTCTAAATATCTGTCTTTAATTAATACAGTGTTATTTATGTATAATAGTCTGAGACTATTGAAATATTGTCTATTTAGCCTTTTTTCTATGCATATTGTCATAAGTGATTGCATAATGTCAGTTTTAAGATTTGTATAATCTTGATTATTAGTTTTAGTAAGCTAAAACATCTGACATATACAAAGGAGTTTGTAAATTTGACAGCAAAAAAATACTTGATTAGCATCCTAGAAATAATACGAAATATTTATTTTATTTTGATATATTTTTTATTTCTAGGTGTAAAGTTGATTTTGAATGCTAGAATATGTAAGCGGTTTTGGACTGTATATATAAATATACTTTGCAGTTCTGATTATTGTTTTATTTGTCACTGGTCAGGTGGTGGCTATAGATGTGGACATGGCTTTTTTTGAGCCCAAAATGAGAGAAATACTTGAGCAGAACTGCACCAGTGACAATGACTGCAACTTCTTCGACTGCATTTCCAAGTGTGACAAAACTAAAAACAGATGTGGGACAAAACGCAAGAACAGTAACCTTCAGGTGAGTGAGCCATTCTTTATTCTGACTCTATTATATACTGTAATTCTTTAATAATTTGCATCAATAATCCTATGCAGTGTGTGGTTAGCAGATATATATGCGGTAAGGTGCTGAAAGTGAAAAGAAAATGACTTTGTTTTGGAAACTGTCACAAAGGAATACCAGTAAAACAGACGGAGGAGACAATCATTCTTCAGCGGTAAACATTGCCAAGAAAATGGCTGGAATGTTAATAGTTGTGATAACGCTGAAGGGAATCAGATAGCGCGTCATTACCGCTCCTAAACACAATGGGGGTTAACAGGGCCAAACAAAGGAAGCACCTTTGATTACGAGCGAGTGACAGATCATCATCAGTTGTGCTACAGTCGACCACGACAGACTGCGGCTCATTTGAGACGAGCTACATTTGTGTGATAAACAAGGCTGGATTCAAACAGAAAGCCCACAATTCAAATGTCAAATGTTTTGAGAGTTGTTCACATGACTTTAAAGACCAACAGCCCATATTAGATGTTTTTAAACTTACCCGTGTGTGTGAACAACCATATTAGTTTTATAGTTTCTGATTAAAAATAGTCAAACTTACAAAAGTTTAAAAGGTGAATTGAGCCACACTGAATTAAAATGACTCAAAGTTATACTTGAAAAAAGAACAATTGAACAGTCATATAACCCACATGAAAAAATACTTTAGTAATGTATAGTAAATACTAGTGTTTTTGAACCATACTATAGTAAAGTGTATTATACTGTATAGTATTTACAAACACTTTGTTAATGAATGCTACAGCATACTCTAGTATTAACTATAGTGAACTGAGAAACTGTATAAATACTGTAGTATACTTTAGTTTTTACTACAGTAAGACGTAGTGTATTGTAGTGTAATAAACCCTATAGTTGTAGAAAACTTAGTATGTTATTGGGTGAAGTAATGTGTTTATGTTACTATAGTTACCATATATTACCACAGAAACTATAGAATTACCACAACAAAATAATTCAAGTACTTTACTATAGTATGTGTTAATGTGGGAAAATCCATAAATATCTGATTTACTACCAGATATGCAAATGGTTCAGGTCAGAAACTGATCATGTAAAATTCAATGATTTCATCCAAAACTATTTTTATAGTTTATTGCCATCACAGAAGATAAATTGCATTAAGTTAATTGCAACTTTTATCACACAGTTATGACATTATGATATTTTTACTCACAATTTCCAGTTTATATCTCACAATTCAGATTTTTAAAATTAAGTCAGAACTGTAAAATAAAAGGTTTTGTGGCAGAAATAAGCTTCCATAAAAACAGATCTGTTCTGCATTAGAGGAAAATAAGTTGCAGTGAAATTACTAGAGACAGATGACCATAAGAGTAATATGTGATTATGTTTCTGAATGCTGACACTATTTTACAGGTAAATGCAGGTTTAATTGCTACATTATACCTCTTACCATTTTTTACAGAATTCGAAGTTTATATAAATTGTGCAATTATGTTGTCTTTTTAATTGTTTCTTTCTGTGGTGTAAATAAGCTTCCATAGAAACCACATTTCACTTCAGAGACAAACAGAATCAAACGGTGAGCGAAGTTACTCAAATATTATTTGCGATGAAGTTACTACAAGTAACAATAAATAGTATTTTTTGAATGCCGCCACCATTACAAGTATACGCAGGTTTAATTTCTCCATTAGATACTTGCCACAGTCACGCAACGTCTTTCATCTGTTCGTTGCGGTTCGTTCGTAGTCAACACCTGCTGTCAGTGCCAACTCCCTTAAGGAGAACAAGCTAACAGACGAGCTGGTCGCATGAAACCAAGTCCAGCTCCGGGCCACAGGTGGCTGAGACAGAGCCCATCTCTCCGTTCCCGATCACTTAACACAACCCTTGGTGACCTCTACCTTCCCATTGTATGGCCTGCCATTCAGAACAATGAGGGCTTTGTAACGTTCAGGCCGTTGGGTCAAGGAGACCATCGCTTTCAAACGGCACGCATAGCGAATATGGCTGATGATTGCTCCGGAGATGATGAAACGAGACCAGGATGGCGCTAATGGCCGCTTCCCTCATCCATACCCGGGCTTCTCTCTTTGGGGTCGATAGCTGTCATGCTTCTCTCTTTCTGTCTCTCCACAGGTGATCTGTGAGAAGATCTTCAGGCCTTGGTTTTCTCCCACGCTGCTCGGCGCTAAAGCAGGGCTCCCCCTGCAGGTGGAGCTGCAGCGGGCCGTGCAGGAGTGCGCTGAGATAGACAGCGGGGAGGACGCCAAGCGTGCGGGCCGTGAGACAACAGCTACAGGATCTGCTCGTGGAGCTCACTCAGGAGAACACGGGAAACCAGGGTGAAGGCCAGGAACACAAGATGAGACGCGTCCATACAGCACTTAATTTCTGAATGAACTCTCGAAATGGCTACGAAAGAACAAACTCAGTCATGTGCAGTTCTGGAGAACATCTCAGATGACTATTACAGTCGAGATAACAACAGCCAGATACGTTTACTGCTAATATTCAAAATGTCTGTTACCCTCTGGTGCTGTTCGGTCATTTTTGAAAGAAAAATTGTAAGTTTACATTTTTTTATTCTATTTTATTTACTTCATCGGAATGGTACGGAACTTGGTAAAGGTTTTGGCACTTGCTATGTGAACACAGAAAAATCATGGACATGATTTGAAAAGGTTAAATGGTTCTGAAAAAAATATTCACACTTGTACGCTTCATGGTCAAAAATCAACATGTGGTACCAAACAAAATCTTAATGAAAGCACTTTTTTTGAGATATCAACCTCAAATTTAGAACATAACTTGTTTAGACTTATGTCTTAGATTTTTCTGTTTTAGAGTAAAAATAAGTTCTGGAAAACATGTTTCATATAAAATATCAAAAATGCATTTTTTTCATAATAATAACCTTCTATAACTTTTTTAGTTTCACGTTTTTCAGTTCAGCAATAATCTACCAGGTGTCAGAGTAAAACGAGATCAGATGTAAGTCTGTGCTCCAAAGCATTCAAGGTTTATGACATGGTTATTGATAATTATGGAAATTTAATTTCCAGGTCTATGCTCAAAAAGTGAAACAGAAATAAATGGATCATGACTATTTCATAAATATAATTTAGTACCATAAAATCACCTAAAAATACAAAACATTCAATAAAAAACTTTTCTGAAACTATAATATAGTTCTTTCATTTAAAAGGCGAGCAGCACCAGAGGCATAAAGTTATAGTTCAGTCAAAAATGTAAATCTGTTTTTCTCACCCTTGTGTTGTTCCAAACCTGTATTGTTTTTGTAAACCTGTAGTTTTTTATGTTCCATTGAAGGAAGAAATCCATACAGGTTAGTCATTTTTGAGTAAAATATCTCTTTAAGGGTGTAGATATGCCTCTTACTGTAAAAGGCCCATTCACACAAGTATCGATAACTATATTGATAATTATATGAGCGTCACACTAATGTCCAATAACATGGTTTCACACTGTAGTCTATGTCTCTGCCACTTTACATACTCAAGCTATTTAAAGCAGGAGTTCTGATTGGCTGTCAATGTATTTATCATTCATCAGCTAGAGAAAAAAATCATTTTGAAAGTGGTTCCAACTATTTTGTTCCACTATGTTGTTGTAGTTCAGTGAACTTTTAAAGTTGGAACTTTTTTACAACTATATCTTTACTGTTATCATTATAGTTATTGTCCTTGGTGTAACGGGCATTAAGAATAAACGTCAGTTCATATTTACCATTGTTCGGCAAATTTTTGCTGGAGAAATCTAGTCATTTCAATACAAATCTGCATGATTGGGAATTTCGAATGAGAGCGAAATATTCCCCAAGCAGATTTTGCAACTCAGTCGTACAGATTTGGCACATTGACCAAAAGAGTGCTGCTTGGTTGAGTGTTTTCTGCGTGAGCTGCTTCATACATCTCTACTGACAACAGACTTGTTTCCTCGCTAATGTGACTGAACCTTACAAAAAACCTCTGGATCATCTCAGCTAATGTATGTATCCCTGTTATCTACTGAAGAGAATTTGTCTACCTGTGATTTTGTATAAGCATTTCAATAAACCATGGCTCAGGCGCAATCCTTGCTTCGGCAGCTGCACACCTTCACGCCACATTATACACGTCTCTACACACATCAACACTATGCAGAGAATCTACCCGAAAGCTCAAAGATCAAACCAGCATTTGGTTCCTATTGACGGAAGAGGAACACTCTAGATGTGTTTGGATCTACCTTCAGCGTTGTGGTCTTCACAGGAGATCCGGTTCCAATCTGCCTCCAGCTGTCTTTCAGGAGAGGGGGGTAGAAAGACCAAACACAGTGTAAGGGAAGGTTACTTTTAAAAGTAATGCATAGTACATTACTCCCTAGAAACGTAATTATTACATTCTTTTTTATGGAAAGCAATGCATTGTTACTTTTCATATTTTTCTTTTTCTTATCTGGGCTGGCCTTGCTTGTTTGTTTTAATATAAAAGTGATATTTTTGGAAAATGTATAAGCCCTTTCACACCAAAGGTGAAATGAATACACCTCAGGCTGAAGGAAAGGTAAATTCACATCTGTACAGTAGAGGATGCATCTCAAATAAACCTTTCCGCTGTCCTGTCATTCTTGATTACATGAAGAACGTGACACGGGAGAAGAAAGAGCAACAGTCTTCAGCAATAAAACAAACAAAACTAAACGTTTATCTAAGGTCACTTCTGCTTATTAGTATGATTGTATTGAACGATTGGATCATTGAAGGTCAGCAGCAAAGACACTGGTTAATAGAATGGGATAATATACATAAAGGACATGTGTTTTTATTTAATAACTGCAGGTTTGTGTAATATTCTAAGTTTGTATTTCACAGTTTTATTTAGTTTGAGGAATACTGAATCTGTTTTTGTGCAAGTGTGATGAGTAAATGCATGATGACATTTATTCTACATCATCTATTTGTGGCATTAACGAACATCAACAACCCGTGAATGGAGGATGCTGTAATTGGAGCTGTTTTAGTTGTGTTCTGGGTTTCGTGAGAACAGAGATATCACGGATTACGTGATAATCTGACTACATCTCCTATGACATCTTGTAGTGCTATCGAGGATGAGAAGAATACAACACTGCAGACAACTGGTAAATGCGGTTATCGCTGTTTTCCATGTTCGTGGAGTAAATATTTTTACATAGCTTTTTAAAAATGCTGGGTAGCCAGTGTTTTGAATGCATTTGGCCAATCAGCGTACACTTACATCAGTAGTTCCTATAGATTTGTTTCAGACTCTGAAGTAGGAGCTAATTTAGTTCCCCCAAAGAGAGTTCCCAGAACTAAAACCGTTACTTCCACCAGTAGTTCTAGCACTTATGAAAAGATTCTTCCGGTGCGAAAGCATCATGCATCATGTTCACACAGCACATATTTAATACACATGCGGACAGGAGAGCTTTCAGTCAACACGTGAGATAACAAAGTGACTGGCATGACTTATTTGAAGAAGTAACACAGATGTTTTCTTGTAAATGTAAAAGTAATGTGTTACTTTATTAGGTACTTGAAAAAAGTAACCTGATTACGTAGCTTGTGTCACTTTTAATGCATTACGCCCAACACTGGATGAGACACTGAATGGTGTAGAGACTGTGGCCAGAGTCTATAGGAACAGATCACCTGCTGGTGAACTTCACTGATTTATGTTCTTCTGTCTTGGTTGGACTCCAAACGTTTTCCAGCTTGGCTTACGGCGGTTATCAAATTATGCGTCTCCAAGGCAACGACAGGGTCTGGTTCTGATCTGCTCAGACATGACGGCAATGAGGACATCAATTCAATGTCGGCTGTTTGCAGAATATTGTGCTCCAATGTAGTCAAACAATGATTGAACCCAAACAGAGCAGAAATCAAGAGGATTTGGTTGAGATTCATGTAGTGAATCATGATGTGGATTGGCAGTGAATCCTGCATTTTTCAAGGGAGATTTCATTATTTCTCACTAGCTGTGACATAATGAAGCACAGTGCCCATGGTTATTGGATGTTTACACCGCCGTTCCAGTGTTTAGAAGACTGGAACAAACTGCAGCTTTATTAGTCAACTGGCCACATTAACAACTGCTTTGTGCTGAATAATTCTGTCCGCAAGCTTTGAGAAATGTTGGAGACTTACTCAAACTCTGGAAGGCTTCTCAACATATAATACTTTACAACCCTGTCCAGTGACTGCTGTGTTTTCTGCCAAAGCCAGTGTGTGAGAGCAGAATCATCAACTGAGCACTGAACGTCTTTAAAGGAAACCTTTTTTAAGAAAGCTACAGAAGTGAAAAAAATCTACTGATTTTGTAAAACATTAAAATCTACTTCTGTAAAATTCTTGCATTTGAATTCATTGCACGTAAATCACTATAGTATTCACTAAGGTCTACTTTATTTTTCATAGCTGTGACTGATTGTAAACTTCACACAAATTATAAACGTGTTCTTCAAATCTGATTCGTTAACAACAATGTTGACCCAGGAACATGTCACACTTGGTCAAATCAGGTTCTGCCAGTGACTTTATATCTTGTGACTTTAAAAAATATATAAATGTTGTACTTCCATTTAAAAAGCTTGAAAGCTTCTAAATAATAAATCAAGTGTCATTTATTTTAATCACAAAGTATAAGCAATTTTCAAGCAATAGATTTCATCAGAGGTTTCTTATAATGTAGATTATAAAACAGTTGATAAATTGTTCAAAATTGAAGCAACACATTTGGAAACTCCATGGCAGTCAAAAGTCAAAGGATAATGTTCATATGTGACAGAGGTGGAAAGTAACGAATTACATTTACTCGCGTTACTGTAATTGAGTAGCTTTTTTGTGTACTTGTACTTTTTTAAGTAATATTTTTAATCTGTAATTTTACTTTTACTTAAGTATATTTTGTGTGAAGTATTGTACTTCGCTACATTTTAAAACTCATTCGTTACTGAGTAAAAAAATCGCCCGCGTGGAAACATCTGCAGCAAATAATGGGCAGAAGAAGAAACTGGCGCTAAAATCACAAGAAAGATGCAGACGAACAAGACAGGCGTTAATGGTGCAGACCCATCTGAAAACCAAACCCCGTCGTATTCTACTGAAGTTGAACTCGAAGGAAATGAAGTGAACCCCTGGCCATATTCATGCTCTATTATGCAGTGTTAGTTATGTTTGCCTCGGGAGACCGAACTAGCAGCTTATAAATATATCGACATCGCCCTTCGCAAGCATGTGGAGATAAGGTAAATACTTGCATCGTTGCATTGGTGGTTAAAATGAAGCTTTTACGGTTTAGCAAAAGGTTTTGCACAAATGAGCCAAAAAGACAGTGGTGCAGGGTGTGTAATATCGCTCATGAAAATATAGTAATTGTTGTTTTAACGATGTGCGATTTGACATTATCAGTATTTTGCCAAAACCAAACAAATCACTCTAAACAGTGTGCAAATCTAGTAACGTTAGATTCCAGCGGTTCTCAATTCCAGTCCTCGCGCCACCGCTCTACATATTTTTCATGTCTCTCTTAGTTAACACACCTGATTCAGATAATCAGCTCGTTAGAAGTGCGCCCATGAATGAACTGTGTTCCAATTGACATGCTCCCTACACAGTGTCCATTGCTCCCTACTCCTGAGCAGGGGAAAGCCGCTGAAGTTTACTTCACTTCAGAACATTCATTCATGGATTTGCGCGCAACATCTTTACGCACGGACGAGTGTGACATCATATACGCCTGTAAATATATACAATTTAAATTCACGCCTCGCACACTTCAATGCACTATGAATGGAATACGCTCGCTCGAACTGGAATCATGGAGGAATATCGGTGATGTCCACTTCGCAGGGCACTTATGCTCGAATAGAACAAACGTCCTGAAGTGATAAGAGTAACATACGAAATGTGCAGAGCGGTGGGGGCGAGGACTGGAATTGAGAACCGCTGGATTAGACTAATCCGCGTGCATCTGAGTGCTTTCTTTCACTGCGTGATTCAGTGTTAAAATGCGTTTAGAATGATCACAAAATTGAAGATATAGAAGCAGAAAATGTATATATTTATATAATTTAATATAGTAAGTCAACATCACATGAAGAATGCGTTTTCTCAAAAATCACCATGATTACATCGGCCTGTAGTTTTGCTTTTTACACAGTTCAAAAACAAGTTAATTAAGAGACTTACGTTTTAGACACATTGCCTGTTTTTGCTCTATTTCGACAACAAAAATAATTCCATACACAGTTTTGCGTCTCTGACTCTGAGCAATGACGTGTTTTGTTACTGAATGAATTAACCGTTTAAATGATTCTGTTCAATCGCAATGACTCTCTTATGAGTGACTTACTGACACCTGCTGGTGGTTCTAATTTAACATTTAAAGTATCTTTTGATTTATTTATTTTTAATTTCAAATGACTATTTAACATTTGTGACCCTGGCATGGAGCACAAAACCAGTCTTAAGTCGCTGGGGTATATTTGTAGCAATAGCCAACAATACATTGTATGGGTTAAAATTATACATTTTTCTTTTATGCCAAAAATCATTAGCATATTAAGTAAAGATCATGTTCCATTAATGTATTTAGTAAATTTCCTACTGTAAATATATCAAAACTAAGAGCTTAATTTGAACAACTTTAAAGGAGATTTTCTCAATATTTGGATTTTTTGCACCCTCAGATTCCAGATTTTCAAATATTGTCCGATCATAACAAACCATACACCAATGGAAATATGATTTATTCAGCTTTCAGATGATGTATAAATCGCAATTTAGGAAATTGGTTTTCTGGTTCAGGGTCACATTTATGTCTTATTTATCAAAACATTATTTCTGCATTTGTAACTGAGGCTAAATGCATTCATGTCAGTGTGTAATACATCTATGCCACTTCAGATGAAGCTTCTCGTTTCCTCTGCATTGCAAAGATGCATTTTGTTGATACTGATTTAATTTGCCTGGTAACAGCCCAAATGTCTTATTATTCTAATTAACCGATTAATTTAATTAAAAACACCTAGTTTGAGATTTATAGGCCCATATCCCAGGTGTGTCAAACTCAGTTCCTGGAGGGCCACAGCCCTAAAGAGTTTATTTCAACCCTGCTCCAACACACACACCATATAATTTTCAAATAAGCCTAAATGATTAGTTTAGCTGGATCAGATGTGTTTAATTAGGGTAATATCTACACTGTGTAGGGCTGTGGCCCTCCAGGTACTGAGTTTGACACCTTTGGTCGATCCCATTTTTCCCTCCCTCCCATTGTTAAAATGTAACTAAGTACTTTTTACTCAGAGTAAATTTTAAATGAGCTACTTTTTACTTTTACTTGAGTAGATTTTTAGACTGGTACTTTTACTTGTACTTAAGTAAAATTTCAGTAATGTAATGGTACTTTTACTTGAGTACAATATTTTTGTACTCTTTCCACCTCTGATATGTGATGTGATGAATGACCTGTGGTTACTCTGACACATGTGTGAAATTATGGGGAATTGCCATCTAGTGCACAGATGCACTACTTCAGAGACACTCGTGATCTCTACATCATGGTATGTATGTCAGTTAAATTAATAACAATAATATTTTTATAAAATAAAATATTTAACATATACAATATGTTAAATATTTTCTTGTGCATGTTGCATATTGTTTGTATATTTTTGTATATTTAATTGTATATATATATATAGGTACATTTTTGAGATTTTCAAAATGCTGGTAGAGGCAGATTTTCCAAGTCTGGGTTCTTTATTTTACATGAAGCTAAATTAAAGGTTGTTTTGTGTAAAATGCCTTAATATTACTGACATCCAGCACCGACAATTAAAATATAGTTTAAAATAATTCATTATTATTTTCAAGATTATTTAAATGCCATCTTCAAATGTCACAACTTGGCTACTTTTGTATCATCTACAATTCACTATTTTTATTATATGATTTAATTGTATTTTTATTGCAGCTTTTCACTTCACAAGATGTTAATTGATGGACAAGAGTTGTGTGGATTACTTGATATAGAAACAAACTCCAGGGTGAGTAAATGTTCAGCGAGTTTTTGTTTTTGAGTGAACTATTCTTTAAAACTCTCCCAAAGTTGCATTTGTAAATTCACCCTCATTAAAGCACTGCATAAATTCACAACTACATTTCAAAAGAATTACTGTCAGTCTTAACATAGATCTGCTGTGCAGAACAGCGGTCTCTTTTTCTAGGGTTTAACTCTAACAGTATATTTGGTTTGTTCTGTCTAGCTTAATTGTGGCTCCTCTTAAAATGTAAAATGAGAAAATTTAACTTTAAAAACTGACATTTCCTGCAATATAGCATGCTTTGAACTTCCTTTCTGATAACATGATAGATCTGATATACCAGCACTTATCCACAGATTCATCATGACACATCTAAGCCATCTGAATAGCACTCTCATGCTGGGAAATTGCTCCCATATTTTCTGGGTTTTTGGTCTACGAGAGTCATTACATGTCATCAAAAGCCAGATGCAGAGGTCAAAGGAAACGCACAGCCATGCATATTTCATGTTAAGAGTGACAATCTAATGACAGTACTCCCTGCATTACAAAGGAGTGCAGATATCCTTTCATTCATGAAAAGCAGATATTGGGATCATGTCAGACATGGAGGTCTGGAAGGAATTAGCTGCTCTGAGCTGAAATATCCAGTATTGGGGTAGCACAGGCCTCAGGGGGCACGATGTGCTGAGCTGTAACTGTACTGCATTCAAGACTAAAGGGTCAAAAGTGTGAAGAATTGCAGAGATTGTGTTACTACTTCCTGAAACAGTGACGCAACACAAATGGAATTCACACTAAACCAGGTGCGACTTTGAAACATTTTAGAATATCATTTTGTTTTCTTATTTATTTCAACATTTGAACTGCTAATGAACAATACATTATGATTTAATGACAAAGTTGCAAGTCCTAAACCAATTAAAGCAACTCAAAAATATGTATTGTGAAAAGTGTTATAAAAATAAACAAGAATGCCATTGCTTGATTATAATAATAAATAACGTTTTTTTGTTTTACTTTTTTTTTTTTGCAATTAGTGGCCAGAATAATAAGCAAAAATTATAATGAAACGTGTTTGCTTATATTAAAGGGGTCATATGATGTTGCTAAAAAGATAATAATTTGGTGCATTTGGTGTAATGCAATGTGTTTATGCAGTTTAAGGTAAAAAAAAACACGTTATTTTCCACATACTGTACATTATAGTTGCTTCTCTATGCCCCGCTTTTCGCTGAGAAGCGAGGTGTGCTCTGATTGGCCAGCTATCCGGTGCATTGTGATTGGCCGAATAGCTCAAGCATGTGACAGAAAAGTTACGCCCCTCACCGTATTGTGATGTCGTGTCCCGGCACGTCTATGGGTGGACTTTGGTGTGAAATTACAGCAGGAGATGGACTTTTTCACTGGAGGAAGCATTATTGTGGATTAGGAACCAATATTTAGGCAAGAAACAATTAAAGTTATTGTGGTAAATGATGGATTTATTACAAACATGCATCTTTTTGCTTCACAAGCCAGCAGTTGATGTATTGGAGTGGTGTGGATTATTGTTATGTTTTTATCAGCTGTTTGGACTCTCATTCTGACGGCACCCATTCACTGCTGAGCATCTATTGTTGAGACACTGATGAATGTTTACATTTATGCATTTAGCAGATGCTTTTATCCAAAGCGACTTAGCGATTCAGGCTACACATTTATTGTCAGTACATGTGTTCCCTGGGAATTGAACCCACTGCCTTTGTGCTAATAATGCTCTACCACTGAGCCACAGAAATACTACATTTCTACATGTTACATTTCTCCAAATTTATTTGGATGAACTATTTATTTAAACTTGTATGTGTGCAGTCACTGGACACTAAAATGGGAAGCCTTCCACTTAATTAAGGGCTCAAGTATTTCAAAATTGGCAAAATGATCTCCGAATATATAAGACTCATGGTGCCATAAACCTGGAATGATCTGCAAGCCTGTGCAAGACAAATTCAACCAATTAGAGCCCTTTAACAACTAACCTGTAATTGTCTCTACAGACTACTCCCAAGTTGTTAATACTTAGGTTTTATGATGTTCATAAATTCTTGTAACCTGATGAATTTAATTTAGAAATTAGTTTTATGACATTCTTTGCAACTGTAATGTCTTCTGTGACTTCTAAAGACAGCATTATGTCTATTACAGCCAAACAATGTTATAAAGTATATTCAGAGTTAACCAAAACACAAGCTCATGCCAACAACCATGAAAATAATCCACAGTGCAAATGAAATGTTCACTATAAAACAGTGCTGGCAGAAGCTGGATATGTCGTGCTGTGATATGAGCTACTGTGTGCACAGAAACAGCAAAACAAGAAAGATGTTTGGATTAAACCATCTCAGAAAAAAACACATTCATCTTAAAATCTGGTAATTCAATGTGGACAACATGTCAGTCAACAGCCCTGTTATTAGCAACATGAGGCCTTGACAGAATAATGAGATGCAAAGGCAGATCGTGAATGCAGCTTGCATCAGTTTCTCCGGTGGGGCTGGTGATAAATTAGTGTTCGCTCTACGAGCACTGCCTGGGAAAATGGCAAGAGAAATGCACTGCAGCTGTTTTTGTGGGATGTTCCTCAAATTACAGACATTCTCTTGTACAAAGCAAACACCACTGTTAGTAGGGCGTTTATCGCAAAGGTCAATGCAATTTAATAGGACTGACATACAAAAAGAAAGCCTCACTAAGCATCTCCTGAAGTCATTATAAAGCCAGGGAACTGCAGGAATATGGGAAATATCAATGTAGCATATTTTATCCTGCACCACCAAAGACATTGTGACCTCAGTTTGAAGCATTTTGCAATCTGTGGGAATGATATAATGTGCTTTAATTCTTTTATTTTATATTTACATTTGTATTATTATTTGTATTACTTATTTTTGGTGCCTAACAGGGTCTACTTTTATTATAAATATAAAAGCAGCTTGGCAATTGTGAATAAAATAAAATAAAATGAATTAAATAAAGTCCCCTGACTCAAACTGACAGTTGGCTTGAGCAAAATAAAATTAAAATAAAAACACTTTACAGTTGCTTTGCTAAATAAAAACACTGTTTTGCTCTAATCAAGGTAAGCATGAAATAAAAATACATTTCTATTTTCTAAATTCGATCTATTTTCTGAATGCTAGTTATTGATATTATTGTGAAGAATTCAACAATGGGATTCATTTTTACAATCGACTGCAAACTCTGATTCCGATCCACCTCCGTCAACAACCAATGAACAAAATCAACCCCACCCTACATTTTTTCTTTTTCGATAATCTCTTTTACTCAGATGTTTGACACAAAACAGGAGAAAAGATCTGTTTCTACTTCCATTACACTGCAGCTTTAAAGATGAAGTTAAGAAACAAATGTACTAAGAGAAATCCATGGTCAGAATCAAAGCAAGCTCTTTTTGTGAGTTGCTCTGAAAGTGAAAGGAATCATCAGGTCATGGAAACAGGGCCTATAATGGAAAGACAGTGAATAAAGGAAAGAAAGAACTGCGTCTGTTTCCGTTTACTACTGCTATTTGAGCTGGAACATGTATTGAGTCTCTGGCCAGAGGGAAATCACCTGACTCAAACTAACAGTTGCCTTGAGCAGGAAAATATACAAATATGTTGAAGAAATGATGCATAACTTGTACTGGCTAGACTATCAGAAGAAAGAAAGAGCCCTGAAGCAACACCTGTGTCTAGTTAGGCTTTAATGTGAGCTGATCTCAAGAGAACGCCTGAGGTGATCGGAAACCTGCTCTATTTAAGCTCATAATGGCTTGTATTGCTTCTGGCCAAACTGAACCACCTCCAACCCTAATGTTTGAATAACAACAACACACAGATGAATATGAAACACAAACACAAACAATGCACTATACAAGTAATACCACCACACCTGATTATGACTGTTTGCAACTACATTTAAATACTTTTTTATTTTATTTTTTATTAAAGCCATCATACGTAGATGCAAACTTAATATAAAGTGGCAAATTATTCCAGGGATGTAGAGCAGCTACTGAAAAAGCATGTTAACCTTTTGGGTAAGATTATGGGTAAATTAAGAGAAAACCAAAAAGCAGATATATTCTGTATATGTGAAACAGAACTTATTAAGCAACATATTTTGTCATATGGATTTATATGCACGTTTATTTCAGCAAGTGCCATCTAATGACCTCTTAGTAAAGATAAAAATGGTCAAAGCATTCAAAAGCAGTCAAAATCGTTGCACTTTCAGCCTCAACATACTTCTAAGGGGGCTCAAGACGGCTTAAAACGATTTGAAATGAGACAAAACAAGCATTAAAATAAACTTACTAATTTTAAAAGTGGGATTTCCGAACCTGGAAAGTAATATTAATTAATACAATTTAAATCCATATGAAAAGAAAGAAAATAAAACAGAAGTAGGACGAGTAGACCTTTGGATATCATTGTGAACAATGGGGTCACTTGGAGTCAAAATGTTTGAGAAGCACTCATCTGGTCATCCAGAAATTGCATTAAAAAGAAATAACAAACAAACAAAAGAACATGATATTGCTGAAGAAAAAAATAAATAAAAGAAACATGACAGTATGCTATTCTAACTTTAAAAAGCACAATTAAAAGTTTATTAAATCTCGCTTTATTCATTATTCTGAACTTTAATTTGATAAGCAGATTTCTAAAGAATGATTTCTTCCAGCTGAGAGCTGTTGCAAAGCTGAAACATCTCATTTGGTGATCTGGAGAAATGCTTTCATCTGAACTTTACTCAGTCTTCACTGTCTCGCTGCAGCTAGGTCAGAATAATGCTGCTGGGCTCTTGACTAACAACAGGAAGAGAGACCATTTATCATGGGTTACGTTTCTGAACTCATTGACTTCCAACACTCAGAGGTCCCTCGGATGAGCCAACCAATTGACTTAAACATATATTAGCACTGCAGACCAAATGAAGTACTCAGGCAATTAAAAATCTAACGTCCAACAATAAAGATGGTCTTGCAAAGCACTGCAGATGTTTTCAAAATGCCAAGGCTATTACAAAGCTCTGAAAAACCAGAATGGATGCATTCATTGGTAAAGAAACTCCAGCTCACAAACACGGAGCAAAGAAAATGTCCAGGACAACCTACTGAAGTGGAACACAAGAAATGTCACCCAACAAAACGAAGAGCCTGGCTCAAGGGCAGAGAAAGACTGAAAGCACTGTGCTATTGCCAGTTCCTTTGTCCACTGACTTTCTACGCCAGTCTTTCACTTACAGTCTCTCACAGAAGTGAGTACACCCCTCACATCTTTGTAAATATTTTATTATACCTTTCATGTGACACTGAAAAAATGACACTTTGCTACAATGTAAAATAGTGAGTGTACAGCTTGTGTAACAATGTTTATTTGCTGTCCCCTCAACACACAGCCATTAATGTCTAAACCACTGGACACAAAAGTGAGTACACCCCAAGTGAAAATGTGAGGGGTGTACTCACTTCTGTGATATACTGTATGTTCAACTGCACTTTTGTCCAATCTAACAAGGATGAGTGATGCTCACTAAAACATATCAAGTCCATTAACTATATTAGCATCCACACCAAGGCACGATAACTGCACACTGCAGCTTTGTTGTCTGACACTTTAACCCTGTAACTGGCGATGCATTCTGGGGGATACAAGCATTTAAAAGGCTGTGGGGAGAGGCAGGGAATGTGTAGGTCTCAATTCTTGATTTCATGTTGAAAGGGTGTTTGTTGTGAATATTTAAATATACTGACTTGGACTTCATGGATTCTTTGTTTAGCTCACGGGCAGCATTTAAAACTGCATGGCTGCCTGTAGTGGGAAGTCTACTAGTACTCAACCTCCGATAAAAGATGATCTAGTTCACATATTTACACGTTCGTGGGGACTTACCTGTTTAAAAGCTTATTAGGTTTACATTGAAATTGTATTAATTAAATGGCTTACATTTTTTTTGTAGTCCGTCTCTAAATGTTTGTATCTCATGTGACACAGTGCCCTTTTAGGGGTATAAATCAAGACAGAAAAAAAGAAAAACATACATAGACAGAGCTATTTTTGCCCAAACAAAATCTCACAGGAACCACCATTTTTGTGATATCAACTTTACATTTGGAACATAACTTGGATAGACATGTCTTTCATTTAGCAATTTTAGAGTGCAAAATATTTTATAAAATATATTATAAATAAATTAAAACAAAATCAGTATAATACATTATCTTTACTGTAAACGAAAACTTCTTTATACTTTTTTTAATGTTTCACCAGCAATAATCTGCTATGTGACATATTTAAAAAGAGACCAACCTTAGGTCTATATTCCAAAGCATTCAGGAGTTTGTAATATTGTAAATTGTAACAAGCATTAATAAACAATTGTTCTATTTTTATTGAATTTATTCCCCCAAAGTGGCGACGTATCCTGGGGTATACAAACATTAAAATAAGAGTCAAGTTTTGAAAAACATTTGTGAAACTGTATTATAACCCGAATTTCTGGAAATGTTGGGACGTTTTTTAAATTTGAATAAAACGAAAACTAGAAGGCTTTCAAATCACATGAGCTAATATTTTATTCACAATAGAACATAGAAAACAAAACAAATGTTTACATAGATACATTTTACACTTTTATGCACTAAATTAGCTCATTTCAAATTTGATGCCTGCTAGGGGTCTCAAAAAAGTTGGCACGAGGGAAACAAAGGGCTGAAAAAGCAAGACATTTTGAGAAGATTCAGCTGGGAGAACATCTAGCAATAAAAGGGATATCTTACAGAGGCAGAGTCTCTCCAATCTGTGAAAGTGTGCTTAAAAAGATGTAATACTTTGCAATTTGATGTTGAGGAACTTTGTTTTTAAAGGCTTTGCAAATCTCATCATCTACAGTGCATAACATCATCAAAAGATTCAGAGAAACTGGAGAAGTCTCTGTGTGTAAGGGACAAGGCCGAAGACCTTTGTTGGATGTCTGTGGTCTTCGGGCCCTCAGACGACACTGCATCACTCATCAGCATGATTCTGTCATTGACATTACTAAATGGGCTCAGGAATACTTCCAGAAACCACTGTCGGTAAACACAATCCACCGTACCATCTGCAGATGCCAACTAAAGCTCTATCATGCACAAAGGAAGCCATATGTGAACATGGTCCAGAAGCGCTGTCGTGTCCTGTGGACCAAGGCTCATTTAAAATGGAATGTTTCATGCTCTGCATTTGTCATTTGCCACTTTAAATGATGAGCTCTTTAAAAGAGGAATCTGATTGGCTGTCGTTTTGCAAGTGTCGTTATTGTTATAGCTGTAGTGTTGACTTCCCTATTCTGTAAAATTGTATTATTATAGTTGTCATACTTGGTGTGAACAACCGTTTATTCTTAAAACTGTGTGAAATCATGAAAGCATTTTTGATACATCTGAATTTCACTTAAATATAATGGTCTACTGTTCTATATGAAATAATTGAATACTTTTCTTTGGCTTGCTATAATTTATTTATTTACAAATAGATTTAAGGGACTACATCTATCCATCAATCCATCTATAAGTTCAATGTAATGTTCCTATTTGGAATAATTTTTATTTAAGTGTTTTATAAATGTATTATCCACCTAATTTTCCTGATAAGTTATAGTATGTATTTACTGTAAATGTGCGATACCTTTAAATCATTATCCAGTTAAGGTAAATACCAAGAATAATAACAGCATAGAGTAAATGGTAAATGTATTTGTGCTACAAACCATTGTGTTTATAATACATTATAAGACAATACATCAAGTTTGCAAAAGCAGCATAATGAGCAGTTTTTTATAGCTTAAAATAAGTTAAAGCAAATTATACCGGAATCCATATTTAAAGTTACGAATAGCATTGCCTGGCCTTGCGTTAAAAATAAGGTGGATAGTTTGGAAAGAACGCTGCTTTAATTTGGAGCCTTGAATCCGAACCCTTGAATGCAAGCTCATGTGCAGGTCGAGCCTTGCCTTAAAATGCTCCGAGGAAGGATTAATTCACCTGTCATGCCTGCCTCCACTTGCTCTCTATCTCCATAACCATGACTCGAGCGTTTCCCTTTGAACATCTCACCTAATCTTTTGGTCTATCAATTGGGACATACATTTCTTTCAGATTCAGCCAATGGATTACAAGGATTGTTATGTAATTAAATGTCTCTGTATTCCAGGTCAAACCAGAACAATGCACTCTTTGTGCTTTTATCAATGTAATAAGTGTTTGGCACCTCAGTTCACTGCAGGGTTTACATCAATGTCAAAGGGAGTTTCTCAAATGCTTGTGGTGGCAGATGTTGAAGCGAAGCAACGGGAATTTAAAAGTATATTAACCTGAAAATGATGTCAGCATCATGTTGTTTAAAACTCATTTGAGGAGATATTTAACAGAATACAACAAAACTACATCACGTTCCAAACCTTTTGCTTTCTTTCTAGTGTGAAACTTTAATGAATTTACTTGGGGTGAACTATCCCTTTAAGAATATAAAAGAGCTGCCAGTTTCTGCTCGTCTGGGTGTTAAATATGGATGAATACTTCCTTCTCTTTGTATTGAACGTCTAAAGGACAAGCATAGAAAGGATCTCTGTCTTTATGACCACAGTCCAGCGGTTGTGATTTCGATTTCTCCTCATTTTGTAAGAGCTCTACACGGGGAGCGTTCAGGTCAGATGAAGTAGGTGTAGCAATTTGTTTTCTCAGAGGAAGCTGATTCATTTTGCTCTACACAAAGATTGTCCTTGATCTCTCACATAAATTTAATCTTTCACTTCCAAAACTGAACAAGCGGATGAGATGTAGCACGGAAACATAAATATGACAGGCATGTCCAGCAAGTCGAGAACAAAACAACACATGCATAGAAAAGACATAAATAAATAATGATGGAGGGCAATGTTTTCTTGGCTTGTAAAGAGATGGCAGATATCCTATGAGAAATGCTATTTCTGGCCAGAAAAATAAATAAAGTAAAAAGAGCAGCGAGGATCTATTTGGTTCATTTTGATTCTGGAAGGACATCTGCAGTGAATCTATTGACCCTGAATTACAACTTTAAATCTGAACATTGATGGACTGGAGGCTTGACTTCATTTGAACAAATAAATATGAACAGTGACATCAGCTATTTATTACAACTGTTTTTAAATATAAAAACGTGTGTGTGTGTGTATATATATATATATATATATATATATATCATTTGAAGAGTACTTCTTTCTGATCTGTACATAAGACAAGAAAGTCAGAAGTCACATGTTCTGTTCAGAGATGTAAACACAGCTGATATTCTACAACACACCAAGAGACCATACACACATACTTCTCAGAAACGGCCTCTTCAGTGTCTGGTTTAAATCAAGAAACGAGTTACAACACCATGATCCTGTGCTTCACACAGACTCTCGTTCTCCTCTTTTATTTCTGGATGTGAGAGTGTTTGGCTCTACAGTGTGTTAAGAGGCATGACATGTCTCTCAAGGAGAAGTCTGTATCGATGAACAGTGTATTATGATGGACCACAGGCTTTCTATTCTTTAACAGAGTCCTGAAACTATTTGAGATGATGTCTAAGATAAGCAAAAGAGAACGGAGCACAAAGTTGTGAATCAATTTGCTCTTTGCAGGACATAATTGATGGTGTACCTAAACTGAATGTGGCTGTGTGCTACTGCCAGATAAAAAATACCTTAGACATACATTGAAAGAAAATACAAAATATCACAGACTTGGGCATGAGCTCTTTTGACTTGGGCCTAGAAATCATTCAGATCACCACTCATTCTAATGCAACCGATTTTAATTGTTATAATACAATTAGAAGTGTGTAGTCTCTTTACCACTAGCAGAATAAAACTGAATTTCAAACAATACAATTAAAACAAGTTTTAAAAAGGTTTCTTAAGACACTTCTAAAGCCCCGCCTCATCACTGTTCAGCCAAACAGGAAGTCCCGCCCCAAACTCACACCATTGGCGTTAGGGCTACACCGATCCTACAACCCGAATTCCGGAAATGTTGGGCCATTTTTTAAATTTGAATAAAATGAAAACTAAAATAATTTCAAATCACATGAGCCAATATTTTATTCACAATAGAAGATAGATAATCAGGGGCGCTATACATTTGCACACATTTACCTAGATCAACCTTGAGGTTCCTTTTTTGTCGTGATGCTTGCTGCGGCACAATGGTGTTGAGTCCAATGTTTCTACATTTTTCATGTACATGTTATAAAGGGATTCTTTCATTTACATTTATTCATTTAGCAGACATTTTTATTCTTTCATGTTGTAGACCATGAAATATCAATTGATTTACTGTTGAGAGAAGTTTTACAAAAAACTAAATAAATAAAAACATTATTAACCTCACAATTTAACTGAATATTTATTGGGTGGATTTTTCGCATTGGTCTGAACAAAAACTGCAGACTGGATTATTGAAAATGCACATTCATTCTCTGCCAGTAGGAGGTGCTTTTGAAACGTGGTTTCCTCGGTAACGGCTGTAAACAAAGCAGCGCTCAGTTCATAAATGATAGTTTATCAGGTAAAATGAAAATGCCATCGAAACTTTTCTGTAGACGATCGGTTCCCTTCAGAGGTTCTTTCATATAAAAACTAGTGATAATGAGAAAAGTTTGAAAAATACAGCCTATATTGATAAGAAAGTCCACTGATGAGTTGCCAGCATAAGCCTATATTTAATTTTAATAATTTTTATTTAGGGCTATCAATCAATTAAAATATTTAATCGCAACTAATCGCATGCTTGCCATGAGTTAACTCGCGAATAATCACAACTTAATCACACATTTTTATCTGTTCTAAATGTACCTTAATTTAATACTTTTCAAGTTTTTAATACTCTAATCAACATGGGCATGGACAGATATAGATGCTTTATGCAATATAGGTTTATTATTAGTGAAACCCTAGTTAACAGAGCATGAAGACTAGACCAACGGTAATAGATGTTTTTCAAAGAACTTGTTAATTTCGATTAGACTCATGAAAAAAAGAACAAAGAAATACCAGGTTCCTATTCCTTCACTTTATTTGCCCTGAGCAATTTACTGACACATGCCTGTTTAAATTTTTTGCTCGACAGAGCAGCTCATTTCTTCTGAACATGCAAAATCTACATTTATTATGTATTATTGCATTTGTTGTCCGATAAAATCAAATAGGCTACACATAAGATAAAGACAATAGCTGACCTATGATTTCGTCTATACTTGCATGTAAAATTAGAGAATCAATATATCTGTTTTAACTGAAAGCACAGCTCCTTTCAGCCGCTAATGTAAAGAGGTGTGTGCGCGTGCTGAGCAGAGCAGACGCAGAAAGAGAGAGAGAGGTGTGCGCGCGTGCTGAGCAGAGCAGAGCAGACGCAGAAAGAGAGAGAGAGAGAGAGAGAGAGAGAGAGAGAGAGAGAGAGAGAGAGAGGTGTGCGTGCTGGGAAAGAGAGACCTCGCAGCCGTCAGCTTCAGATACATAATATTTTCATTTGCTACAAGCAAAATACACAAGAAGCACGTTCAACTCAGACACGTAGACGGTTGTCGTGGTAATAAACGTTCGCGTGTCCGCGCTTAATGCTCAAGCGCATCTCGTATATGAAAAGCATTTTAGGGGGCCCTTGCCTTTTGGGGCCCAAGGTAATCGCCTACCTTTTCCACTAATAATAATATTTTATCATTAGCTAGCTCTACACTAGAGAGCTGCTTTATAACAGAAAATCAAGTAGTAATTCTAACTGAAAGCGACACTGACTCTGGTTTTTCATGTTTAATATCATAAAGCTGGTTGAATTAAGGCTATTGCATAAATTACTATAGAAATAAACATGATGTGACCGGACTTTACTGGAGTACTGGACTGCAGAGCTCATGCAAACATCCACATCACTGTAATCAGATGCATTGCTGCTTTCACACTGCTGTCAGTTTTTGTTGTGTTTATTTCATTACTGAGAGGAAAGCGTGCAATAAATATTTACATATTCATTCAAACGCCGCTCAAGTTCGGATGCATTTTCTCTGAAGCACTGTGTTTCTTCTCTTGAATTGCATCCAGGAGGGCTGAACAACTGTCTTGCGCTACAGCGCCACACTGGTCAAACCGCAGTATTGCAGGTTCTTACATTAGGTAACTACTCGACAACAAAAATATTTGTAGACAATTTTTTATTTTCGATAATGTTGACTAATCGTTGCAGCCCTAAAACAGTCTATTATAAATGAGCCTTGGCCCACAGGACACGACGGCTCTTCTGGACCATGTTCACATATGGCTTCCTTTTTGCATGATAGAGCTTTAGGTGGCATCTGCAGATGGCACGGCGGATTGTGTTTACCGACAGTGGTTTCTGGAAGTATTCCTGGGCCCATTTAGTAATGTCAATGACAGAATCATGCTGATGAGTGATGCAGTGTCGTCTGAGGGCCCGAAGACCACAGACATCCAACAAAGGTCTTCGGCCTTGTCCCTTACGCACAGAGACTTCTCCAGTTTCTCTGAATCTTTTGATGATGTTATGCACTGTAGATGATGATATTTGCAAGGCCTTTGCAATTTAACGTTGAGGAATGTTGTTTGTAAAAGTCACATATTTTACACCTTTCTGGAGTTTTATTTTAGGTTTTGGTGTACTTAAGAATATATATTTGCAGTTTAAGTACCAAAAACCCTCTCAATAATCTTTGTACAGCTCCTCTCTCATGAGCTCTGCTAAGAACAGCTAAATTTTTGGCCTGTCTTATTAATATTCATGAGCCTCTCGTCTAATTGGCCTGTTGTTTTCTGAGAGACGCACAGCCAGGCCAACCACAGTTAACTAGGGACCCTTTTAGGGCCAACGTAAAAATTACAACCATGTTTACATGCTTATCAATATCGGTATTGACCAATACTCAGAATTTTCAGTATCGGATCAGGATCGGTTCTGAAATAGTGGTATCGAGCCATAATCAAAAGTGACATGTTAAAGTGTTTATACTCTTCAAGAAGTCAATGGCTTACTCATAATTGTCTCTGCATTTTAAACTAGGGCAGGAGAAAGTACTTTGACATCTGAAAATGTACAACTGTAGGCATTTCATTCAATTTGTCTTACCTTCAAAATTTTCTTCCTTCCCATTTCTGACTTCCTGGAGTGAAATGTTAACACATACCCATATATCTCTGTGGCTATAAACTAATGGGCATGAAATCCTGCTGAAAACATTTCTTTTTCTTGAGGCAGACTGCTTCAACAGAACCCATTATTCTTACATTGGTGGCAGTTCAGTGAGTTCAGAAACACAATGGAGCGGTTTTACACGCTGACCTCTATAAACCAGTCCCTTCGTGAGAGCCAGACTGAAAGAGTGACATTGTGATATTTCATATAAAGAAGCAAACTGAAGTTAAAGGAAAGCATTAACTTTTCTTCCACTGATTTTTTTCCCCCTCTAAAAAACCTCCAAATATGCAGGCAAGGGCTGACAGCATTCTTGTGTGGAAATGGAAACCAGACACCAGGATAGTGTGCAGATGCCTCAAGGGAAAACACAAAAGCCCTCAAACCACAAACTCTGTAATTAGCTTATGACTGAGTTTCACGAAAATTAATTCTTGAAATCTGAAAAAAAAGAAAGCCATTAATCTATGAATTACAGAGCCAACATGCTGCCGTTACTCTAGTTCAGTGATACTCAAATCTGGCTCATGAGAGCCTCTTTACTGCAGTTTAGCTCCAACCCTGATCAAACTCACCAACCCTGTGGTTTTCTAATGATCCTGAAGACACTGATTAGCATGCTCATGTGTGTTTGATAAGGGTTAGAGCTAAACTCTGCAGGAAAGTGGATCTTGCGAGCCAGATTTGAGTATCCCTGCTCTAGTTATTCAGTATGTGAGATGGATTTACAAACCAAACCAAACAGTAATAAACAGTCTTTACAGTTTTTGACCCAGATGTACCTCATCTAAGGCATTTTTAAACCCAAAAAGAAACTATTCCAGCTAAGTATCCTCCTAATAAAACATGCAAACATGGCAGCAATGATTAAACAATGCACCCAAGCCTTGCTAAACCTTTAAGCTTTATATTTATCTTGCAAGCAAAAATCTTTTCAGTTCTGTAAGCAAACATGATGCCATATGGCCAGTTTTGAAATGGGTTTGCAGACCTTGTTTCGATGCACATCATGTAGGCCTGTAGCCGCTTCTGTTCTGAGTTTTATGGTGCAGTACCCACTGAGTGCGGTGTACTGATGCATGCTCAAGTTGTGGGCTTTCAAAGAGTTCCATGACTCCTCCAGATGTTCCTGATTACGGGATCAATATTTTATAAATCATTTTCTAGAGGGTGCAGAGCTGAGAAAATAACTAGAAGAACTTGTATTTGCTATAAAATGTGGCATGATGTTTTTATATTTAAATGGATATAATGTTAAATTAATTTTTATTTATTATTATCGTCACAAAATTCCTTCTAGAATAAATCTGATTGATTTTTCTTTGTTTGCACTTGGAAAACTGATTTATTCTTTAATTAAATTACTTTATATTTGTTAAAGTCCTTTTTGTTATAATTCTTTAAAAAGACTATTTTATTAATCACTCAAACAGTGTTGCACTTGGAACACTTTTTATATTTAAATACAATTTAATGTAATGTTTAATTAAATTAATAATTTTGAATATTTTGAATTTTAAATGTAAATTTTGGTATCTTTTTCTTGTTAAATTATTAATATTCAAATTGTATAATTTAATATTTTAAATGAATAATTCTAAATATTTATAGACTATTAAATGTATTATTTTACATTTAATGTAAAATATTTAAAATGTTAAAGGTATTATTTCCAAAATAATTTTCTTAAATTATCCCATTAATTAATAATTATTCCCTGACATATCATGGTTTTACACACAGTAAGTGCTTAAACCCTGTGTGTCACAGAAATTAAATGTTAAATGTTAAATTGCCATGCAACTGAGCACCATACAAAACTAATTACATGTGAATGTGCCAGAGGCCGCACATCTAAGTGACCAACATTTTTCGCCTTTTAAAACGTTGCTATTATTTTACAAGCACATACGGTCTACAACACTGCAGCGCTTCATGTTACTCTGGTGTTGTGAAGGCTTAAGAGCAGATTTTCGAGCTGGGTGAAGATGACCAGCTGCCACCTGCTCCGCTCTAAAGCTCGGCGCTGGGAATGTCCTTCTGGTATTTCATACATTAGGGCACATTACGCACGGAGATCGTTCTCTGCTTGGCAGCAAAACGTAGCCATGTGTTGAGGATGTGAGAGAGAACTACAGCATGACCGAGCTGCATTTTATCACAACTCTGTGTGTGTTCAGCTGTAAGACATTAACCTGCTCTCAGGGGCAGCGTTCACAACTTTTTGGTATATCTAACCCCATCTTGCTTAATATGGCTCTTACGTTTACATTGTCGTTTTATTAATATTTTGTATTAATACATTTAAGTGTAATCATTTATTGTAATTAACTACAATACAAACTGACCTACTCGTTCCACTTGATAATAGATTATTTTAATTGCATTAGATGCGTAAGCAATCTCCAGCACAATAGTAGCTGGGACAGATTGATTATATGGAGCGACAGCATAACACGCCTCCAGTGTTTTGACTTGGATGCTTGTGGTATTCGACAATTTGCTTAGACTTCGATTTGACATCCATATCCACATATTTTAGCCAGTCCATGTGAAATCAGTGGCTCAACTTCAGTTTTAGACACTACAAGAATACTTTTTGTTTGCGCAAAGAAAACAAAAACACAATTTACTCAACCATTCTTCTCCCCTGAGTTACGTCTTCCGCCATTTTGCAGAGTACCCAAGAACGTATTTGATGTAATCAGCATTGTTTACATTCGGGGAGAAAGCGCGCGCATGAACGAAAGCTGTGCAATAAGTGTTGTTTGCGCTTAAGCAAGCGTGTGTATGTATTGTGTTACTCTCTAAAATGGCGGACAACGTAAGAGTAAATTATATTTAGTTTTTTGTTTTCTTTGCACAAACAAAAAGTATTCTTGTAGCATTGCAAAACTGAAGTTGAGCCACTGATGTGACATGGACTGTTTTACCGATGTATTTACTACGTTTCTGGACCTGGGAACATTTCAGTTGCGTTGCTGTCTATGGAGGGTCAGATAGATCTCCAATTTCATCAAAAACATCTTAATTTGTGTTCTGAAGATGAACGAAGGTCTCACGGGTTCGGAACGACATGAGGGTGAGTAATTAACGACATCATTTTCATTTTGGGGTGAACTAACCCTTTAATTGCAGTATACTGTAAACTGTTGTGGAGTTCATTTACACACATACAGCTTATAATAGTTCAACCTGCATTTGGAAACACAAAGTGTATATGGTACACTTCATTTACATTTGCATATTTCCAACATTTCTGTGGACAGAAATGTATAGTATTTTAGAAATATTCTGTTAAAATTAAAGGCTTGAGGATTTAAAAGTTTGATGGTAAGTTACTTGTATTATTTTATAAACAAAATGTATTTTATATATATATAATTCATTAGTAATTCACATGACTCCAGTCCATACATCAATGTCTTGTGATGCTAAAAGCGGTGTTTGAATGAAACAAATCCATAACTAATGTGTTTTAACTTTAAACTGTCGCTTCTGGCCAAAATACAAATCCATAATCCATAATAACTCGTCCTTCATTGAGTAAGTCCATCTTCTGTTGTCTCTCAGATCAAAATCCACCCACATATCTGTTTGAAACTTTTCTGTAAATGACTTGTAAATGCTAAACTGTTTTTATATAAACGTTGCTTGATCTATGCATATTTCTCTCCTGATTCAGACGAGATAACTTTTTGTTTGATAAACCAATAATACAGATGGATTATGGCAGGAAGCAACGGTTTAAAGTTAAAACGTTTCAATGGATTATTTTTTTTTACAAACATGCAACTTTTCTCTTCAAGACATTAATTAATGGACTGGAGTCGTGTGGATTACGTGTGGATTAATGTGAGGTTGTTATCACGACTGAATCATAATCCTGGGAATCGTGAAAGAGTAAATACAATCTTCCCACATACTTCTTTCTGACTGCTTAGCCTGGCACACCAAATGTAACTCCTTTTCATAGTTCAAAGAAATATAAAACAAATCCGCAAGTAATTTGGGTTATCTGCAAATTAATATCCCATCATTGCTTAGTCAATTCAGGATTTAATATGGTACTTCAATGCTTCATTTGTAAAAGCTCATACATTACAGCAGCAGACTCCTTGACTCTGTATAATAATCTGGTTGTAAGTATCGTCTGGCAGGTCAGAACTCAGGTAAACGGTCTAAATCAGAGCGGTGGAGGAGTCCTGAGGCCTGTACTGAGATGAGAGCATGAACCGGCACGCAGGAGCGGGAATTTTTACCATGCCTTGTGGCGACTGGCACCTTAACAAAAGTGCATTCAAGGGTGCTCTGATGAATGACAAATAACACATATGAATATATGTATTGTCTCTGAGATGAAATATGACAGAATGATTTAGAAAGTGTTTAGAAGTGCAATACACCAAACATATCATCTATCAATCGCTGCATGTGCTGATGCAGACCAAAAAAGGGCTGATTCTGCAAAGTGTGGGAATCATTTTCAAGGAATGTTTTTCTTTATCTGTGACGTGAGGTTGAAGACTTAAACTAAGAGTCGATAAATCATCTAACCCCTGTTCACCGCCGTAAACTAGCTATACGTCAATTAAACGTGCTGATCGTAGATGTCGTTGTGATGAATAACAGTCACCTGTTAGTCACAGCGTGGTGGGATAGCAAGTCTGTTTCACATCCAAATCTTTGATGTGCAAAATGCACAGCACTTTTTCAAGCCTGACAATATTTGCCCCGCAGAAGTGCATTCTTGCTTCTGCATGACCTCCTACTTACTGCAAAGCTTTTCAAGTCAGATGTGTATGGGTCATTAAGCTCTGTCAGTATAAAGGGAAGTAGAGACAAGAATGAGCTTGCTCTTTTAAGCGGCGTAATTTGGACCCTATCAATAGCCATCAAAGTGGCTGGGCCTGATTTGCATCTCAGTCAAGAGCCTCTTCTCTTCTTTGGAGTCTGTGGTGTCATTAGGGTTGAGAGAAGTCACCTTGCATCACTGTTTTCTGCAGAGCCGGCGTTCATTACTGCCAACTGAAATCCTGTATGTCAGGCAAGATCGCTGAGAACACATGCTAGAAGCAAAATTAAAAATTGGCATTTTTATCCTGTCACAAAAAAAATCTGCAGTAATCTCACATGGCTCATCTAGACCTTTTAGCATTTTCTGACTGCTATGTCTGCAATCAAAAGAAGAGATTTCAACTAATATTAACTCCCATTTTGTCATTAAATTCCTGAGCTGCTATTTTCATGAATTATATATCTCTTCTTACTGCATGTCAATAATTGTCTCATTTGTGTACGGTTTTACTTCTGAGACAAAGTTAAAGCTTTTTTCTGGTTCTCTTCCAAAGTCTTGATTAAAGTCAGAGTTTAAGTAAAGTTTGATGACAGACAAATGATCGTCGAGTTAAGAAAAAAGGACTATACAAAGAAAGACATGTTTTTTTCTTTATCTGTAGCTCTTTCCAAACTCAGGATCCACTTAAACAACAGATTTTAGCTTACAATGCCTTGCTTGAACAAAAAGTCTGAAATCAAATGTCACGTGCAACGAATATGCTTTAACTCGTGGCAAACACATTGAACTGTCAACAGAGTTTGCCACTGGAACAAACAAAAACTCAGTATGCCAAGTCTCTATAGTGTGTGTTTTTAAAGCGAGTAACCGAACCCAACACACCTAAGTTTCACTCAGACATCTCATGACCTTTGACACCAGCTCCTCTTTCTTATCCTTTGAGCGCACATTGATCCCTCGACTCCTCAACCATGCCTGCAGAGTCGCCGAGCTGATCGTAGAGAGCTGAAAACAGAAAACAGAAATGTCCTTACTAAGATTCGTATGCAGCTCGAAAACTGAAATCTGAAAAATTCCCCAACAATGTTTCATGTTCTACAAAATGAATTAAACATTTTACAAATGTGCTACATTGAGCATCAAGTGCTACAGTCACCGGTAGGTGAAAGCATTATAAATTATCCAAAATATTTAATAAACAAACATGTAAAGGGCAGAATAAAGACTATTTTTTTGTGAATTTTACAAAACTGTATAAACTTATTGCCAATTCTTTATAAATGTGTAGAATCTGTGTAGAGCAGCAAATGACTTGATATTAAATGGATGAATAAATATTGCTATTTTTTATCAAACAGTACACATAGTAAAGTACAGTTAACACAGTATTGTATTGCACTATCCAGTAATATTGTAAAATACGTTTTGATATATTGTAAAAGTATTTTATTCCTGTGATGCAAAGCTGATTTTTCAGCATCATTACTCCAGTCTTTAGTTTCACATGATCTTCAGAAATCATAATAATATGATGATTTTCCACTCATTAACATTATTATCAGTGTTGAAAACATGTACTGCTTCCTTTTGTGGAAACCATGATACTTTAAGGATTCTTTGATGAATAGAAAAAATCAGAACAGCAGCATTTATCTGAAATAAAGATCATTTGCAACATTATAAATGTCTTTACTGTCAGTTTCAATTAATGCAATGGATTATTTGTTGCATGTCAATTTCTTTTAAAAATAACCCAAGCTTTTAAACGATATATATCTTTGTGTAAACCTCTGCTGTACAGAGCTGTAGAAGAGCTGCAAGGCTGTACACTAGTTATTGTTCCTACAAGGTCACCTATCAAGCTATAACATAAACCATCATTACGTATCACACAAACTAAAGATCTGATATGGGTTTATATATGGCTGCACCTGTTAGTAGCCTCCATCATAAAGAAAAAAATATGAGCTTATCTTAATGACACTCAATCAAGACCATGAACACATGCCAGACTTGTAATGGGTTTCATTTAGACTATGCGTGCCAATGAACGGACCCACTGCTGGCTTCTGGACTATAGCAGACCGTTCTGCCCTGCAAAAGTGAAGCATGGCAACAACACCAGCACTCTACAGCTAAACTACAGCTTTGAAGTTTCTGAGTTAAAGTTAACACGATGTTCTTATGGGAAAAAACAGACTGTATGTAATACACCAAAGTACCTGATTGCTGGTGGCATATACTTCCACATTCTGCACACTCTGTTTGAGCCTCTTTCGTTTGGACTCAAACGTGTCTCCCTGAAAGATGTGGAGACAGGATCCATTAGAAACATTACACCAGATTTAATCATTCATGAAGATTCATCAATTATTTTCAGGAAACTGCATTGATTCATTTGCCTAGTCTTGCTAAATCAGTGCCCCACTATCCAATGAGAAATACAGCAATTTGCTAACTAAATTTTTACATTTGCCAAGTGAGAAAATGTAAGTGGTGCTTTCCTGTGCAACATTTACCATGCATTTACTAAGAGCTCTGTTTTTGTGAGTTTAGCTGCTTAGAGATTAGGGCCCTATGATTTCTGTGATGCAGAAAACATGGACAGAATCAAAGAATCTGATCATAAAAATGATTTACTGTATAATGTCAAAGTGTCTGTTAATGTACTGTTAATGTCTGTGTGAATAAGCACCACAGTTTTGTCCGGTACACACATAAGCAAGCGTGCAAGTTAATTTTTAAAGAAAAAACACACAATTTTGTATTTTAACTGTAAACCTCTGATGTGCAGAACTTTGTTTGCTATTTTTATTTTTTAATTTTTTTTATGTTTTATGCTTTCATTTGATTCCCACCATTTTTGTAATAAACTGATACATCACAGAATTTGGGAAAAGATAAAAAAATGTTTCATTGGGTACCTAAAAATTGAATTTATGTCAAGCTTCTAATACAATTTCACGAGTTCGCACTTACATATAATAGGATTGAGAAAATAGTAAGCATATTTGGCGTGCTGTATTGAGGAAGGGCTCCGAACCCAGAGAACTCCCCCTGTCCCTAACATCGGATGAGAACAGTTCAAGAGTAAGGAGTTGGTGTGGAGGAGGGATGCCGGGAAACTGTTGCGGGACAGAGGTGAGTTGGCTGTATGTATATACATATCGTGCTAGTTAAGACTAACTAAACGCTCCTATAAATGCTAAACTAAATGCTCCTCCCGAACCTTGTTAATAGAACATCATGTAATTATTAAATGGGACCCTGGACCACAAAACCAGTCGTAACGGTCAATTTTGTGAAATTTAGATGTATACATCATCTGAAAGATGAGTAAATAAGCTTTCCATTCTGATAGGACAATATTTGGTCGAGATACAACTATTTTAAAATCTGGAATATAAAGGTGTAAAAAATCCAAATTATTGAGAAAATCACCTAAAAATGAAGTCCTTAGCAAAGCATATTACTAATCAAACATTACGTTTTTTTATATATTTATGTAATGGCATAGGAAATTTACAAAATATCTTCATGGAACATTATCTTTACTTAATATGTCAATGATTTTTGGCATAAAATTAAAATGTATAATTTTGACCCATGCATTATACAATAAAATATAGCTGTGCTACTTGTTGATTTTGCTGATTTTGTGGTCCAGTCACAAATGGTATATGCTTAATAATTTAAATTTATTGGACATGCCTTTTGATTACTAAACTTTAATTAGAGGGGGGGGCTCACTTACTCCTCTATTGCTGGGGATCTCAGGCATGATGTGGGGCTGCATCTGTACTACAGGCAAAGGAGGGTTAATCGCATCGACTCCGCTGTTGGTCTTTTCTTTACTTTTATAAAAAGGTAAAGTCATCCTCTTTGGGGCTGGAGGCCTGGAGGACTGGTCAGAAGAGGCTGGTGGTGTGTTGAAGAGGGGTTTGGAAGACGATGACAGAGGTCTTATGACTGCCGTTAGCTTCTGCCCTTCCGGCCCCTGCTGGCGTTTCGCTGCAGGCATCTCAGTCACGTTCCCATGGTGGGTGTGGGATTTGATTTTGAAGATTGGCACAAACTTTGGTCTTGGAAGTGCAGATTGTGACTGGATTTGAGTAAAGTGAAGATTAGTGTGAGAGGAAGAGGACTGAGTTGCCAAGTTGGAGGACGTCCAGCCTTTCTGGTCAAGAGACGAATCCAAACTGGATCTCTTTTTGTTTTCAGTCTGTTTTCCAGTTGAGTCACACTGACTGTAACGGTGTTGGGCTGCGTCCTGTGGGCAGCTGCTGGGAAGCTGGTTCAGGACAGCTCTGCTGCTGTTTTCTGTGGTCACGTTTGCAGGCAGCGGTCCAATGCACTAAAAATGTAAGGAACGAGGAGATTGTGAATAGGGAAATAATTATTGTGCATAAGTGAAGTGTGCAAGTTGGGTTGAATCTGCGCTGATGTCTACAAAAAATACTTTTAAAGGTTCATTTAAGTTAAATTTACAATTAAACTTTCATGAAACTTCAAATTTCAAACTCGAAAATCAATCAATACATAAAACTCTATTGGGTGGCATTAGAGACATGATATCTTAAGCTAAAATTTACATAAAAAATATAAAATGTGATGTCATTTCTAAATATTTCAGAGAATTTTAACTATAAAATAATATATGTATTTAAGTAATAAGTTAGCTGTAAAATGATGGTTGTGTGCATTATTTTTAAAAATGTTTTTAATTATTATTCTGGTATTATTTTTAAGTTAAATGTCTTCCTTTGCCTAATATAAATAACCCACTACAACTACTCGATTAATATTCAATAATCGTCCATATTTAATTTTACTGATAAAATATAGAATTGCTCTAACATGCATTGCAGCAATTAAATACCCCAAAACATTGTTTTATATTATGGCAGACTAACCTCCACATCTGTGATCTTTCTCGATAGCGAAATCTGTACGGTTCCTCTTAGTTAAACAATTATTTGTGCTGAACATGTATGTTGATAATAATTCTGGCACTAGTATGCTTTTGAACATCAACATAAATGAACCAGTCAGTTAATCATTGCTGCGTAATGTTGCCATTATCAATCATTACAGTCTATGAGATTAATGAAGGCTTCCTCCGCGCCAGCTTTCCATCTGTACTCACAAACAGCACATATAGTGTTTCAAATCACGTTTCACAACATTCGTCAAAGTTTAATAACATCAACCTTCAGCTCTGGCCAGTATAAATGAAACCTTAACCCATCTGGCTGACTGTTAGACTTTCCTCCGTGCGCCAACAACAACTAAAGGGAAGAAATGATCTAATGTAGTATCAGGTATTGTTCTTACTGGAAACTCTCATTGTATTCTGCGTAATGAATGTTAAGCGCCAGTTATCCATATGTGTGTGATGTCATTCGCTCCACTTTCACTGTGAGTTTAGGCAAGTTATTATATTTTGAGAAAGTTGAAGATTTTGTAATTCATCTTCTAAACAAGGGATCTTTAGTCTTGAACATTTGCAGTTTTATGAAAGGACACTTTTTAAATACTGTCTCTTTAAGACAAAGAAAACATTTACATTTACATTTTTGAATTTAGCAGACGCTTTTATCCAAAGCGACTTACAGTGCATTCAGGTTATAAAAATTTTTGTCAGTAAATGTAAAAACAAGTACAAAAAACAAGTAAAAACAATATAAAAAGCGTTGGATACAATAATCAATGCAATGATATTTAAACTAAAGCTGATGATGTGTGCTCAAAAACTAGATCAAATAACTTGGCCACTAGATGAGTTTTGTTTATTAGCTCACCAATTTGATCTTTTGCATGTTTTATAGACGATAAGAGTAAAGAAAGGAAACTCTGAAGAAGTGGAAATGACATAAGCCTGATCTGGGTCACTGATACACCACGTCTTTGACTAAATATTGCTGTTTGCTATTGAAGTGGATGGAAGCTGCAGTCATTAATAGGCATTACACGTGCAGTGAAGTGTTTTGAGATGCTGTCTCTTTTGATCACTTACGTGGGCTGTTGATGTATTACATGCCCAAGGACTTCAATCAGCTTCAACATTTCAGATTTATATGGGAGTAAAAGGGAACATGCTGATCATCTGTCTCAAACTGGCCAAGATTTATTTTCATTTATTCACCATAATTGATCACATTTACTAGATTCTAAATCAGGCCATCAAGGCTGCCTGCATAATTAAGAAAATTAGCTTTACAAAATAATATTAGTTATAAACGAAGATTTAAATGCATATAATAAATGAACTCCAAAAGTGTGGCTAGACACTCAGCTTTTAATGAAAAAGGCGTTATCATATTTTTTTGTTCCTATCGTCTCAAAGAAGTAATCTACTGCAGGTCCATTTAAATTTTAATACATTAAAATATTTCATTTTGATTTATAAAATATGAATTGCTCCAACATAGATTTAAAAGAGAATGTGCATATCATCTGCCTGTAACTGATCACCATTTCTTTTAATTTATTCGCCAGATTTAATCACATTTTCTTTCTAATTGTGGCATGACAAATACATTAAATCAGGCCATCAAAGCTGCATACAATAAGTCATCTACTGCAGGTCCATTAATGTTTTAATTATTTTAAACATTTTATTTATATCATATCATGTCTGTAACTGGTCTTTTTAAAAATCAGGCCATAAAAGCTGCACACATAATAATTAAGAAAAAACATAGCATATAATTTGTTTTGTATTGGGAATAGCACGCCACATCAGTCGACATGGCAGCTTTCCAAAAGTATTTAATGTCTACACAACATGTTTCTAATTTCATTTAAAAATGGATTTCTACTGTCTGTATAATCTGCTTGTTTGTAAAATCTGGAAACACATGCATCTCAATAGTTTTGGAACATCCATAAAGCAGCATATCTAGTTTAATCTGTGCTGCAGATGAGCATAGTCATAACCAACTGGGCAATGTCAGAAGTAATACTAAGCAGCAGAGTGCAGTACTTGATGTCAAATCCAGATGAGTGTCAGCATGTTTGTGATTATGGACACGTGTGTGTGTGTGTGTGTGTGTGTGTGTGTGTGTGTGTGTGTGTGTGTGTGTGTGTGTGTGTGTGTGTGTGTGTGTGTGTATGTGTGTGTGTGTGTGTGTGTGTGTGTGTACAGTACCTGAGTGTCTGGTCTGGTCAGTCCATAGCTGTAGAAGCAAGGCTTGCAGGTCATCCGCACTGATAAACCGCACACACTCTCCAGTCCGGCCTGCAGATCTGATACGAAGGATCCCAGCACCCCCTGCAGGTCCACTCTGGGAAAGCACTGTACCGGTTGAGTGCGGATGCAGCACAACGGATATCTGAGCAGGAAGTCAAGGATATTTATAGCCAACATAGAAAAAATGACAAAAACAATGCAGTTATAAATAAACAAGATCCAAACATGGCATGATTAAAACTGAATGGCTTGTTTATAATCTTTAATGTATCCCCGCAATGTGTGATGTAAGTGCAGACCTGATTCATGATGTCCAGAGATCTAGCATAAGTGTGAAAATAATAATATAATATTAATAATGAGAAACATATTTGGGAATAGTGTTGAATTTCCAGCGTTCTGGGACACATTGCACAGGGGTGAAACACATGAAGGCTGCTCTATTACTTCAGTATAGAGCTTGTATACGGAGTATAGTATAGAGATTTTCTTAAGTTAATGACAATTCAAATATTACAAAAATAATTATAATTCTAATAAATGTTTTTTTTTTAATTCAACAACACCCCCAAATGTTTAATGGTTTCCACAAAAAATATGAAGTAGCTAAAGTAGTTTCTTGAGCAACAAATCAACATATCAGGATGATTTCTGAAAGATCTTGATACACAGAAGACTGGAGTAATGATGATACAAAGACACATTTACACCACAGGAATGAATTACATTTTAAAATATACTAACAGCGAAAACTAAAAACATAATATTTCACAATATTACTGTTTTTACTGTATCGTTGCTACAATAAATGTAGCTTTGCTGAGACCTTTTGAAAGCACTTGACATTATATTTATGCAGCAATAAAAAAATTCTAACAAACGATTATTGATGCATCCTTTAATTGTATTGCCGCATCCTTTAATTGTATTGCCATCAGGATTTTCCCAAAATTGGTTTACATTTTTTTAAATAACCATGTAACAATTAAGAAGATAATTGTGCATTGAAATGAATGCAATGTAATAAGGTCAATAGTATGTATCAAACTAATGTTTGAAATGTTGCATAACACAAACGGTTTCCCATGTTGGCAGTGTTCAGTGTACATACTGTACACAGTGCGTGATGCAAGCTCTGCAGTCTGAAGTACAACCCATCTCATGTCCACTAGGTGTCATTATCATGTTCATGAATGCCAATCAAAACAGTCTGCTGTACCACTTTTAACATTCGATGTGTAATCCAGCAGTAGAATTTATTACTCAGAAACCATTTATTTTTATAGCAAAAATGCCTTCAGATTGATTAAATGCGTGATGCTGTAAATGGAGCACAAGCACAAAAAGATCATAAATTGGTTGTTTTGGACAAGATTGTACCATTTTACTGAGATCAAATGCTGTGCTATACATAACTGAAAGCAATATCTTGTTATCAGGGAAGTGACCATTAACTAAAACCTTTACTAAAGGATACGTGAACAGCTTTTCACCTATTGGTTTAAAGTACACACTGCAGTAGACGACTTCCTCTTCACTTACTGAGGGCAGCTGATATCCATACTAAACCGAGAGAGAGAGACAGTTAAAGAGACAGACAGAGCGTTACAGAGAGACAGTTAAAGAGACAGACAGAGCGTTAGAGAGACAGTTAAAGAGACAGACAGAGCGTTACAGAGAGACAGTTAAAGAGACAGACAGAGCGTTACAGAGAGACAGTTAAAGAGACAGACAGAAGAGACAGACAGAGCGTTACAGAGAGACAGTTAAAGAGACAGACAGAGCGTTACAGAGAGACAGTTAAAGAGACAGACAGAGCGTTACAGAGAGACAGTTAAAGAGACAGACAGAGCGTTACAGAGAGACAGTTAAAGAGACAGACAGAGCGTTACAGAGAGACAGTTAAAGAGACAGACAGAGCGTTACAGAGAGACAGTTAAAGAGACAGACAGAGCGTAGTTAAAGAGACAGACAGAGCGTTACAGAGAGACAGTTAAAGAGACAGACAGAGCGTTACAGAGAGACAGTTAAAGAGACAGACAGAGCGTTACAGAGAGACAGTTAAAGAGACAGACAGAGCATTACAGAGAGACAGTTAAAGAGACAGACAGAGCGTTACAGAGAGACAGTTAAAGAGACAGACAGAGCGTTACAGAGAGACAGTTAAAGAGACAGACAGAGCGTTACAGAGAGACAGGAACATTAATACAGTAGAAGTTTTTAATGGGCAAATTATCTAGTGTTTGTCTGTGGTTGTGTATATTAGTAAGCAAGCTAGCACTTTCAAACTAAATATTTGGATGTGATTTAGGTTTAAACAGATGGTGGATATACAATATAAATGGGTAATTGTGCATGTCTGCACATACATACACATTTAGTTTGATAAAGCCAAGCCTCGTGACAGTCTGTTTGTGATCAAAGGTTACACTCTAAACCAAACAGAAGTGGATCAGAGTGCTGAAATCACACACAAACAGTACTGTATGTACAAACACACACACGCACTGGCAAGAGAGTTCTAGCACCAGTTCATTTACAAACTGTAAGACACTGAGACACCATTAACTGTCAAGCCATGTTGTTGTAATTGAGTGCCGCCCTGTGAATAAATAAAACATCCCGAAACTCTAATGATCTGTAAACTGCTTGCTCTAATTTAATAATGCAGTGAGAATTGTTCTGACTTTGTTGGGAATGAATTATGATGCATAACAATCACAATAACTCACAAGTAACCCACACGACTACAGTCCAAAAATTAACGTCTTGTCAATTGAAAAGCTGTGAGTTAAGAATAAACAAACAAATCAAGACATTTTAACTTCTAACTGATCTTCACAATATTGCGTCTCCATTTAAAAAGGTCTTCGTGTCTGAATCAGGAGAGAAATATGAACAGATCAAGCACTATTTACAAGCAAAAACTGATTTTGATGTGACAGGACAAAAGGAGATGGACTTTTTCACTGAAGGAAGTGCTATTATGGATTATGGACTCATATTTTGTTCATGAGGAGATAGTTTAGAACATTTCATTGAAATACCTTGATGTATTTATGACAAACACACAGCTTTTGGCTCCACAATACAGTATGTTAATTGGTGGACTGGAGTGGTGTGGATTATTGTGATATTTTTATCAGCTGTTTGGACTCTCATTCTGACGGCACCCATTCACTGCAGAGCATCCATTGGTGAACAAGTGATGCAATGCTTAATTTCTCAAAACCTGATGAAACATACTCATCTACATCTTGGATGGCCTGAGGGTGAGCACTTTTTTTTATTTTAGCACATTTGAATTTTTGGGTGAACTATTCCTTTAAACTTTGGCACAAAATCTGAACACCACTTGTGTCTCAGACATGAAATAAATGATGGGGCTTATTGAGGAGAGGCGTGTACTGTTATTTTCTTCAGGTGGTAGTGTTTACCAGGCTGTTCCAGTGCTTTTGGAGCTCCGTGTAAGAATGGAATGGGCTTTCCGGTGGAATCCTGCGACTGATGCTAATGATTTGGCCCTTCTTCATACTATTCAGAGTATTCAGAGTGAGGGAGAGAGAGAGAGAGAGAGAGAGAGAGAGAGAGAGAGAGAGAGAGAGAGAGAGAGAGAGAGAGAGAGAGAGAGAGAGGGAGAGAGAGGGAGAGGGAGAGAGGGAGGAGAGAGGGAGAGAGAGAGGGGGGGAGAGAGGGAGAGAGAGAGGGGAGAGAGAGAGAGAGAGAGAGAGAGAGAGAGGGAGAGAGAGAGGGAGAGAGAGAGAGAGAGAGAGGGAGAGAGGGGAGAGAGGGGAGAGGAGAGAGAGAGAGGGAGAGAGGGAGAGAGAGAGGGAGAGGGAGAGAGGGAGAGGGAGAGAGAGAGAGGGAGAGGGAGAGAGAGAGGGAGAGGGAGAGAGAGAGAGAGAGAGAAGAGAGGGGAGAGAGAGAGGAGAGAGGGAGGGAGAGAGAGGAGAGAGAGAGGGAGAGGAGAGAGGAGAGAGGGAGAGAGAGAGAGAGAGAGAGAGAGGAGAGGGAGAGAGAGAGAGGAGAGAGAGAGGAGAGAGAGAGGGAGAGAAGAGAGAGAGAGGGAGAGAAGAGAGAGGGAGAGGGAGAGAGGAGAGAGGGAGAGGGAGAGAAGGGAGAGAGAGAGAGAGGGAGAGAAAGGGAGAGGAGAGAGAGAGAAACAATGAAGGAAAAGGATTGATTCATTTTTCTAAATCTGACACTGCCAACAAAGGAGATTATGATTGATTATGACTTTTCCCTCCATGATGCCCAGTGGAGCAAGAGTACAGATCTATAAAGTGGCTGTTGTAAAAACATAACACGGTAGGGCTTGGTTGTACATTTGTCATTTACCAGTACTTTTCAGAGTATAACTTCTGAGATACCTGCCCAGAGAGAGATTTTTTTTAAATGGAGTTATAAATATAATTATTAATTGTAGTTATACAAAACACATTTAGTTTATTTAGTAAGTCTTATTGAAGTAATAACGAATACAATCTTATAATTTTCTGCCCCCATATCTGATCATTCTTCATGCACTGTAATACTGAATCATGCAGTGAAAGAACACACTCGCATGTGAGCTAGTCTAACCTAGACCACTTTACGTAATGTATGCTGATACTCTGTATTCTTGCAATATACTCGTTAAAACAACAATTACTAAATTATCGCAAACTATATATATCGCACACCCCTATAACAAAGGCTATATCAGAAATAAAGGCAGTTATTATTGTTTTTGGAATTGACTTTTTCAAGTTACTAGTCCGATTGGGCAAGCGGACAAGCGTTAATGTCGAGCCCTGGGTATAAAGCAGTCTATTCACACATGAACACATACGCACAAACACACACCTTGGCAGGACTTGGCACCAGTTATTTGGCATGACTGTATCCAGCACAGCATCAGTAGTGTGGAGGAAGTTTTTCAACACAGGAGCAGGAATAACAAAATCCTTTATCTTGCAGAAGACAGACAAGCATAAAATAACACCACGCATTTCCACAGGAACAAGAAATATTGCAATCCGATACAAACTTTGTTAACGTCTTACTGTGAATAACTGGTCTCATTTATGTCCATTATTATTTCAATAATGTGTTAACAGCTCATTTTTGAAACATAATTACTATTTACCAAATAATTTTATGCAAATATATGATATATTTATCACAGCTATATATGCAGAAAGTAGAAATGCATAATTATATGTGACCTTGGACCACAAAACCAGTCATAAGGGTCATTTTTTTTAATTGAGATTTATACCAGAAATCACTTGAACACTGAATAAATAAGCAAAAAAAGAAAATGTGACCAAATTATGTGCTTGTGCTGCCAACAGAGAAAGTCAGTCGCAAAAGTGCGACCAGGGGGAAGAATGAGTCTAGAGCCCTGCTAAGGCATAGGACATGAACTGAGGCACATGCGTAATGCATTACAACTGGTTCATAGGCCACAAGAGGCTAGACTGGAGATTGTGTTCTTACCACAGCTGGAGGAAGTCTGACTGTGTTGGCTTCCACGCTGACACACAGTTGAGTCTCAGTGATACTCAGCTCAAGCACTGTGAATGTGAATCAATACACAACAGCACAGACGTGAACACGAGTCAGTAAGTGTGAGAAAACGTCATCATCAGTTACTGAGTGAACTGTGAAAGTCATCTAGGCTTTACGGTAGAACACAACGTGATAAACAGTGGCTTAATAAGTGACTCCGACAGAACAAATGATTCTGGGATAAAGCAAAGGAGTACATAATGAGCTAACTGAGCAAAACAGCAGATATTGAAAATATAGTTTTCACTGGTAGAAATGCATTTAAATGTTCTTCTATATAAAGTACTCAACCACCTTATTACTCCTTGCCTGCGATCTAGAGAAATCACAGTCTAACAATGCGAACACAAACGGCAGTGTCTCTTGCCAAAGTATACAAACGCCTCCCACCTACCAACCGCATTGAGTTTTCCAGAGTCACGGAGGAAATCTTTTCCTGGGAAAGAAAGAAAGTCACTGTTACTCTAAAATGATGAAACAAACTGCATTGAGATTTCTGTGCAATTCATTAAATGCTATGTGATGGGGGAGTGTTGCAATCTGGCCAGATCATTAAGAAGACTTTTTGATGACGTGTTTTAAAGAACTCATACTCATTAAGAAAGATGTAATTATAGTATATTCTCTCGGATAGAGATCTCCAAATACTTCTGAGAGCCATGAACGCAGCTTCAGCTGAGCTCAAGGACGGCACCACACACTTTTTCAAGGCACAGCCTCCAACACAAGGCCATCAAACTGTCTGATTATCTTACCATGCACTCATTTTAACTCATGCATATATTTTTAATACCCATCAATCTTGGACGAGAAAAATAGTGAATAACCTCATAATTGACTCTTGATTAGAAGCATCACATACTTTCCAGATATACCATTACTTTAATTAGTAACTGTAATTACGGCACGTTAAAGTGGCACAGTGATAATTCATGACACTGTTGAACACCAAAACCCAATGTGAGCTCATTTCTATTAAACTGGGCTGAGCTGACACATGCTGACCTCGAGCCAAGGCAATACAAATATTAGCTCAGATGAAAGGATCATCCAGTCTTGGACTATATGAATTATTAATGCCTGCACTAGAAAGAAGGCTCAAGGTGAAGCGACAGTTAAGATAACACACCAGCTACATCAGTCACGAAGTGAACTTTACCCTCAGCCTACACTCGTGAATGACTGCCTTCACATTCAGTGAGCAAGTATTGTGAACTTATATTGCCTGTACCATGCACTGGTCAAATTCAGCTTGATTTAAAACATGGACATGTTTCAGGCTCTTGGGATATTGCCCCTCACCTGCTATTAGATATTCCCCTGCTTTGTTCCATTTAGGGGCCAGTCTAGCGGTCACCGAATAAGACAAACACGTCTGCAGAATGGCAGGAAACACCCTTTGAGAAGGCTTGAGCTACAAGACAAAACAAACGAGCTCAAATGCAAATGTGTCCCAGATCTGACTGTCTTTGGTCATACCGTATGAGCCTCAGATCTGTTTATTCATAACAGTGTGAACAGCACAACTCAACATGAAATCTGATCTTTTCGATTCTAGCATTTGTGGTCCTAAATCAGATACAGGTCTTATGTTTTGCAATGCAACCGGAGTCAAACATTGTTTTTAATTCATTCAATTCTGCAGTCATTTATAACTGTTGTATATTTTTAATAATTATTTATCTACTGTAGAATATGACATATTTTGCTCATACACATGCATTCCATATAAATGCTGTTCTTTTGGACATTTAAATATCACAGCTTCCACATTAATATTAAGCAGCTGTATTTGAATCCATCTGTTTGACTGACTGCAATAATAAGAAATGTATCTCGAGCAGCAAATCAGCACATTAGAATGATTTCTGAAGGATAATGTAGCATTAAAGACTGCAGTAATGATGTGAAACATTTAGCTTTGCATCACATTGATAAATTATATTTTACGATATATTCACATAGGAAAAAATATATTTTTATAATAACTGTTTTTACTGTATTTTTGATCAAATAAATGCAGTCTTGGAGATGTTTTTGAAGGAGAATTTAAAAAACGTTACAAAAATCTTACCGATCCCATACTTTTGACCTGTAGTGCATGTTTTGATGCAGTGGAGACATAATTCAGGCCAGTCAAACAGTGTAGGGTCAGACTAAACTCATGGAGCAACAAATATTTGAGACATTTTTCTGGACAAAAAAGACAGATTCTCTTGTACCTGTAGACCATGTTTCTGTGCAAAAGCCTGGATGATGCCGCTCTTGTAAAATGCAATCTAAGACAAAGTGCAGGGAACAAAGACAATCAGAATGGATAGTTAAACAGAAATAGCATGTTTAGGTTAATGTACACCAAACAATGACCAAAGCTAGTGATCTAGTAAAACACAACAAAACTTAATTCAGTCATTTCGTTGAGTTGCATCGATACAAAGGCATGTTGCCTTTCTACATCTACATATTCCTGTGGCTCAGTGGTAGAGCATTGCATTCAGGGAACACACATACTGACAAAATGTGTAGCCTGAATGCACTGTAAGTCGCTTTGGATAAAGCATCTGATAAATGCATAAATGTAAATGTACATACATACAAAAGCCATGGAAGTTACATAAGCACAACATAGTCAATTATTCACCAGTGCCCCCATTGAAGCCTGACAGCACATTCACAAGATTTGTAAAATGTGCATCAGATTCAAATCAAAGGCACTGCTGAAGGTAGCAAGGCATCTAGTTAGCTGCTTTGACACACTGTGTGAAGTGCTGATTTAATTGGCCTTAGTTCAGGACAGGAAAGGAGATGACGGAGCGTGTGGAATGTGGCTCAAATATTTTGCTTCGCACGGGACATGCCTTTGCACGAGATGTGCTGACACACACACACACGCACACACACATAATAACATGTTTTGACAGGAAAAACAATATAAATCATAAATGTTTTGCATGACATGGATTTTTTTGAAATAATCATTTTTGGCGTTAATTCAAATCATCATTAAATATAATTATGTTACATTTTATTGAAATTGAAAACCATTTTATGAGCAAGACAACCTGCATTTGAGGTACTGTATGTAGGAATACAACTGAGAGACACAACGAATTATGGCTGCTATATGTGTACTAAACAATACATATTTATTTGCCTGTATAAATCATGTTTCTGCCATGGGATAAAAATTACTTGTGACTTTGTATCTCGCAAATCTCAACTTTTTTTGTTTTTTGCAGTTCTGAAATTTTTCCTCAGAGTTTTAAGTAAGTTTATAATCTCGCTTTTTTCAGCCATGGAATAAAAAAAATAAAAAGGTAATTGAGACTTATGTCACAGTTATTTTCTTTCTTGCAATTTTGAGCGTGAATTATGAGATACAAAGCAGGCTGGTCTACTTTCTAAGGTCACAAGACAATTATTAATTATAAATAAATAAACAAATAAATAAATATATATTATAATTTTTTCCTGTAAGTATAACTGATATCACAAAATGTATCATACTTACAGTCATAATAACAGTGATGCCCCCAAAATGGCCCAACACAGGAGAAGCAACAATGTCTGGATGCAAGAGAACAAGCTCCCTAAACGACAGAGGGAAAGATTTGACATTTCAGAGGTCAAGATAATGAAATATTCTAGATTCATTCTAGACAACTCTGTTCAGCTGATTGCACTGTGTGATGCTTTATATAATTAACCCTGCTGTTGTGTTACAAAATTTGGGTGCCACTTTTGTGTTGGGGACCATTGGTTTCCATTTGCCTAAAATCAACAATATGAAAAACACTACAAGTTATGAAAAATACATAAAACCTACTGCAGCTTGTAGAGATATGAAATATAAAAATTATAAATTGTAAACCTTCTTCTACTATGTTAAAAAACGTAATTAAATAAAACCCTTCCTTTGTGATAGGGGTCAATTTGAGCCAGATATTATTTTAAAAATTACTTTTTTATGCCTACTTGTAGTGACTATTTGCACATTGAGGGGCACAAAACAACCACTAAGTATACATAGTATAGTATCATTATTTGTACTTAAAATGTATTTGTTTATTTATTTTTGCAAATAGTAATTATCCCTATTTGCACTTGGTATAGATAACCTCTGCCTTTTTATGTCTGGTTCTTATTTTTCTTTCTTTTTTTCTCAAAGTGCTGATTTTTGGTCTGTGCATCTAAACTTTGCATGCACATTCATGGCCCTAAATGAGAGAAACCCATAAAATATCCAAAGGAAATAAATAGATTAACCAATGTTTCAAGCAGCTAAAAAAGTAATCGAGTATGGGCCAAAATATAAAGCTCAAAATATAAAGATCTTACAATAATCAAACAAATCAAACTTTATGTGCCTTTCATCACATGTGTATATGTATATAATTAGCCTACCTGTAATGTGTGTGTGTGTGTGTGTGTGTGTGTGTGTGTGTGTGTGTGTGTGTGTGCGTGTGTGTGTCGTGTATAAAAAGAAATCAGTATGGGTCAAAATATAAAGCTCAAAATATAAAGATCTAACAATAATCAAACAAATCAAACTTTATGTGCCTTTCATCACATGTATATGTATATAATTAGCCTACCTGTAGTGTGTGTGTGTGTGTGTGTGTGTGTGTGTGCGTGTGTGCGTCGTGTATAAAAAGAAATCAGTATGGGTCAAAATATAAAGCTCAAAATATAAAGATCTAACAATAATCAAACAAATCAAACTTTATGTGCCTTTCATCACATGTGTATATGTATATAATTAGCCTACCTGTAGTGTGTGTGTGTGTGTGTGTGTGTGTGTGTGTGTGTGTGTGTGTGTGTGCGTGTGTGCGTGTGTGCGTCGTGTATAAAAAGAAATCGAGTATGGGTCAAAATATAAAGCTCAAAATATAAAGATCTAACAATAATCAAACAAATCAAACTTTATGTGCCTTTCATCACATGTGTATATGTATATGTATATAATTAGCCTACCTGTAGTGTGTGTGTGTGTGTGTGTGTGTGTGTGTGTGTGTGTGTGTGTGTGTCGTGTATAAAAAGAAATCGAAAGTATGGGTCAAAATATAAAGCTCAAAATATAAAGATCTAACAATAATCAAACAAATCAAACTTTATGTGCCTTTCATCACATGTGTATATGTATATAATTAGCCTACCTGTAGTGTGTGTGTGTGTGTGTGTGTGTGTGTGTGTGTTTAGGCTATATAAAGATGACATTTCTAGATCAATCACGAATATGTGAAAAACAGAAACTCTAGTTTTATAACCTGTACACATTATAGTTATCTTTTCACCTGCAGGTTTTCACTTGTGTGTTTCTCAACTCTGCTTCATCGTAACTGTTCGGGAAGAACAGATTTACACAACACAAACTCCTCAGGTCAGGAAGATTGAGGAAAAACAAGGACTGCGTCCCACGTCCACTCATTCTGAAAAGAAAACCGAGGGTTACTTTGGTCGAACCAACACAGTCACTGTACTGTGACCAAAATAAGCTAGTATTGGCTAATCAGGGACTATTTTGGGTCCAAATACAATATGAAATAGTGCGCATGTTCTGCCAGTAATTACCTCAGATAGCACAAATCTCTATTATAACTCTGTACAAGCGTATTAACGTTACGCACAATGTGTTGACTGAAAGAAAGACAGAAAGAAAGAAAGAAAGAAAGAAAGAAAGAAAGAAAGAAAGGAAAGAAAGAAAGAAAGAAAGAAAGAAAGTTAGTTTTACCTCAGCTTTAGGTTATACAATAAGTGCTGAGGTACTATAGCGCGAGAGTCATTGAGGCTCGCGTGAAAATGCTTCAAGTGAACATACTCTTATCTGACAGAAACACTTAAACATGAATAACAGTCGGATAAAATGGTTTTAAGTACAACCCCCACTTCATCTTGATTAGCGTGATGGCGATAAACAGCAACGCTTCCGTATTGCGTGAGAACTACGCTCTAGTGAACTTTCCTGAACTTCTGCCGTGCCGAGTTCGTGAACAACTTACTTCACCGAAACATATGACTCAGTGAGCTGATTGACTTGAGCTGAGTGACAGCCCTCGGTCCAATCAAAACAGACACGCTAGGCAACCCAAGCGTGATATCATCCAATCAGATTTCGTCCTGAGTGGAATGGGCGTTGCCTGGTGAGCTGGGAATGGGAGTACTATTGTTGGTCAGTCCAGTATTGAAGTGATCGATTCGCAAGGAAACTTTGAAGAGTTTCTGTAACCTTCCGAACAAATAACACACATTTAAACAAACCAATGGAAAACAACGAAACAGTCGGAAAGGGTGTTACATACCATCGATTGTCAGAGGTGGAAGAACGGAACTCTTTTAAAAGCACATGGATTATCATTCATAATAAAGTGTACGACGTCACAAAGTTTCTCGAGGAGGTGAGTTTTAAAACAAATAATTTTGTGCCTAAATCTTTAACATTAAGATATTGTCGTTGCATGCATTGCGGATATGTATTGTATTGTGTGAACAAGCATAGGACTTGCACTGGAAGTGTGTAACGTTAATGTAAAGGAATACAATATACGTGCAAATGCGTGGAGTTTATAAATTAATACATTTCAAAAGTAATCTCAAATCTCCTAAAGTACAAAAGTGTGCACTGCTTAAAGTAAGTACGTTATAAGAATGGAGTGACCTTTGCCAAGTGCCCCCAAAGTTGGACCGGAGATAACAACAGTTAATAGTGTGGAGTTAACATTAGTGCAATAATGTTGAAATGCATTTAATATAAGCTGCTACAACTCGTTTAAAGATCAAATGCACAGTTATTTTTGATTAATATTGATCATATTTAAATGAAGGGAAGCAGTAGTTGCATCACACACTACTGTCTTGCTGTAACAGATGATCTAACCACCCTAACCTAACATTTCACCTCTTTCCACATTATCTAGATCAAGAGAACTATCTAATCTAGTAACATTGCTCTTGCTAGATCTAAACATGCATGCAAGGTATTTTGAGTTGCATGACTCAGTGCACTGTTGAGCTTACATCTACTGATAATGTCCTATTCCTCTGCGTTTCCAAAGGTCAAAGGGTATTATAAGAATGCATTAGTGTGTTAGCCTTACACTTGATGATCTGGTGTCCACAGCACCCGGGTGGAGAGGAGGTGCTGCGAGAGCAGGCGGGTGGAGATGCCACAGAGAGTTTTGAAGATGTCGGTCACTCAACAGATGCACGTGAGATGGCCAGGTCTATGCTCATAGGAGAGCTGCATCCAGTAAGTCTGACAGAACGCAGGATTATTGTGAACAAGGCCTAGCATCAAGACATCAGATAGTATCAACCACAGCTGATTAAGTTCCTGTGTGCTTTCTGAGAAATACATTCAAACTAATATTCACAACTCTATTTCTACTCGCAATGAAAGTAGAAAACACATACTAAAATGGTGCACAGCTCTCAGTGGCTGTACTTTTAAAATGCACCTTTCATATTGTTCAAAAGCTGATTTGCATATGTTGCTTTGCAGCCATCAGTCAGCGCATTAATATTCATTATGCCAATAAGAACCTATGTGATTTAAAAAAACAATAACAATCAAAATCACTGACTTACTCTGAGATATCTGGGAATGATCTTGATTTCTCATCATGGACAGCATCAGACCTGTTGTATCTCATGAAATCCCAGATGTGTTCGTAGACATACAGGTGCTTGAGATACTATAATAACCTGGAATCCATTTGTATTTCTACTGGACCTGTAATGCTGCCAGATCCAGCACAGATACGATCAGACCGTTTCTGTGCACCTTTCACGAAGAACACAATTCAGATTTAAACAAGCACAATTCACATGGAAAGACATTCATTGACCTAAATAATGATCTTCATAAATAGTTTTTGTTTTGTTTGAATGACACAAAAGATATTAATAATAATAATAGTTTGAAATACGACCTACAGAAATGTAAACACACACAGACACGCGTATAATTTATTATATTAGATTACTTGAATCCTAATATATTTAAGAAAGTTATATTTTTATTTAGCATATATTTTAAAATACTTTAACCTCTGCATTAATTTGATCAAAAGTGACAGTAAAACATTTATTAATATTTATTTTGAACTCTTTTGAACTTTTCTATTCATCAAAGAATCCTGAAAAAAATTGATAATAAAAAAATTCTTCAGCAGCGAATCAGCATTTTAGACTGATTTATGAAGGATCAGGTGACACTAAATACTGGGATAATGATGCTGAGAATTCAGTTTTGATCACTATAATGACATTTTTAAATATATTCACACAGATATGTTTATGAATTAGAATGAACATGAATGTAAACACGGTATATATTTGCACACACTGTGGATAAGCTATATAAAATACATGATGAATTTCCCTGATCAGTAGTTATTCTGACAGCCTATGTAAACCTGATGTATGTGTTTTAGTCACTGTGTGCGCGGGAAGATTTCATCATGATACAATGTCAATGTGTGAAAAAGCCTGTGCTATTTGTATTGATGCCTCTCCTCTGCATGTCTCGCAGGATGACCGGGACAAGCTTGCCAAACCACCGGTACGTCAATCAGTTTTTCATGCTTATGATTTCACGTTCATGTTTTGGACTAAACACACATTTGGTTTTCTGTTTCTCAGGAGTCACTTGTAACGACCAAACAAGAAAGCACAAGGTACGTTCACATGAAGGACCAACGGCTTTGTCTGAGAATAACCCGAGGTTTTAGCATAAAGCTAAAGACATTTTTAAGAAATGTGCATATGTTGTATTTTTATTGTTGTGTGGTTGAGTCTGTTTTCTCTTATGTTCACTTGAAACTTTTCATTGTAGTACAGAACTACAAGATCCCAATGAATAGCTCAAGTTAATTACCAAGTGCTTAGTTCAAACCTTCTGCTCGGTCTCTTGTTCCAGCTGGTGGTCAAACTGGTTGATCCCCGCCGTCGCCGCAGTAATCGTCACATTGATGTACCGTAAATACACGGCAGAGGAGGCATGATGGGATGTTGTTCTGGCTGTGCTTACAGCTACAGTACCCATAATCCACTTCAGGTTTATCCATTACCATAAAGAGTCTACTAATGAAGGCAACTTTTGTGTTCACACATCCCTGGAGAATGAAATCCTGATATATGCAGATGTTTTATGAAAGGATATTTTCGATCTAGCGTTATACACATGCATACTCCAGGTGAAGCTTTGATTGTCTAATTATTTTCATAATATGTGTACACCAATCATTCAGTTGAAATGTCCATGCTGAAGCTGGGAATATACTGAATATTATCATACATTTTGTTCCTCAAAGTAATAATTGAGTTTCTCTTAATGTCATTTATGGTCATGTCATTGCAAGTTGGATCAAAGAGAAATTATACAAAAGTACTAATTTTACAAACTAATGAATAAAATACAAGGTGTTACTGTTTATTAACAAAATCAGGTAATTATTTTGTCATTAATATGCCAATTTGGACAGATTCACTGGATATTATGCAAGCTTATTGATTGCTAGCAAAGTTAATCTGATGAAATTCATATTTAGCCCTAAAATCAAAAGAAAACATTAGATTTAGCAGAAATAATTTGTGTTTGACTGATTATATATACATGAAATAAGAACCGGACACGTTCAACATGTGATTGTACACAACCTAACCATCCCAAAATATAATGATGTGCTTTATTAGACAATCAGCATGTTATTATCAGTTGTGAAGTTATAATCATATTTTACACATTGATGTGCCGTTTAAATGCAGATCAGTGCACCACCATGAACGGTGCTTATACATTCCCTTTTATTAGTTGTTTAACACAAATGAATGTAATGTACTTGATATAAGCAGCGTTCCCATGAAACGTCCTTCCAGATGTTTCCAGATGTTTCAGTGCTGCTCCACACTAATGCTGACGGCCGAGAGAATGACCCGGTGTAACGTGTGCCAGTGTTTTATGTCATGTTGACTGAATGCAGCACACAAATCATTCAGCTTTATTGTGTCCCAATAAACAAAGAAACTGATTATGACTTTCTGGAGACTTCTTTCATGTATTTTATAATGAACCCATGCAATGGTCCGGTCCTGTAATATGAGTTAATGTCTGACATCATACACGCACACATGCACACTGCTTTTGTCTTCTCAAGATGTTAACTGATGGACTGGAGCGGTGTGGATTATTGTGATGTTTTTATCAGCTATTTGGACTCTCATTCCGACGGCATATGAATATGTATCATAGCCTACCACTGAAATGACCTGGGCTGTGTTTCCCAAAAGCATGTAAGCTGAAGTACATCCTAGACCCATTGAAACCAATGGAGCTACGATCAACTTAGACTTATGATGCTTTTGGTAAACGCTGCCCTGATCAGATTTAATGTTATAAAAGAAACTTTCATAACGTGCATTCATTCATTGCATGGATGGCTGGGGCAAGAGCATAATATAAGCATCTAAAATGCATGTAGGCTATACAGTTCAGTTGAAAGCGTGCCGCTTATGGCTTGCTGTTTATGAAAGTAAAGAGCCTATGCGATGAAAGTTGCGTTCGTTACTATAGCAACAGTCTGCTCGACGTAGCGTGTAGCGTTCCCCTTATATGACGTAAACCAGTGGTTCTCAAAGTGTGGTACGAGTAGCACTATATAAATATTTAAATATATATATATATATATATATAGTGGAACTCGTGCTCCCTCTAGTGGTACGCAGAGGAATCACTCAATTAAACTAAAACGTTTAAAACCATACATTTTAATTTAATCGTTATTTGAGTTTTTTTTGTTTTTTTTTTACAATTAAGTATAGTACCGTTTTTATTTATCTTTTAGGTACAACACATTTAATTGTAATACTTGTATTTGATTTACCTGTTTGTAAGCACTGCGCAGTGTTAATGTTCAAACTGTGTATTTACAATGTTAAAGTGGCTGACAACATTAATATTGTTATTAGAATAAAACTGAGTGCAGAGCTGTGTCTGAGTAGTTCGGTCTACTACGCTGCTGTATTTTAATGTTGGTCATTATGGTGGTACTTGGAGAGACAGATGTTTTCTGAGGTGGTACTTGGTATTAAACATTTGAGAAGCACAGACGGTAAACGACCAACAATATCCAGTGATGCAACTCTTTTATTCCACAGTTTTGAATGGAAAGTAGGTCTGTCGTTTAGATGATTCGTATAATTCATAACTGATTATGATGACAATAGCTTTTTCCTGTTTTGCGATTTCAACTATACAACTGAAATTGAATTGAATTTTAAAATAAAAAAAATATTATTTACAGTTCAGATTGATTACTTAAAAAGTAATTAAGTTCTTTTCTCTTAATTTATTCCCCTAAATCCATTTAAATCCTTTAGTTATTTTCTTTACTTTACTTTCTTTTAGTCATTTAGCAGATGCTTTTATCCAAAGCGACTTACAAATAAGTAACTAAAATTAAAAGTTAAAACTATAAATATTATATATACACATTTAAGAAGATAAAGAAATTTAATAAAAATGACAAATGCATACAACATTTCAAAACTAAACATTTACATGAAAACAAAAATAAAGCTTAAAACAAGTCAAAATATTGATGTGATATATAATATTATAATAAATAATACAATATAATATCAAGAAAAGGTATGAGTATAATAATGATTCTAACATAACACTAAAGGCCTAAGTATACTTATTTTTTACATTAGAATTGGTTATAAAAACTAAAACAGAAGTGAAACAAGCAGAAAGAAAGAAGATAAATAAAAAGCGATACTTGTGTCCCTGCGCGGTAGAGTCGATGGTCTTCTCACGAGGAGGGCTTCACACGACGGCTGTCGCGGTATATTAACCGTTTTAAACCCGTCTAACAAATCACTATTTGAATTCAGCTGAACACACTTTCCTGTTTATCTCAATAAATGGCGAGCAAGCGCAGACACTGAGACTCGATACAGTACGAGACCAAACGCCATTTCGAGTTTCTTTAAATAAATCTCATTACCGTAGGGGTCTGGTCTTTATTTTCCTCAAAACGACTGGTCCTCACAATGTTCAAGACATGATTACGGTCTTGTTTGGTGTAAATAAAAAGGTTAGTTGAAAAGAATCAGCAGCGTAGAAACAACAATCAGAGAAACAGAACAAAGAGGGCTTTATTCAATAAAGAAACAGTTTATTTTGCTGTGAAAGTGCATGATATTCTAATCTAGGCTGTCCATGATGTACATATAATATAGTAATATCTCCAGTATAAACATCTTCTAGACTATGTGATGATATGCTGACTAAAACAATGTCCACGCAGGATATCAGCCGTCAAGAACCGGCCTGGCTGAGACAGTGTTCTGCTCCTGTCAAGAAACATAAATCATCTTTCTGCTGGATAGCCCGGGGATGATTGTATTTTCATATGTTCATTTTTGAGTGAACTGTTCCTTTAAGTGCAGATATCCGCTTTGCTATTTCGTTATCCAACGGAATGACATTCAGAAGTGGGAATAGTTTTGAGCCCACCATATTTATTAGACCTTTAATCAAGAAATGTTACAGCACTGACATCTGCTGGTGAAGTAGACCTGCTACTACCTCATCGAAAAGCATTGTTTTATATTCATATTCTTTCAAGGCCGTGCGTCATATTCCTTGTTTGGATCTGATGTGATAATTGTTGTGTTCAGTCCAAGTGTGTTACAGTTAAAACAGCTTTAACTGTACAGCCAGAATATATTCTCATATTAAATATCAGATTGTATGATGATTATTAATATCATAAGTCCTCATCATATCATGTATTGAGCCTAGAGCCTGTAATTACATTCAATCTGCTTTGGACTGTGTACTTTACACAACTTGTGTTCATTACATGAGTAAATAAAGAGCCATGTTAGGTCAAGTGTATCTGTGAACTGGTGCTGTAGCTGGACATGACTGGTGTTTGTTTTGTCCGTGATAACAGCGTGTTCTGAAGATCTCACTGACCTGTGGACATTAGAAGCCCTCACAGGAAGCGGTGCATTTCTACTTTCCCCACTGCAAAACTCACTCTGTAGTGATTTATAAGCGTTTTAAATTGTTCTTCAATAAACAAAATGTCCTCATAAATCAAAATGGTCTGTTAATAAGTAGCTCCATAAGTTGTCAGAGCATGAAGCATTACACAAATTTGTGTCCACACACACTCTGATGACCATGGACAGACAGAAGACACACACACACACACACACACACACACACACACACACACACACACACACACACACACCGTTGGTTTTATGGTTTTGACTCTCCATAGGCGTAATGGTTTGTATACTGTACAAGCTGTATGTGCTATTGCCCTACACCTACCCTACACCTAAACTTAGCCCTCACAGGAGACCATTTCACTTTCACACACAAAAACTCACTCTGTATGATTTATAAGCATTTTAAATTATGGGGACACTGAAAATGTCCTCATAAATCACCTTCTCCTTGTAATACCTATGTCATACCACATGTCATTATACAAATTTGTGTCCTCATAAACCACATACACACATGCACACACACACACACACACACACACACACACACACACACACACACACACACACACACACACACACACACACACACACAGACAGACAGACAGACAGACAGACAGATGACAGACACACACACACACACACACACACACACACACACACACAGACACACACACACACACACACACACACACACACACACACACACACACACACACACACACGCGCGCTCTCTCTCTGGCACACTGATAGTATACAGCAGCGGTGGGCGTGACCAGCATGCAACTGATTACTAGACAAACCACCAATATATGACCGCTCATATATGCGCCTCTGGAGTGATTCTGCTGGAAGACACATTCTGTCAGTGGAGAGATGGAGATCATGGACGAGGAGCAGATGGAGAACGGACTGGACTCCGATGATGATCTGCAACCCGAGGAGATACCTGAGTACCTAAAAGACAGGAGAAGAGCCAAGTCCTTACCCGCGTATCCAGAGCAGACCGACCTGTTCCACCAGATCTCCCAGAACGGCAGGAAACACGTGAAGTTCGCGGACGCGCTCGGCTTGAATCTGGCGAGCGTCAAGCACTTCAGCTCCAGCGATGACCCTCAGATTCCAGCCAAAGTCTTCAGCAGGCTGAAGAGCTTCCCTCTCCACAAGGACCAGGAGTTCATGGATGACTTGTGCGTGAACATCAAGTCCTCTCTGGCTCTGGACTATCTGGTCCCGGCGTTCAAGACGCCCGTGGACACCGGTGATTTGGAGACGCGGCTGACGCGCTGCCGCGTCGCGCTGGAAAGCGTCACGGTCACGCATTTTGATGTCCGTGGGATCATACGGGCGATGGGTAGGAGAGAGGTCGGGGTCAGGTATACTTTCAACGACTGGCTGTCGTTCGTGGATGCGCAAGCCATCCCCGTGCCCACAGAGCACAAGACGCGCGGAGAGCGCTTCTCCTTCACAATGTACACGCCTCCTTTCTTAGGTCCGAGCGCTGCTGTGCATTTCGCCGTGTACCTACGAGATGATAACTCTGAGTTCTGGGACAACAACGATGGGATGAACTATTCCCTGAAGTACCACAGCTCGTCATCCAGCGAGACCGCGGCGTTCCACGCGACATGAAGCGGTGCGCTTTTACGCAAGGATTCAGTGCGCGTTTCACCGAGCATTGTTACAGCCGTCAAAGAGGTTTCAGCGCTCAAGGCTGAAGGATACATACAGTGGATTGACATGTCCTAGAAAGAGTTTACCAGAAAATACATTTCCTTCATCATTAGTCACCCTCATGTAGTTCCAAACCCGTTTGATGCAGAATGTCCAAGCTGCTCATAGAAAGTGGACGAGGCTCGATGAGCCACAAAACACCATACATTCTAAAATTATAATATCACATACTTTTGTGTAAGGAACAAACTAAAATGTAATCATTATTTGCAAAAAAAATATTGTCTTCTGCAGTCATGCATTTGAATTGAAGACCGTTCTGTCATAAGAACAAAACAAAATAATAATAAAAAGGTAATTTATACTTTTTATCTCACAAATCAGACTTTCAGAAACTTTCAGAAAACTCAGAATTGCGAGATATGAACTTGCACTTCAAAGAAAAAAAGTCATAATTGTGATACAAGTTGCAATTAGTATTCTTTCTATGTATTTTATTCTGTGAGAAAAATGGGGGGTACATTCTGAGTTTACATCTTGCAGTCATAACTTATTTTTTTCTCAGAACTGCAAAAAGTCAGAATTGTGAGCAAAAAAAGTCACTATCTTCTCATTGATTTCTGTATTAATGCTGTAGTGGAACCGAGCTTGCATGTTTTCCTTCGGTTCAGATCATTCAAGAGCATCACGATATGCCTCGATATATATGCAAATCAGATATGAGATCTATGGAGGAGACTCCCGAAGGCCTTATAGGTACTTCATGAGGTTTATTTTATTTAAAACCCTTTTTGAAGCTCGACCGCCTCTCTTTAGCTACTATGTGTTTTTGTTGTGTGGAAAAGAGCAGCGTGGACATTCTCTCAAACATCTCCTTTTGTGTTCCACAGAAGAAAGAAAATCATACAAATGACATGAAGAGGAGTAAACTATGAAAGAATTCACTTTTTTGTATACTGAAATGATGCAGGGAATCACACACCTTACTTTACGCTGGTTTTCTTTCACAAACGAGTCAAGCATTTATTAATAATGCAAAATGTGTTGCTTTTATCATGGCTCATGCACAATTACTGACACTGAAGTTCTTTAGTATGAAGAGGCGTATCATCGAGAAAACAATACAGCAATGAATTATGGACAATCAGCACAAACACATGTAGTTTGATATGAGAGTATTCAATGACATTTGTTAACTCATAATTCTGGGATAAATTCAGAATTATGACGTTTTCTTGTAAAAAAATCTGACTTTTTTTTTTTCTTGCCACGGAATAAAAATAAAAGTTCCTTAAAAATACTTTTTATTTTAATTGCAAGTTTACATCTCACAATTCTACCTATTTTCCTCTTCCATGTGAGATTTAAACAAAGCAATCACAATGACCTGTATTGTTATTATTATAATGTTTGTCCTGAAGTAGAAACAAGCTTCCTCAGTAAAGTGAATGAAATGTTTAGTTCTCTGTGTGAGGATAAGCAGGTCTGAAATAAGTCTATAATGTACACATATGAGATAAACTATCTGTCATTTTAACCAGTTTCTCCAAGCGTTGTGTGCTCTATGCATCTGTTTGACTACGAGCAATGCCGAGGGAAGAAGGTCTTCTGTTTTACAATATGCAATGTTTGTTTGAAAATATGCAAACATTCTTCACAAATGCAGAAGTGATTTCTTTTAGCGGCTGGGATTATACTCCACAAAGTGCAGCACAATGACGTTTGTAATGTTTCTGTATGTAATTATTTCCTTCTTCCCGAATATGTTTGTGACACAACAGTACCAGGATGAAAAGACAACCCTTGAGATGCAATTATAATATCTATGGATATATAGTGAGCATGTTTTTCATTTTTATTTGCATATAGGAAACCTGCACAGTCAATGTAATATAAAGCAAAGCAAAACATCAGATTTGTAAATAAACAGCTCAAGTAAATATAGATCAGATGTCAATTATGTAAGATTTGGTTGTTAGAGAATATTACACACAATATACAGGAATTATGATTTTGTCATTTACCATTTAAAAGATGAAGGTATAATATTTACCATAAGTTGGGCAAATGCATTACATCTTATGGGAATATGAATATTTAAGCTACTAAAAGGTAGCAAAACTGGATGAAAAAATACTGAAATATTTGAACAAATATATATCTAGATATATTTAAGAATATAATGACTGCAAATTATTATATTGATTTTATGTGTTGCTTTAATATCACTATGCAATAAATGTCCAAATAAAAGTCTTATTTTAACACTGTATTGATTAATGCAAGTTGCTTCTGTCGACGGTATCTGCCTCATGAATTTATGTAATTTCATTTAGATCTTCGTTTACGTGATACACTTAGAAGTGGGCCGTGTTCAGGCCACGAACATAAGACTTCTGCTCTCCACAGTCTGTTCACAGGCGTTGGGTAATGTGATCTTTATACCCGTCACCTTTTACTAGGCCATCGCTGACTGAAACTAACAGAAGGAGCTATTTACAGCCGCTCGGCCTTGTCCTTTACCCTCTGTGAAACCAACCTTTGAAGAATAGATCAATGAAAAGGCCATTTACTCAGAAACCCCACACAAAGAAGTGTAACTGACATACATTTATTGTAACATTAACCACCAAAGCGTGAAAACTACTACATTATGTACAAGTCTATATAAGTACATGGCACACAGAGTCTTACATGGCTGACGTGCGGTCGACTCATCGAGACCGGCCTGAAACATGAAGAGAGACAGAAGACCGGACCGTCACTCGCTCTTCTTTTCCTCCTGTTCAACGACCGTCTTCTGGATCTCAAACATCT